>WBNP01000663.1:456585-467108 GCA_013401095.1 Passerina amoena | reverse complement strand
CTTCTCAGCCTGACCTTCTGGGCTCTGCTCAGTGATTCCTCCCTCCTGTGTGTGCAGGTGGTCGAGCCAGTCCCAGAAACGGATCACACTGTGGTGGAGGAGAGCACCCAGGAGGCCGAGGTGCGCCTCAGTGCTGCTGTTGCCTACACCCAGCTGAAGACGAACACCATCGTGGTTCATTTCAAGAATACCTTGCCCTTCCAGACAAGGACAGCCACGTGAGTGCTGGAGGCCAGGCACAGCTCCTCCTGGGAGCAGGAGCTGCCTTTGCCCAGGGCTGGCCCAGTGCCTGCTTCCCAGAACTCTGCCCCAGCCCAAACCAGCACAGGCCCATTTACGTGCACACAAGGCCAAGCAGGAGATGGTGGTCAGGAGAGCCTCAGTGCTGACATACCTTTCTGCTGAGAGCAGCCATGGGTTTGCTCTCACTGCATGTCCTCAGCTGCTCAAGAATAAGTTTGCAGTCAAATCAAGACCTAAAGTCCAGTGTAAGCCCCTTAGCTTCCATGTCCTGGGCACCATTTTGGCCCTTTCCTCTTAAACATCCAGACTTGGAAATGCTGTTTTGGGCCACCCAGGGCAGCAGTCTGAGCATGGCAGGGTTGCCTGGGGAAGAAGGCGCTCCTCAGCAGAAAGTGATACCAGGAGTTCCTCAGACAATGTTACTGTACTATTTGCTTTATATTTACTGGATATTTTTTTTATTCCTCCTCCTTGCTTTTCAGTTTCAGAATTCACAACACAGGGAAGGTACCTCTGGAATACTACTGGGAGGAACCTGTGGCTAGTAAATCAGTGAAGAAGCCATACTCAGTCGCTCTGATGCGTAAGGGCATTTCATCCCAAAACATTAATTGCTTTTTCATCCTTGTCCACACATCCACTTTCATCAGCATCTTCCCAGCTGCAGCTGGAGAGTTTTCTCCTTGTCCCTCTCTGCCTTTCAGCCTTTTCTCTTCTTGCTCTGTCACTTCTGCTCTGCAAAGGAGCTCAGCCAGGCTCTGGGGAGAGCCACGTGCTGGGTCAGGACTGGGAAGGGGGACATCAGGTCATCTCTTGGAGAAGTCTGAGACTGGGAAAAGCAGTGGTGTAACGAGTGACCTGCCCTGCAGCCACTGTCTGTGTGCAGTTCCCCACTCCAGGGCAAATGCAAAGTCACTGTCTAAAAGCTGCTTTGGCACAGGAATGTGTGCTGCAGGCAGAGACCCTGCTCCCAGACGCTCTCTTTCCTTCTAGAATAAAGTACTTGGCCAGAGATGCTCCAAGTGCATCCCAGCTCTCTTCCGCCTACGTGCAGCAGGCAGCAGAGTTGCTGGGAACATAGGTCTTTGAAAGGTGTCCTCTTGTTCCCTGCAGGTCGGTTCCTCTCCAATAAAATTGTAAAGCATCGCAGAAAGCTGCTGCGTCGCTACTGGCGGCGGCTGGCCCGTCCTCCTAAAGTGCGGCGCCGGCGCCGGCGGCTGCGACGGCCTCTCAGAAACGAGGACTTTACCCAGTGGTGGTGCCAGCTGATCCGGCTGGATCCCGACCTATTGCTGGGTCCTCTGGAGGAGGAGGATTCCAAGCAGCAGAAGGGTTCCAAGCAGCAGCAGGGTTCCAAGCAGAAGCAGGGTTCCAAGAAGAAGCAGCAGAAACAGCAGCAGCAGCAGGATTCCCAGCAGCAGGATTCCCAGCAGCAGCAGCAGCAGCAGCAGCAGCAGGATTCCCAGCAGCAGCAGCAGCAGGAGTCCAAGCAGCAGCAGCAGGGTTCCAAGCAGCAGCAGCAAGGTTCCAAGCAGCAGCCGCAGCAGCAGGGTTCCAAGCAGCAGCAGCAGCAGGGTTCCAAGCAGCAGCAGCAGCAGCAGCAGCAGGATTCCAAGCAACAGCAGCAGCAGGATTCCAAGCAGCAGCAGCCTTCTAAGCAGCAGCAGCTTTCTGAGAAGGAGCAACTGGATTCCAAGCAGAAGAAGGGTTCCAAGAAGCAAAGCCGCTCCAAGGAACAGCACCTCCCTGAGCAGCAGCAGCAGCAGCCTGAGCAGCAGCAGCCTGAGCAGCAGCAGCCTGAGGAGCAGCAGCCCGAGCAACAGCAGCCCGAGGAGCAGCAGCCCGAGCAGCCAGCCCCTTCCAAGAAGAAGAAAAAGAAAAAGCACGTCTCTCTGCAGCATACCAGTTCCTCCATGGAAATCTTCCCAGATTTGACTGATGAAACACCGGCGGCACTGTTCTCCATCGACCCCTACCGCGGCACCCTTGCTCCTGGCCAGATGCAGACCTTCCATGTGCGCTTCTCCCCGAAGGCTGTGGGCAAGTTTAAGACCATCATGGTGTGCAGGTGGGAAACGTCTCCACCAACTCATGCTATGCATGGGTGTCACTGAATCACAGGGTGGGACAGGGTGGAAGGGATCACAGTAGGTCATCTGGTCCCACTTTCCAGCTCAGGTGGGGTCGTCCCAGAGCACAGGGTTGTGTCCAGAGGGCTCTGGAATAATTCCAGTGAGGGACACTCCACACTCTGTAAGAGCCGAAATAAGGGATGTGGGACTTCAGGGGCTCTCCAAAATGCAGTTTATTCCATCCAAGAGGTTACAGCAGTCCAGGGTCGTGGGTGACAGAGCTGTGCCTACAGCTGTCACCTCCAGCTGCAGGCAGGCCTGGAGACCCCTTGGTTTTGGTTACATTGCATTATATACTTTTCTTTTGGTTAGAATGCATTTTATACTTTTCTTTGCTGAGCATCTTAATACAGTAGAACCAATCTGTACCCTAACTTTTATCTATAGCTTATCATAACTACTATAATTACCATATTCATGTTAATATTCTCCAATCACTAAAAGTTAATGTATTACAGTTTAAGCTAGAAGTTGTTTTTCAGTTTTCTTGCAGTGCAAAATTCTGAGACCTTTTTTCTACTTGCAACTTGGCTGACTTGTTTGCCTGTGCTATCTTTCTGCTTGGTAAAAACATCTTCTTGTTTGGGGTGGGTTTATCCTTTTCTCTAAGCCATATAAACCCCTTCTAACTAACACACCCTTTGCCTCCTTGGTTATCCAGTAAGACTGGCCCAGCAATTCTTTTCTTCTATATCAAAACTTGCTTCCATCTCTGTTCCTTCATCAGGCTCTACATTTAAAAATCTTTCTGCTAAGCATACATATCTGTGAGACTTTGTTGTTCAACTTTCATCCTTCCCAACAACACTCTCTCTGGGCAAGCTGTCACCTACACAGGAAAGAAATTCTTCTCAGGTTCAGGTGGAATTTCCTGTTCAGGTTCTGCCATTGCCTCTTGTCCTATTGCTGGGCATCACCAAGCACAGCTTGGTTCATTCCCTAACACCCTCCCTTCACTCCCTCTGACTGGGATGGGGAGGTGGGCATGGAGTCAGGCAGCCCCAGAGAGGCAGCAGAAACACCCACAGGAGCACAGAAAGATCAGTGGAATGCCAGATCATCTGGCCTCGGAAGGGAGGCACTGGGAAAAGACACCGTATGAAGCATCACGCTCCTGGAAGGTTGCAAAATCTGGAACGAGAGATCTGGGGACCAGCCAGTCCCTAGCTCTGCTTCCTTTTGGGACAAGCAAGGCCTGCTTCTCTACATGGAACCCTGGGTGCTGTAGTTGGTTCCCAGGCACTTAACTGGTCGTTCCTGCCCTTGCACCTCTGTGCAGTGAGTGCAATTATTTAATCTGCTGCTCACTGCTTGCACAGAGAGAGGATGCAAAACTGTGTGCTCTGCAAGGAGACAGAAAAGCAGCTGGCTGGAAATGTTCCTCAGGCTAACACCAGTCCCCATCTTCCTAGGATTCCTAAGCTGACGCCAAGTCAGAAGAGGGTGCGGCTGATTTTGAAAGGCAGAGCCCGGGCCCAGAAGAAGAGGAGGTTTGGGAAACCCAAACGCCCGGCGCTGCGGCAGAGAGAGGAGAGCCCGAAGCCCAAGAAGAAGGTGCACTGGAAACTGCCCCCCTGAGTGACAGCGTTTGTGTCAGCTGGAGCCTCCACAGGAGCCAGCAACACCGTGCCTTCTGCTGCTCGTGGTCCCCCACCCTAAACTACTTAAGTAATTCTTGGGTAATTGTTAGTTAATTGTTAATTGACATGGCCACTGGAGCCCAGGCTAGTTTAATGTAGAACCCCAGTGCCACACGAGGAGTGAGGAAGTACCTTGGTATGGGGATTTCCCAAGGTAGAACCTTTAGAGTTGCTTGCTCTACGGTGCACAATCTTCAAATCATGACAGAGGTCGGGTAAAGGACACAGGAGGAGGCTCTGTGTCTTGAGGTTCCAACAGAAGCAGGTTTATTGGTTGAAGGGATCAGGAGCAGAAGAGCCCTGAGCACTGCTGTGCTCAAGTTTAAATACAGTAATGTCATTATAGTCCAAGGGTTCTATATTGCTAGAGTTTCACACCTCCTTGATGTTTCTTGTAGGCAGCTCCTCTAGGTATTGACTCTTCCTTGGCCTCACAGCAGCCAACTGACTCCAGTTCCCCTCAACCAACACATCCACTCTTTCATAACTCTCTTCTTATTGGCTACAGGCGTGCCTGTTAAAATCAGGCCTGCTCCTAATCTTTAATAATTAACCCAGCTGCAACTCTTTAGGGGATAAGATTACTTTCTATACTTCCTTTATTTACTTCTATTCTATCCCCCTACACAGTAACAAACTGGGTGGGGTGATACAGACATACAACCAAGGGGGAATCCTTGGGGGAGGAGTGAGGGGATTAGGTCACTTGCTTGGGGCCAGCTGGGGCAGGTGGGAGGAGAGGGCAGGTAACATGGGCCAGGGGGACATCCAGGTTTAGGGGAATTGCAGAGGGGTGGCACGATCAGGGATGGGTTCAAGGTGGGAGTGACAAGGAACACTCAGGAACAAGGGCCAGGGTTACTCTGACAGTCAGGGAAGGAGCTGGAACAAAGGGCAGGGAATACAATAAAGTGAAGCTTCAGGGGTGGATACAACTCAGAGACAAACCAGCTTGGGGAAAACACAGGGGTGCATTGGAACAAACTACTAACATTAACAATGTACTAATAAAATAAACACGGGCTGCAACAGTTAATTAAACAATTGGCAATAAATTGTTAATTGACAGGTTGTATTGGTTGGAAAGACAGGTGTCTGCAGGACCTCTCTGGAATGGAGAATGTGACCCCCTTCCCTCCAAATTATTATAACTGAAATTAAGGGGCTTTCAGGCCTTAATTAAAGGAGTAGCAGTTCTTTATTAGCATGTATAACAAGGCAAACAAAAACAACACTGGCAGCAACAACAAACAGAACCAGATACCCAACCACAGCCTTCCCTCAGCTGCAGGCACTTCCCCTTTGCTGTAGTTCTGGTCACAGTTGGGCAGGGAAGGGAGGCAGAGAATGAATAAAGCAATTACTAGAGAAATTTTAATTAAGCTACACCCAGGAATACACTGGAGAGCTCAAGCACTGTGTGATCAATCTGGAAGAACTTATTGCTGTGAGGGAGTCTATACAGGAGCCAAACAGAGACTGAACAATGCTCAATTTGTTAAAAGGTAAATAAGCAAGTGATGAGAAAACACCCTAGTGAGGGAAGAGCCCTAGCCCTTAGACCCTTTCAAAATATGCAAATAAATTACACTGAGTTCTCCAGACTACAGAGATGGAAATACCTTCTTCTAATAGTTGATCACCTCACCCACGGGGTAGAAGCCTTTCCTACCTCAACTGCAACTGCCTCCAAAGTGGCTAAGATGCTATTAGAACAAACCATTCCCAGATATGGGATAATGAAAGAATAGACTCAGATAAGGGAACGCACTTCAGAAATTTTACATTCTATATGTGTTGATTTAGACATAAATTGGAGATTTCATACCCTGAGGCACCCTCAAGGCTCTGGATGGGTGGAGAGAATGAATGCTATCCTCAAGAACCATATTACCAAATTAATAGTTGAAAGCAGATTAGCATTATTAGGGATCAGAACTGCTCCAAGGACATAAGAGTTTCTCCCAATGAAATGTTACTTGAGTTACCTTATCTGGGAAGGGAGGAGGGGTTGCCAATGGCTGAAACTAATGACTTAGAGAGCATTTGCAGGCAATTGCACTCTCTCTCATGGATCTTAGAAGAAAAAAAGTTGTTACCCCAAGCATCACCTCTAGACTTTCACATACACCAGGTAAAACCAGGAGATTGGGTTCTAATAAACTTGGAATGATGATACCTTAACAGCAGCGTGGGAAGGTCCCTTTCAGGTATTTTTAACAACTGAAGCAGTTACCAGGACTGCAGAAAAGCTCTCACGCCTCTCACGTCAAGGGGCCAGTGGCAGCTCCTCCCCAAACTTGGACAGTGGTACAAGGAAGTGACCCTTAAAAGTTAATCTTCCAAAGATGATTTACTAGTGCACAGATGGAGCGCTGAGCGGCGCAGCCGCGTCCGTGCGGGCCGGGGGCGGTGCCGGCGATGGCGGCGGAGCGGGAGGAGCCCGGCCCCGCTCCCGGTGCCCGTCCCTGTCCGGAGGAGCGGGGCACGGCCGGACGGTGCCGGCGCTCCGCTCTGCCCGCTCCTGGGCACGGGGCCATGGAGAAGGCCCGGCACCGCCTGAGGGAGTTCGATATCGGGGACAGGTTCTCCCGCCTGCCGCTGCCCAGAGCCGCCGTGCTGCTGCCGCTGATGGTGCGAGCGGGGCGGCTGCACCTGCTGCTCACCGTCCGCTCCCTGCAGGTACCGGGGGGCTCCGGGGAACCACCGGGCCGCGCTCCCGGAGCTGCGCACCCCAGTCTCCCCTTGTTCCCCCCTGTTCCCGAGGGCACGGCCGGGTGTTTTTACTCTCTGTGGTTCTGGTGTGTGCGTGCCAGGACCGTGCCGGGATCCCGGAAACCCGTGACGGGAAATCGCCATTGCACAGTCGGCAATGGTTGCTTACTTAAATAAGGAGACTGACCGTGGAGCGCAGCTTGCTTAAATGAGGTTTTCCAGCCTGCGGTTAATATTACTCTTTTCTCCCTTTAATATCTAAAAGACAACAACCCAAGGCTGCCAGAACTCTTTCTCCAGCATTTTGTTTTCTTCTGCAACTCTTGTTTCCCATCCCTGTGTCACATCAACTGCCTGTACTCAGGAATTACTTTTTTCTGTTGCTGGGTCTTGCTCAAAAAACAAATACTCACAGTTAGATAGCTGTCAAATTGATTGTAAATGTGTTTGTTACTGATCCTTGATGCACAAGCCTACTCCTGGAATGTATTTAAAGGTGTCTTAGAAATAACTCACTTTTTGATACAGTCAGGAGGGGGCACAGTCTTTGAAGCAGTAACTAAATAATTTAATTTGTAATGAGTCAGCTGAGTCGGCTGAGTGTCTCCCTCCTCACAGGCAAAAACACACATACACTTTGACAAAATTATGATCTTTTATCCCCTTTCAAGGCTGGGGCTGGTCCCTGTCCCCTTTCCCGTTGAGTGTCTGCTCAGGAACTCAGGCTCTGCCGACTGCCAACTCTTCTGTCCTTTCCCTTCTCATCCTTTTTTCTGTTTTGGTCATGTCTTCAACCCTGCCCCTCTCCCAGTTCTCAACAACACCCAACAGATTAAACAAAACACATTTTAACCATAGATAACAACAGATAGGAAACAGAGAACATTTTCATTCTTTTGTTCTGTAACCTTTTTGGGCTGAAGCAAAATGATCTTTCCTCTCTCACGGGTACTTTATTTAATTATGTCTTTGAAAAGTTTTTGCCCTTAGAGTATTTTGATCTTGCTCTACAAGTTGTCTGTCCGGATTCATCTGTCAGCCATTTACATAAACAAGATGATGCAAAATATGAACTTTGACACACTAAAGCAGAAGTTTCGGTATGAATTACACAATGCTGTACAGGTACAGGGTATTTTTTGATAGTGAGGATTTATGGATTAGCAGGGGATAGCTATCTCAGCATTTTCTTAGGTAGCTACTCTTGCTAAGGCCTGTTTCTTCTGGTCTGCAGAATCCTTAACCACCATTTCCAGCTTCTTTGACTGGAAAGATAAACATAAAGGGATGCTGCAATACCAACATGTATCAGTGTGGATCCAATAAGAAACATAAACCTTGTTATATATATTTAACAGTAGTACTCCTTTACATTCTAGCTGAGAAGATCACCAGGGGAAGTGTGTTTTCCAGGAGGTAAAAGGGAAGCCACTGATAAAGATGACATTGACACTGCTCTCCGAGAAGCTAAAGAAGAAGTGGGTCTTCAGCCAGAGAAGGTGGAAGTCATCTGTAGGCTGATGCCTGGAATTGATAAAGTAAGTCAGCAAATCATTAGAGAATAAGTTTGGGTGCTTTTCTTTTGTGTGGTTGGCAGTGACCTTTTCAAACCTGGAACTGCCAAGAGGCGCCGCTTCTTCACATGCACAGCCCGTGTGTCCAGCAGAGCCCAGGGAAAGGGTCCTTGCCCAGGGTTTGGTGTTTGTGAGAGCAGCTCTGGGGCACCAGTCAGTGACTCTGGAGCACCACACAGACAGCGCTGCCCTGTGAGAGTTCAGCAGAGAGCCCTGAGCGCAGTCACGGGGCTGCAGTGAGTGGGTGATGGATGAGCAGCCAGGCTGAGACAGGGGGGCTTGCTCACCTTGAAGGCTACCAGGGGATTTGGGCTTTCTTCTCCTGGGGTGGCAGAGAGGGGACAATACCAGAACTCTTCTTGAGGCAATGGACACAGCAGCAGCACGGACATTTTGATGAGGTGCTAGAAAGAAATGCTCTTCATCATGAGGTCAGCCCAGAAGTGAAGCAGATGTTCCTGCCAGGCTGCATGGTCTCCATCCCTGGAGCTGTGCAGAGCTCACTCACCCAGGCAGGGTGGCAGCAGGCTGCTGTAGCCTCACAGCTCTCTCCTTTGGTGTCTGCTGACTCCAGGGCTGTGCAGACAGAGGGAGCACCAGAGGGGATGTGCACCAGCATTGTGTGCATCATCTTCCTCTAGCAGGGAGACTCCCAGAGGTGCCTTTGTAGTGTAGGTCACCATTTGTAAATTAACAGGTTTTCCATTTCAATAGCAGTGCTCAGTATTACATAGGATCAGTTTCCCACAGAACAGAGGAATTGCTGTTTCTGAAGATTACCAGGTAGCACTTTATTACTATGCCTCCTCTTCTTCTATCTGATAGCAATATCCTCTCCCCATTAAAAATGGAAAGAACTGCTTTTGAAATTGTACTGCAAAAAGCTTTATTTAAGCTTTATTTAACTTCTTAAATTATTGTATATTTTTGTACAGATAACCTTAAAGCCACATAGCTCAGAGGCAGTGTGTAAAAAGGATCAAATTTTCCCTGTTTTCCAGCCAATTACTTGATCAGTAGGAGAGATGCTGTGGGTTTTGGACCATGAATATTGTACATGTCAGATGACACTCTCTCTGCTCAGTATATACATTCCAGGTGCTTCTGACTTGGATGGAATCTTTCCAGACTTGAATCAAATACCACAAACACTGTTTGGCTCTTCCTCCTTTCTACAGGACAGTGGTCTTTGTTAGTGTGAATAAATAGAACTAGCAATGTATCCTAAAGAATTTTGGTGTTCTGTTGATACAAACTGATTTCAGGGATTTTGCCTTCCCATGGAAAAAGGGATTACATTTAGAATTTAAATCCCCATAAATAAGGTGTTCCAAAAAGCGTTACATTTTATGGCTAAATAGATTGCAATAGTATTTCTGTACCTATAGAAAAATACTTCCATATTCTGGAAAATTCCTATATCCCAGGAAAACAATACAGAAATATGATGAATAATAGGGAAAATCTGGAATAAAATCAGAATTAAAAAATGTCAATAAGGAAGACCCATGCATGCTTTTGTACTTCTGTAGCAAACTGGCAAGCTTTTTTAACTGCTCTGTGATTATACAGGATGAACAGAGTATTTGTAAAGTCATTTTTGACAAATACAAAAATATTACTTCAAATTCTTCAAGTCAAATTACACAGCTTGCCATTAGGGGGACTAAATTGCATTGCAGTTAAAAATAGTTCATAGGCTTCTTGTACTCATTTTGTAACAATGAAATGTTTTTTTTAGTAATGAACATTTGTACTTGGTACAAACATAAGTGTATGAGGGTTTTGTTGATTTTTTTAAATTTACTTATTTATTGTTTTTTTTCTCTTTCTCTTTTTAGATAAATAACTTGGTGACACCAGTTGTAGGATTTATAGAGGAAACCTTCCAGGTCACTCCTAACCCAGATGAAGTGAGCGAGGTTTTTGTTGTGCCTTTGGAGTACTTTATCAAGCCCTTAAATTACAAGACCTTCTCTTACAAAACCTCCTCAGGGTACTCAACTCGCATCCACTGCTTTATATACCATGACCAGGAACACAGAAAGTCATTCAAGATATGGGGACTGACTGCACACTTTGCTGTATTTCTTGCTCTTGTAGTTTTTGGAGAGAGACCTACCTTTGAAGTGGATTATGATCTTGACAACTTATTTTCATCCTCTGAGAATTACTTTATTAATTTGTATGCATCTATACATGAAAGAAAGAAGAGTAAT
>WBNP01000663.1:437002-451585 GCA_013401095.1 Passerina amoena | reverse complement strand
TCAGTGCCACCTCCTCTGTTTCTCCTGGCTCTTGGTGATGCCTCAGAGTGCAGAGGACCTGGTCCCCTGGTTCATTTATTCCTGGCCTTTACATGGTTTTACCACCTCTCTGTAGTTGTGTGGTTGCATTGTGGTTGAAGAGGAAGGAGATGGCCAGCATCAGGCCTGTGTCTGTAACTTCTCCCTCCTCTGTCCTCTCTCCAGATGTTTAACAAAGTCCTCAAAGCAGAGGTGACCCTACGGAACACCGGGGTGTTTGAATTCACCTACCTGGTGCCAAACTCCAGCACTGGCACTCCAGAAAAGCCTCTGCCTGGAGTGCCCGTGGTCGTGCCCACCACAGTGAGTAGCACAAGCCATTGCCTCTGGCCCTGTGCCAGGCAGCTCAGGAGAGAATTAAAGGAAAAAAGGGGGGGGGGAAGAGGGAAAAAAGTGCTGTGCTGGGGCTGCAGCCTTGCAGGAGCTCAGGAGCACACACTGCACTCCAGGGTTGGAGGTGCGAGCTTTTGGGCACAAGGAAGGTAGAAAGTGATGTGGTCTGATGTTTCTTCTAGATGAGAACCTGTCCCCTCAGCCTGTCTGTCCTGTGAGCCATCCCACATCAAAGCTTTGATGCAGTCCCTCCCTCCTCTCCTGTCCCTGCAGGGTATCCTTCCACCTGGCCAGAAGCAAGTGTTTCAAGTCTCTTACCTGCCAGGACAGCTGGGAGCCTTCCGCAAGACTGTCAAGATCCACGTGGCTCATGTGGAACCGGCAGAAATCATCCTGAAGGGAAAGGGGACCTTCCCTGGGGTTACCAAGTACCAACCCAGGGTGCCAGAAGGTGAGCACTGTCTGTTGGCTCCCAGGATGATCCCCTGGTTTTCCCCGTTCCATCGCACTTCGGGCAGCTCACACCCATCTCCACAAGCCTGGAAGTTGCAGGGCTGCCAGACCAACACTTTGGCCTCTCTGGTTGCTTCCTGAGTTTTGAGCAGTTTAGTCCATTTAGGCTTTTTCCCAGGATCCTTTTCCCAGGATCTTGCGAGCACATTGTTGTAGGCCTGGACAGATGATGGCTAGGCAGAAAAGCTTGGGAAAGCTGTGAGAGAGGCTGGCAGGGCTTTTGGCAGGGTTGGATGTGCGTGGCATTGCAGAGGATGACATGATCCCCTGTGAGTGAGAATGAACATGAGGATTCAGAGAGGAGCAGCAGCATCCATTGTTTTTAGGACAGGCCAGTGTTGGGGAAGTGGGACTTCTCAGCTTCAATGGGATTGGCAATGTGCCTTGTCTTCTATTTATGGATAATATTTTTCCTTCAGAAGAAGAGGAGATACTTCAAGAGGAAGAAGAAAGCCCAGAGGAAGAGGAAAAGGAAAAGGATGAATCATCTGTCAGTGATGGAGTCACTGATTGTCAGAGCTGAACAACAGGCTGGTGTCCAACATCTCCCCAGGGCCTCTTCAGCTGAGGGGCTCCCCCAGCAGCACACTGGGTCTGCTGGAGGAGGTGGGAGGGTTATTCCCACTTGGGAAATTGGAGGAGTAGCAGCTGTGCTCCCTCCCAAAGCTGCCTTTGCTTGTGGCCAGCCCATCCTCCATACTTGGAGCTCTCAGATAGATACTGCCATAATCAGATTACAAGATTTCTGGGCCACTTGCTGAATTTGGAGAGCTTGTGGTGTGTTCTCTTTTGTGACTGAGAGAAATATTTGTATTCAAGTGTTTACCTCTAAAGTGAGCAGAATATTCAGAGTCAGTGAAGGACCAAGGACCAGCAAACTCTTGTTCATTTGCTGTGTAAATGGCAAGAAGGGCAACTGAACTGGTGAACTTTGTGATCTTCAAATGGTCTTTTTCATGATAGACCTCATTTACTGTTTTTATTGGTGTATGATTCCACAAAGTATTTCTCTCCTGTTCTGGAATACAGACATTAAGCAGAAAAAAAATATTATTTTTTTTTAAAAAGGCTATTTCTGCACCTGTATGATGGGAATGATGTGGTTTCTTCTCCAGTGATACTGCCAACCTTGAGATTTCAGCTGAGGATAAAGAAATCATTCTTCAGAAGACAAACCTTGAGAAGACCGAGGAAAACTTGGAAGCTCTTTGAAGAACCTACTGAGCCGTAAGAACCTCGAGGATTGACACCTTGTTTATCAATAAAGCAAGCAAAATAATGTCTTGTGGGAAGAAATCTGTGAAGGCTGAGCCCTGCCCAGACATGGTGCAAACTCCATGAGATCCTGCACAGTCTTCCTCTTCTCCCAGATGGGCTTTTCAGCACAGAGAACTGGATTCTTTCCACCTCTGGGAAGCACCTGGAGCTTTTATAGCCACCCTTAACCACAGCTTGAAATCCCACCTGTCCCTTCCACTGGAATTGGAGAGCTAATACTCTAAACCCCTGTCATGAAGCCAGTGACACCCTTAGGATGCTCATGGATGACAGGCTGAGAGCAACCACGTTACCTTGGGGTACCTTGGCCCAGATAACCCTGGGGACTGTGGCAGGCTCAGAGAGAACACTCTTGGTCAGGTGTGAGATGTGTGGCACTGATTATGGGGGTCATTATGACTAAACTTATTGCTAATACAGTATCTACATATTGCCAATGCAGTATAAAATATGAGCAGGTCTAATATAATATGAGCAGCTTTGGCTAGAAACCTGCAGGTTTAGAGACTTTGGCACTGCAGAACTCACAGGAACAAAGCAACAAAGCACCTATGGAGCTACTTGAGGATTGATCTCTGGACATGACTGGATCCCAGCTGGATCTGCAGCCAGAGGCACCAGGAAGCTGCTGGGCATGCAAGGAGCTCAAGTGGCACAGGAGGAGGGTGGCAGGAGCCTTTCAGCACTTGCTCCTTGCCAGATGCAAGGGAACCCTGCAGGGCTCGGCCTGATGCTCTTCCTCTGCCTTCTGGATGCTTTCCCATCCATAATGGGATTTCAAACTCCAGAGGAGCAGCCTCTGTGAGGTGCACTCCCAAAGGCAAAGGTTCTCTAAAGTGAAGATCACTGCTCTAACTTGTGCCACTTTGCTGCTGAGTTTAACAAGAGGAGCATCCCCACCAGCAGCCACTTTTGCAGCTCTCTGGCTCCCAACTAACTGCACACGTGCCAGCTGTGCTGAGGAATGGGGATTTCTAGCTGTGATCACACACTTGCCAGATTGGGCTATCATGGTAACTGATTTTGGGAGGAATAGTGGATTTGTCTTCCCAAAGAAGCTGTGGGTCTGCTGGTGGATAAAACCAGCACTGGGAGATAAAAGAAACAATGAGAACAATTCCAGTGATTGATGAATAGAAAAATATATTTGCTTTTACAAATAAACTTTAGGTTTGCTGATAAATGAAATTAGACTTTGAAAGATGAAAGAAAAAATAGGGAACAAAAACCTCTAAATTCCTTAAGTATTACAAATGAAAAGGGAGGGTTATACCTTAGAGGGAAATCTTTGGTATCAGGTGTATTGGGAAGTCTGTGCCTCTCAAGTACCTCAGCCAAGGGGGAAAGAGAGAAGGGAAATGCTGCTGGGAAGTTGGGATAAAAATGGAGGCTGTGTCCTCCAAAAATTTGAGAGATCCCAGGGGAATGCCCCGTGGCCTCTCCCTTTATTCAAACAAAGAAAAAAGGACTCCTCTGTCTCCTTTTTGGACACAAACCTCTGGTGTTTGTGGATTAATTTTCCTAACATTTGGATACACTGTGCTGCAGTCAGGTAGAAAAAATATTAAAGAAAGGCCTCATAAAATCAGGCCTGCTCTGTTAGATCCATGCCTGTCACTTCTAAGTGGAGCCAGCACTTTGCAAGTTCCCATGTGAAAACAATCCTGGTATGAATGGTTTGTTAACAAAACAATTTATTCCTGGGTGAAAAACAACCACACCTGCATAAACATCTATCCCATGAGAATCAATGAAGAAAATATATAAACAATTTAAGAATAAAGAGATTTGATAGACAAGTAAAATACATTTTTCTAACCAATAGAGCAATTGGCAAAAAAGCTACTGACCAATTGGAGGCACACACAAGGTCTGTAAAACTTCTAAATGAAGTCTTGTCTACCTTGAGTTACAGGGAGTGGGAACAGAGCTCTCCAGGAACTTGTAGCTAGAAGGATTTAATGATATCCCTCACTTTGGGGCTCTTCTAGAGCTTAACTGCCTACACAAAAGCTTTTCCAAGATCCTTTTAAGCAAATAAATGAGATCCATGAGAACTGGGACAGACCACAAGGGTCTGGGCCAGCCTCAGTGCAGAGACCCACAGGTTGGATGTGTTACAGAAACGCAGAACATGCACACCTAGAGAGCCCTTTCCACTTCTACAGCAGCTGGGCATGGAGTTCAGTCCATGGAATTCAGTCCATGGAATTCCCAAGGCCTTACCAGTTTCACATGGTCACTGAAGTCTCTGCTATCACAGAAACCCAGAACCATTAAAGCTGGAAAATCCCTGCCAGCCCATGGAGTCCCAGCTGTGCCCGATGCCCACCTTGTCCCCAGCCCAGGGCCCTGAGTGCCACCTCCAGCCCTTCCTGGGACACCTCCAGGGATGGGCACTGCAAAGCTCCCTGGGCAGCCCCTGCCAAGGCCTGAGCAGCCTTTTTGGTTTTTCTACAAAAAGGAAGATTTTGTGTTAAAGACATTCTGTACTTCTGTTATCATTTATCCCATGCCTGTGCTTGGAAAATTTCCTCACCATGGTTTGATAGACTTGATGATCTTGAAGGTTTCTTCCAAGCTAGTGGTTCTGTGATTCAAATATCACCAATTAAATGCAAAAGTCAAAGCTGTTGATGCTTTCTCTCTTCTTCCATCCCCCTGTTAATTTTCATCTTCTGAATTCTGCTCTTTATTTTCCTCTCCATCACACACAGCTGTTTCTTAGTACTCTCATTCATTTCTGTTCCCCATCTATTAATCAGCAAGAGGTAGAAAAGAGCAAATGGAACTGTATCTGTTGGGAACAGTGTAGCTCCATGTTTTCACAGTATTTGTGGTAGTTTATTTTCTGTGAGACCATTGCTCATTTGTCAAATTCAGCTGAACTGCTGGACAGACAGACAGATGCTGCAATTCCACAGAAAACAGAATGTTGTCTCCTTTCCTGGTGACTGAGTAGAAAATGGTTTTGAATGTTTCCTCTCCTCCCCTTTTCACTGTGAAAACAGGAAAGTGTAGATGCTTCAACAGGCTTCAAGATCACCACTCTAGCCAAGTATTTTCTGTTTTAATTTTTTTTATCTGATAATACAGAGATTAATGAGTAATATCAATGAATTAGTCTAACAACTGGCAGTTTTAGTGCATTGCTGTACACACTTGCAATAGCACCATGATCCAGTCAGATCCTTAGATTGAAGCTAAACCCTAACCCATGTCCAGCATGGGTAGAGGAAGAGTAATTCCCAGGAAAAAAAGTTCTATTTCCAAACAAAAAAATCAATATTTGATGAGCTTTATGACAAAGATGAAGTGTATTTTTAATACAATGCTGATGATCATAGACAAGCAGGGCCATAATACATCAAAATGTAGCAGAATGGAAATCCTGCAGGTTGGTATAATGAGAACTATTATTGTCACTTAGAAGATTGAACTGTTTCATTTAAGCAGTTCTGAATGCCAAAATGCTGAAAGTAAAATATCAGGGGTGGTTAACTGTAACGATTTTTAAATCAGGATCATTAAACAGAAGGATTACTGCAGGAGCTGGTGATGAAAGCTGTGGCAATAAAGCACCCATTTAGCAGGCATTCAAGTTGTAGCAGAGAACGTGAGTGTTAACAGTTCATGATTTAGAAAATTTCACTTCAGTCTTGAGCATTTACCAACGTTTTTGTGCATGACTCAGGCAGTCTTAATTGGTAATGTGTGCTTAATACACCATGATGGGGTGGGAACTGCTGTGCAGAGGGCAGGAAATTATTTATTCTCACAGGTCCACCTTTCTTCTGCAGGGAACTGAAATTAAATTTTAAAAAAAAAAACAAAAAAAACACATCCCCAAAGCCTCTGTAGTTGTATTGCTCTGACTTTTTTATAAGTCAATGGAGCTGTGGAAACAAGACACTGTACAAAGAGTTTAGAGTTTTGGGGCCATTTGGCCCTGTTTTGCTGAGTTCTGTACCTATTCTCCAAGACTTGATGTGTTAGACTGCAAAACTGCTTTTCTAATCAAAGGAAAGCTCAATTTCTTGATAAAGAACTTCTGCTTTTGGGTGTCTTGCTTGCTGTAGAGCTCCATGCCACAGATGATGTGATTCCAAATCACCACATGGGAGGAATTATGAAAGGGAACGTGCAGCCTGCATTATCCAGGACAGAAAAGGCTGAGTTTAAAAGGATTCATTCTAGAAAGCTCTCAAGGTTTTGTTGAGCTTCCTTAACAAAATAATTTCTCCATCCTTGCTCCTGTCCCTTCCATCTGCCTCTCTTTTTTTATTTTTGTATTTTTATTAAGAAAATACAGGAAATAGTCTAATGTACAATGGAGGTATCACACTGTGTTCAGGATGTTATTGCCTCCTTTTGTAGAAGGGCTTGGGATATTTGAAATAGCCAAGGAAGTGTAGCAGAAGCATTCTGTATGTTGGATGCTTCCATAGAGGAAGCAAGATGTAATCTTACAAGCCAGAATGAAAAGAAAAAGAAAAAAGAAAAAAGAAAAAGAAAAAAAGAAAAAAAAGGAGGGGGAAAATCTGACAGTGACACAGTAACATCTCTAACTGGTTATCAGGAAAACCAAAGAAATAAAAATATAAAGAAGGAAAGGAGTTGGAATGAGTTGTTTGAGAAATATGACAAATATTCTCAGGAGACTTAACAATGTGTCTGAATAAGAATCATTTTTTGTGTGCTATAAAAGCATCCAGGAGTTCCAGGACTCTGTTGCCACAAGCAAAGAACAAAATGCTGACCCCAGAAAGAATTCATGTCCATTTACATGGGAAACAGGGACACAATCTTTCAGAAACACAAGGGAATTCCTCCAGCTTGCTGTTGGCACTACTAAAACTTACACAAAGAACAATTTCCCATTGAGCATTAAATTAAAGCAATGCCTGCAGTGCACAGGTGTGAATCTTGCAAGGGTGAAGTAGAAGTGATGGTTGGAGGTAAAAATTACTCTGCTGTCTTTAATGTTTTCTTTTACATATTGACTTTTATATTTGGAATAATTATCCATAACATATGTGAAGAAAAATGTTGTTGAATGTGCATAGACTCCACAAGCAAACAAATTCATTTTCAAGTGAAGTTTCAACTTGTCTTCTTCTGATTCCAGTTCAGAACATTTCTAGAGTTTTGAGCATATAAAGTCTGGGGAGTGAAGTACAGGCACAGTCTGTACCACAGAGTGTCTTTTTTCATTTAAAGACTGTTGTAAGTGCCATTTATGACTTTATTTTAGAATGTACAGCTGGTGCTTTTGAGGAGAATATGTAAATGATGGGTTCTTTATAGGTGCAGTATTAAGTAAATACAGACTGCTCCAGCATCATCCTATTTGATGCTGCTGAAAGGAACTAATCAAATAGTCTATAAATACCTCAGTGTCCTTTTCCCTCAGAGGAGACAGTTACTCTCTGTGAAATTAATTTCCATATTGTGTGTGCTAAACAGGGTAAGTGACAGCTTTTCAAACACGTTGTGTCATTACCTAGTGAACAAGCTTTGCATCATTGTAATTTAACATGGCCATCATGTTATTATATTATAATGTATATAAAATAATATATTAATAAATAGAGAGGTCAGTGGCCTGATAAACCACTTCTAGAGCATGGCAATGAAGTGTTCTGCTTCTTATCCTAAGGATGGAGAGAGGTGAAAAGCTGGAAAGTGGCCAGTCTGATCACTGTGTCCATTCCTGTGAGAATCTGGATCTTTTTCTTTTGTATTATGTTATTCCTGGAATATCTACAGGCACAATCCAATCTCTACTTCTATGCCTTGAAATATAACCAACTGCCTTCAGCTCAACAGGCAAAAAGGGAAACTTCCTTTATTGTTTAGTTTCCTGTGGCTGTGTTTGTTGGTGAGCACTGGATCTGAAGCTGCCTGTGATAGGGAAAATGTCCATTTTTATCTGCTGAGCTTTCTGTCCTGGATTCCTGCAGCTTTCCATTTGGTTTGATATGGGAATGAAAAAAAAAGGCATGTGAGTATTTCAAGGCTTTCTTGACTGAGCAAGGAAGAACCCTGGGCAGTTTTTGCCCTGCCCTGCCCTGTTGGAAGGATGGAATCTTTGCACCATCCTGACTGAATCCCACCTAAAGGAGCCTCCTGCCTGGGAGCTGCACTTCCAAGGAGAGCAGGCATGGAAAACACATCCTTGCTCTGCTTTCCAGACCTACAAACTCCCCCACTCTGGGTTCCCAGCAGCCACTGGATTATTTTATGCTGGACTATGGACATAAAGCTGCAAATTCATTCCTTTCACACTTGGGTTGCCAGTTCTATTATTTCACTTCTCAGTCCCAAGATGAACCAACTTGAACTGAATGCAAAATATAATTTATTCCCATATTGTGCATGTTGTAAGTGTTTGGATGGATGACTCATTTCAAAAATCAGAAGAGAAAGTTCATTCTAATTTAAACCTACTCATTTTACAAACTCTTTTTCACACCTTTATTCCTTATAAAAAAATATCTCATTGTAGAACAAAAGCTTCTCAATTATCAGAAAGATTAGACCTCTGAAATGAAAAGTTGACAACCAATCTAAGGATAAAATTCTCCAAATACTTTCTATTTCTGTGCAGCAGAAATTGTTTATATTGTTTTTATTATTTTAATTGTTTTTATTATTTTTATTGTTTTTATTATTTTATTGTTTTTATTGTTTATATTTTTGACAGGTAGAGTGGCCTTTCCAATGATTTTCACTAAATTTCACATCCTACCTTTGAAAGACACTTTATTGTCATCCAGGTGTAGGTTATGTGTGTGCCCAACTAAAACATGGCTGTAGTTTAATTCTAGCAGTGATGAATTGCTTGAATGAATTCATGCAAACAGGGAAATAGAAATTAAATTCATCACCCTAGGAAAACCATTCTTACCCATGTAAATTAGTAGCTTTACTGCTAAAATCAATTTGGTTTGGTAAATGATGCAAAAATTCTCAAAGGACTTAGGTAGTTGATTTATCATACTCTTACTGTTCCGTAATATTAGAAAATGAAATTTATTCACACAATATTAGATGGCATAAGCTGAGAGCTTTAGTGGCAACTTCTGTTTATTACAATTAATCTGTGTTGTCTGTGGTGACAGAATTCCCACAATGTGTAGGACATAATCTTTAGGACAGATGCTTTTTATTAAACTGTACAGAAGTGTTCTTCATTTGAATAGAACAAGTCAATTACTTCTCTATTGCAAGGCCTTTCAATTTTTCTACTAATCTCTAATGAAATTCAGGGTTTATATGGAAACTGTTTGTATTCTGAATTCCTGAAATATCAGAACTTCAAAGTGCCCTCAGAAAATAAACAGCTCCTCAGACCTTCTAAGCAATGTAAGTGGGAGCTGTTCAGAATTGCTCCAGACATCTTGTTCAGGGTTCTAAAACTCAGTCTGCAGTTCATTCATGCAAAGAGTCCTGCAGCTGAAATCATTGGTGCTCCACTTGATAGGATCTAAATCCCTAAAGAAATATAAAAATAGTGTGCTAGAGATACTGGGGGTGAGGAGACAGGGAGTGGAAAATAGGATTTGAACAAGGAATTAATGTCTGGGCAATAAATCATACAGCCAGAGAAATACATTAAAGAAAGTAAGTATGCTTTTAATTTTTTTTGCATCTTAATTATGGAATGGTGAACTGGACAATATAAATTCTACACATGTGTGCATAAGCATTTTTTGTGTTGCCCTCCCTGGGCATTAACCAGCTGCAGTAAGTCCAGAAGGTTTGTCCTCTGGGAGGGGTTTGTGCCCATCTCCCTGCACAGCTTTGCCTGGACAGTGGGGCCTCAGAAAAGCCATCACCCCAAAGGGAGGGAAACAAACACAGCTCAGCTTAACCAGAGTGAAATTAAATATAGACATAACAAAAAAGCACCAAAATGTTGCTTGCCATATTTCAAGATCTGTTGCAAAGAGAGATCCCAGAATGGTTTGGGTTGGAAGGGACCTCAAAGCCCACCCAGTGCCACCCCAGCCATGGCAGGGACACCTCCACTGTCCCAGGCTGCTCCAATGTCCAGCCTGGCCCTGGGCACTGCCAGGGATGAATCTTTGTTCCTTTCTCCTAGCAAACCATCATCCTAATGAACTGTAACAACTTTTTGGCAGATGGAGGTGCAAAACAACTTTTAAAGTGTCTACAACCACCCCCTTTAATAATTTCTTTTCAGAAGATAATTTTTGACATGAATAAAATACATCATACAAAATGTTGTGAACTTGAACATTCATGTCAGTTTTAAGCACCAGACAGCTTGCCTGTGTTACCTCAGAAACCTCTAAATATCTTTATGTGATAAATTCCAAATTTGTATTTTCAGACAAAATTTAAATATTTGTTTTAACCCATGGTGCCAGTTTAGAAAAGAAAAATCTTCTCTCCCAGAACTGTTTTACATTCCCTAACTTGTGTCTAGGCACGTTGCACTGAGTCAGGGAGAGGTAACAGCAGGTCTGGAGGGCAAGTGAAGCTTTGTGAACGTTAATTATAACTATAATTATAACATATATTATAATTATAATTACAATTATAATTGTCAGTGTGCTGGCAAGAGCCCCAGGCCCCAAGGGAGATGTTTCTTGGTGCCAGGTGACAAAATGTGGTGACCCTGGAGATGGCCACTGAATTGACCACTGAAGCTGGCAGGTTCCAGTGTGCTTCACACCTGCATCCCCAAACCTTGAGCTCCAGGATCCTCACTGTGTGAAGCTCAGAACTCCCAGTGCCCACCTTCCATCTGTTGTTTCTCTCCAGGGGCTCTCTCCATCAGGAATCTTTCAAATCCGTGGGTGTGAGGTATAAAACTAGATTGGGACAGAGGTACAGAGTATTCTAAATAACATGGACCTTTATATGACCATCATTTGGAAGTGATGCTGTCAGGTACCACATGGTTTGCCCCTCTGTCCAAGTGCAGAAGAACTTTTGGGAGGCTCCTTCCACTTAGCAAAATTCTGAGTACTGTAATTCTGACCGCAGTGTTGAGGTGCTCCACAATGTGTGTTGATTTAAAAGGATTTTCTCTCAGCCCTCCTTTCCCTGTGTTCTGCAAGCTCACAGAGTTTGTGTAAATAGGCACTGACTAATCATATACTCAAAGTGGGAAATTCAGAAATTACTGTGCAGGGAAAACCATATGAAAAAAACGACTTTTGTAATTTATTTTTAATGACAGAATCTTTTCCCCTAATCAGAAAATAGTTGACAAAATATATCATGTGATGCCTGAAAAGGGGCTGTCTTTTCTACTTTATGTCTTTTCTATTTTATGTTATGTCTTTTCTTTCTGTCTTTTCTACATTACTCCTTGAGTTTTTTCTAAAGTCAATTTTTTTGTCTCTTGAATCTTTTGTCTTTTGAATCTTTTTATTGGCATATTTCTGCCAGGTCACGGCTTTAGCATTTATAAAAGCTGCTCTCTTTTAATATCCCCTTTAATTTTGTACCAGTGGGGTCCACCTTGACAAAGCACACAAAGTCCTTCAGAATTCTGCTGTGGTGCAAAACTCACAGGCTTTGTGCTGGCTTGGCACAGCCTGGTTTTTGGCAGTGGGGAGGGCCACAGGGGCAGTTTCTGTGAGAAGCTTCTGGAAGCTTGCACAGTGTCCAAGAGAGCCAATCTGTGATGGCCCTGCAGATGGACACACTGCTGGCTCAGTTAGAGAGGTTGGCAATGCCCCTGTGAGCCCACATCTAAGAAGAAAATCCAAACAGCGCACACACAGTTCTTTTCCCCATGGTGGGGAGGTGCCAAGTCCACAATATTGCCGGAAAGTTTTTTTTATATATATATAATATATCTCCTCCCATTGAGCTCCAGGGTCTCTGAGTTTTGCACCATCTGTTATACATTCATATTGAAAACTTTTATCTTCAAGGCTCTGTGACTTTGAATTCTCTTGTGATTCACATGAGCCCTGTGCCTTAAGCAAAGGCTCATTCTTCTTCAGCACAATGCAATCCTCCAGCAAAAAGGGAGCTATACAAAGGTAATTAAAACCATTTTTATGGCACAGCTGATATTTTTTTCAAGTTCAGCTCACATACTGTTCAATATCTTGCTTGGACAATATAACTGACAATTTATGGAGACAAGTTTAATTTTTGTTAATGGACTAATTGAAATTAATAAACTCAATTATTTTGAGATAAAGAACTTTCTGACTTTCAGGTAATGGATTGCCATGGCAATGGAATATCAGGAAAAATTCCTCACCAAAGCAGGATGGGAGAGTTGCCAAATGAGCAGCATCCACAAGATGGCAACAGCAGAATGAGCTCCTGGAAGTTCAGGCCTTGAGGAAACTGTGCTCGTTGCATCTGGTGCTTCTTTGGAAGTTTAATTTAGCTCAGAGCAGAGCTGGGACAGAAGCTGGTTGCTTTGCCATCCTCTTGTTCACAGAAGTATAATAGGATTATAAAACATAAAACATAAATTTGCATTCAAACCCTGCTGGCCTTATTTAAAATATTTAATTTTTTCAGCTGGTCATTGATACAGTTGAATTTCTGTCACATTAAATGCTGTGAACAACATTTCTCTTCTTTCCCTCTATCCAAGTTCTGTAAGTCCACGAAGGGTTCAAGCTGAAATATTTTGAACATTTATATTTCACACAGGTCTGTATGAATAAATTAAGCACTTGAATAAAGCTCCTAATATTCAATGACATGCCCCAGAGTGGCAAACTGATAGCAAATAGGTGCTTCTCCAAAGAATCTGGACTATGTATTTAATACCTGTCACATTTAAAAATATATTTCTGAGAGCTTATTCCTGTATGCTGCTATCATTTGAAGCTTTTCAATTGTTTCAAAAGCAAAACAATTTTTCTTTAAATCTACACAGACATACATTAAATAAAAAAGGGGGGCATCTATATTTAGATTTTTTTCCTTTTTTTAAAAGAAATGCTCTCTAATCAAAATTCTTTATCAAATTTAGTAACTAAGTCCATATCCCCCTTGAACCTGGCATTTTCCCCCAAAGTGCAGAAACTCAGCCTTGTGCTGAGTCTATTCAGGAGTCAGACTGGGCTCTGTAACAAACCTGGGGCTTGAAGTTGGTATAGACATTGACCCATTTCAAAGATGTTAATGTGAGAAATGGTTACTCACTTTTCATAATTCAGAAAGGTTTATTAAACCTTACCCAAAATACAACAGAAGACTGAATAGAGAAAAAGGCTCTGGCTCTGGGAGCAGAGGATTTCCCCACCCTGTGCTCACCCACACAATGGAGATTTGGCCTTTTAACCCTTTAACCCCTCCAAAAGTTCTGTCCATGGACCCCTTCTTCACTGTCCAGTGGTGGAGATCTCTTCCCAAATCCTGAGTGGAGCTCAGATGTCACCACAGTGACAAGCCAGCCCTGCCAGATGTCCCTTGATAGCCACACAAGGGGCTACAACAGAACTATAAACCTATAAAGCTTTTCTTAACCTATAAACATGATATTTGTCTGTTAATTGTGAGAGTCTATCATCACATCACTCATCTCTCACATTAACACCCATGAAATTGTTTGTAAAGACATTAAAACACACCTTTGCTAAAAATTTTAATTCAGAAAACAAGACACCATAACTTATTAACAAACAATGAAACCAGCTTTGCTGGACACTGCAGTCTGCCTTAGAAATTTTTTATTATATATATTTGATGCTTTGAAGTACTGAAGTGTTGCAAAACTAATACACCAGTACCAACATAACAATTCAGCAAGTACACATGTGTGCCAAAGTAAATTGAATATACTTCAACCAGCACAGCACTTAAAAACAACCTGGTGGGTATAAAATACTTCATTCAGTAACGTCCTCTTCTGGAACAACTTCCAAAAGCATCTGGAGGTGCATAGTGAGGGGCTCTGAGGAAAAGATTTATTGTTAGAGGCTTTATAAGAGAACTTTCAAACTCTAAGTGAGAAAACTATCCTTCTGTGGAGTTGTTTTTTTATCTGTATTCCTATTTCAAAATGAAAAATAAAGGCTGGGGAATTAACAGTCTTAAGATGCAAACTACAGCATTCCACATTTACAAACTTCCACTGGAGTATAATGCTTCCAATTACATAATTAAAATTATAATTAATTATAATTATGACATTATAATTAATCATCTGGGGACAAGAGAGACAGATGATAGGTTTTTTAATGTCTGTAGAACTACTAATGCTGTTGTACACAGCTAATTCCAATTAGTCTCCTGGAAATCCCTGTGTATCCTGTTTTACCTGAGATAACATCAGAGTTTCTTTAGGGATTATGCAATCACTTCATAAATGGGCATGCTGGGTTCTTGCAGCTTTCACTCTACTCAGCCCTGGGATTACTTTTTTATCTTAATGCTGTTAACATTTTCTTTAGTAAAGACAGTAAA
>WBNP01000663.1:302276-436602 GCA_013401095.1 Passerina amoena | reverse complement strand
ACATAAAACATAAATTTGCATTCAAACCCTGCTGGCCTTATTTAAAATATTTAATTTTTTCAGCTGGTCATTGATACAGTTGAATTTCTGTCACATTAAATGCTGTGAACAACATTTCTCTTCTTTCCCTCTATCCAAGTTCTGTAAGTCCACGAAGGGTCCAAGCTGAAATATTTTGAACATTTATATTTCACACAGGTCTGTATGAATAAGTTAAGCACTTGAATTAAACTCCTAATATTCAATGACATGCCCCAGAGTGGCAAACTGATGGCAAATAGGTGCTTCTCCAAAGAATCTGGACTATGTATTTAATACCTGTCACATTTAAAAATATATTTCTGAGAGCTTATTCCTGTATGCTGCTATAATTTGAAGCTTTTCAATTGTTTCAAAAGCAAAACAATTTTTTTAAAATCTACACAGACATACATTAAATAAAAAAGGGGGGGCATCTATATTTAGATTTTTTCCTTTTTTTAAAAGAAATGCTCTCTAATCAAAATTCTTTATCAAATTTAGTAACTAAGTCCATATCCCCCTTGAACCTGGCATTTTCCCCCAAAGTGCAGAAACTCAGCCTTGTGCTGAGTCTGCTCAGGAGTCAGACTGGGCTCTGTAACAAACCTGGGGCTTGAAGTTGGTAAAGACATTGACCCATTTCAAAGATGTTAATGTGAGAAATGGTTACTCACTTTTCATAATTCAGAAAGGTTTATTAAACCTTATCAAAAATACAACAGAAGACTGAATAGAGAAAAAGGTTCTGGCTCTGGGAGCAGAGGATTTCCCCACCCTGTGCTCACCCACACAATGGAGATTTGGCCTTTTAACCCTTTAACCCCTCCCAAAGTTCTGTCCATGGACCCCTTCTTCACTGTCCAGTGGTGGAGATCTCTTCCCAAATCCTGATTGGAGCTCAGATGTCACCACAGTGACAAGCCAGCCCTCCCAGATGTCCCTTGATAGCCACACAAGGGGCTACAACAGAACTATAAACCTATAACACTTTTCTTAACCTATAAACATGCTATTTGTCTGTTAATTGTGAGAGTCAATCATCACATCACTCATCTATCACATTAACACCCATGAAATTGTTTGTAAAGACATTAAAACACACCTTTGCTAAAAATTTTAATTCAGAAAACAAGACACCATAACTTATTAACAAACAATGAAACCAGCTTTGCTGGACACTGCAGTCTGCCTTAGAAATCTTTTATTATATATATTTGATGCTTTGAAGTACTGAAGTGTTGCAAAACTAATACACCAGTACCAACATAACAATTCAGCAAGTATACATGTGTGCCAAACTAAATTGAATATACTTCAACCAGCACAGCACTTAAAAACAACCTGGTGGGTATAAAATATTCATTCAGTAACGTCCTCTTCTGGAACAACTTCCAAAAGCATCTGCAGGTGCATAGTGAGGGGCTCTGAGGAAAAGATTTATTGTTAGAGGCTTTATAAGAGAACTTTCAAACTCTAAGTGAGAAAACTATCCTTCTGTGGAGTTGGTTTTTTATCTGTATTCCTATTTCAAAATGAAAAATAAAGGCTGGGGAATTAACAGTCTTAAGATGCAAACTACAGCATTCCACATTTCCAAACTTCCATTGGAGTATAATGCTTCCAATTACATAATTAAAATTATAATTAATTATAATTATTACATTATAATTAATCATCCTGGGGACAAGAGAGACAGATGAGAGGTTTTTTAATGTCTGTAGAACTACTAATGCTGTTGTACACAGCTAATTCCAATTAGCCTCCTAGAAATCCCTGTGTCTCCTGTTTTACCTGAGATAATATCAGAGTTTCTCTAAGGATTATGCAATCAGTTCATAAATGGTCATGCTGGGTTCTTGCAGCTTTCACTCTACTCAGCCCTGGGATTATTTTTTTTATCTTAATGCTGTTAACATTTTCTTTAGTAAAGACAGTAAAATGAATAATCAGAGGTAAAAGCCCCGTGTTTGGTGGCATAAGAATTTGTCTGCTAATCTTCAGTTAATGGCTAAAGCAATGTTTTGAAATACAGAGAACTGAAAAACTAACTTTACAGATTAGCTAGTTCTGTTTCTTTGTGCTACTACAGTGATGTGTTGTTTTTTGTGAATTAAGTTTAATTTTTCCTCAAGTCAGACATGATTTCTTTTCAACAGGAAGGAGTGAAATCCAGTCTTCAGTAAAGCCCACTGCATGCTAGGGAAATTGCTTCCCTCCAATTCTGCTCACATGCTTGATGTGAAAAATGCATATTATATGGTTGGCTCTTCACAAATATTAAAATGAATACTCTATGTGTTATCTTGGAAAGTTATGCTGTATTAATCTCTCTTAAGTAGAGCTGCATTAATCTCTTTTAAGTAGTGTGGTAAATATAATTTTTAGGCTATAGCATAATATCAAAATAGAAAGTATGTGATGTAAGATACTTTTTGTAACTAGCACAAAGAATGGAAAAGATAATCAAGGAATTCCTCACATTTTCCTCTCTGGATAGAGATAACAGCAACAGACCCAGAGATCCCAAGAGAAGAATTATTCCCTCCTTATAAGGAGTACTCAGACTTGAGGAACCAAGAAGGTTGATTTACAAGATTGGAGGGGGAGAAGCTGAGATTAAGCAGAACCACCCTGGTTTGAAAGGAATGTTTGAATTATGTTTGAGATCCATGAATATGCAACAGGCTATTGCTTTTAAGAGGTAATTCTTTGTTAGCAAGGTGTGCATTTTGGCAGAGTGCAAAGCACCCAGATGTCCAGAATTCTTTGCTTTTTATTGTCACTAATTGTCCTAATTTTTATTATTATTGTCATTACTATTAAGCTTCTAAAATTTTAACAAAAGTGAATGGCATTTTTCACACTTTAGAAGGGATTGACCAGATAGTGAACTTTAGTATTCTAATTAATCTCAAGTTTAACAAATGTTGGGTTTACTTACTTGATATTTTTTGTGCCCAGCTGAATTTTAAATGAACAAAAAGTGCATAAACTATAAGTCCACTAAGTATAAATAAAGTACAGTACAAATAGGGCAGTTCAGGTGCACTGATGATTGGTGCCAATACCAGCACAATTGAGACCAGTGTCACTATGACAGGAATGATGATGGGGACCTGCAAGATACAAAGAATAAAATCACTTCCACATTCTTCAGCTGTTTTTACAGAATTTGCCTGTGTGAAAGAATATTTTTATTGCCTTATGCATTTTTTTTACTTTAAAATTTTCTGGAATCAGATGGGGCAACTGAAGGAGTAGCAGAAATATGGGCAGGGAAAACTTTTCTTCCAAATTATTCACTAAGATCTCTTATTTCAAAGTGCAGTGTCCAAGTTTGCATTTTAATAAATGTGGGAACTGACATGCAATGGCCTGGGGTCTTATTTTGGATATTCTTTCAATGGCAGTCTGCTGACTGCAATTACCATCTCTGAAATTTTGGCTTTTGTGCAAGTGAAAATCAACATTCTGTAATCTTTTCCCAGTCCTTGTGAGCTTAGTCCTGGTGCAGATCTGCTGTTAAATGGTTGGATTTCAGGCAAGGGGAGTAAAAAACAAGGATAGTGCCCAAGGGGGCTGTTTAAATATCCAGAGTGTGAATTCCTGCTGCAGCATCTATGGAATGCAGGAAAAGCCAAACAGAACTTACCCTGATGGGTCTCTTGAGTTCCTTCCTTGTAAACCTCATAACAATTAGTGCAAGTACAGTTAAACCATAAAATATCCAAACTGCGAAACTAAAGTAATTTATGAGGGAATTGATGTCACCAGGAATAATATAAATAATAGCAATGGCCCCCTAGAAATGAAAAAAAAAAAATTAGTGTGTAGTTTATTATAGAAGAAGGCTGAATTTTACTTCTGTAGTGTTCCACAGTATGAACTGTGAATGCTTTTGCTTAAATATTTGGATGTAAGTGTATTGCAGCACCTTTAAAGATTGTGACTGCTTCCTGCCAACATGTGGTTATTTTTGTGTGCAATCTTAATTCCATTTTAAGTCAAAACACTTATCATTTTTATGCATTAATCTGTTTTGTTGGTGGCTGACTATCTTGAAGATACAAAATATATTTTTAGGTTTTTAATACTACTGGGATTGAAAGGAATGAGGAGGAGGTGTCTTTACAAACAAACTGTGGGCCTGAGGGTAGATAAGGCCAGATAGGGAGAGGTGAAAGAAGCAATGGGCAGAACCATAAATTCCATAGGAATTCCATTAATTGACACAGACTGTTCCTCACTCAAGACTGTGCTGCATCTCTGCATTTAGAGAAGAAAAACAGAGATGTGAGGAGAAGGAAAAAGCAGGGGTCACACATTAGAAATGAGGTCTCTATTAGGTGATGTGGCAAGTCTGTACCTCCCAAGTACCTCAGCCAGTGGGAAAAGAGAGAAGGGAAATGTGGCCAGGAAATTGGGATAAAAATGGAGGCTGTGTCCTCTAATAATTTGAGAGACCCCAGGGGATAATGCCCCATGGCCTCTCCCTTTATTCAAATAAAGTTATGGGACTTCTCTGTCTCCTTTTTGGACATAAACCTCTGGTGTTTGTGGTTTAATTTTCCTGACAGAATTGAATATATCTTGTTTTGACTTGAAGATAAATGGGTAAAATAAAAATAACAAAATGTTCTAGATTTATTCTTAAATGTGTTGACTGACTGGACTTTTTTTAGTGAGATGTAAATTTTCTACATGGAGGAAATATTCCTACATGGAGGAAACAGGGTAGTGATAGCTTGCTTGCAAATATCCTGTGAAAGGTTTCCCTAATATTAAACATTCATTTAAGATTTTGTTGTCATGCCATTGATTCTTAAGCATTTAGATTTTTAAAGTCCAGTTCTGGAACAAATATGTTCAAATTAGAGAAGCTGGGGGGTTTATGTAGTCTTTTTTTCCAAAATGCATTTAGCAGTTTTCTTGTCTAGATAGTTAATGATGGGTGTCAAAACTGCTTGTAAGAAGCTATGAGAGTATGAATTACTGGAGAACTTTGGGTGATAGGTGAGGATTATTTTTCTGTATTTAAATACATACTTACATAAAATATGATGGCAGGTGCTGGTGTTAAGTGCTTGACACTGATGTAGGACAGAATCTTCAGCACGTGCCCCTCACGACCTGCAACGTACACAAGTCTGGCAAACAAAACCAAAGCAGGGCAGTTAGAGTGGCACCTGGGCTTTAAAAGGTGTTACTAAAGTAGACATCCAACTAATTCCATCAGGATTTTCTTTGATATGCATTTTGGGATTTAAGGATTGTAGCAGTTCAAAATGAGGGAAATTAAATAAGGAGTATTAAAGCAGCGAGCTAAAACCAATTCTGAACAGCATTAAAATAGTGCACTTGAAATTAATTTCAGAATCATTATTGAAAATTATTTTGGGAAATGTTACCAACTGTGTTTCTTTTAATTAAATATTTCCTTTTTCATGTGTTTCATAGCAAAAAGGTATATTGACAACCTTTTGTCAGAAATGGTCTTTAAAGCCACACTGTGTCCAGATGGTTTTGAAATCTTAAAATATTTTAAATAATAAATGCAAGTGCTGAACAACTGATAAAAAGGAATAACTTCTCAGCTACTTTTGCTACTGTAGTCATGTTTTTACTGGTAACTTTTAAATGTTCAATTCTCAGCTTTAAAATTTATGAGATGAAAAAATCTTTTCTACTACAGTGGTTTACCTTCATTGAATTAAGAAGAGACCACATTTTCTAATTTTTCATACCTGAATAGCCACTGTTTCTTTTTGAAAATTAAACAATATGGCTAGATTTACAGGCAATTTCAAATTACATTTTGTGTAATGTGGACCAGAACAATGTTATTTTGTCTGTAGATACATTGATATAAATTTTTCCATCCTTCAAATTCTTTCATGATGATATTTAGAATGGGGACTTACCTGCCTGCAGTGAAACAGGTGCCATTGGCAGATCCAAGTGTGGAAAATACCACAAAGAGAGGAACTATCCAAGAGGCTGGATATAGGACTCTATCTCCAAATGTCTGGGAAATGGGATTAAAATTAATCACTTTTGTCATTTTAACTACCATTTAGCATATTCAGTAATGTTAGAGCCTCTTTGTAATGGGGAATCTGAGCTGTGTTACCCAACAAATCCATGCTGTATATTTTGTGTAGTTATTAAAGAATGCTCTGCCAAATAAAGACACGGATTCATTCACTGACCACTCTAAAGTGCAGTGTTATTGTCATGGTGTTTAAAATGCAACATCTGTAGGAGACATTGGAAGGCAGATGTAAAAAGTGCACAGAAATTAAATTCTGTGAAAGACCTGCTTTGGGATGTGTCTGCAAAGACAGGAGGAGGGAGATGGCATTGCTGCAGAGCTCTGTCCATCCTGGAAGCTGCTTTCAGCCTGTCCAGGAGGGATAACATCAGCAGTGACAGCCTGAGATGGGGGCAAACAAGGACAAACCCCCCTGGTCTTTCAGCACATCTGAGTTTTCACCTGTAGGTACATTGTCCAAAGGAATTTGAATTTAAATGTTTTTGACAGGTAGGTTTAGTTTTTAGTTGGGTTGGTTTTTGGGGTTTTTTTAGTAAGTCAAGCATGAAGAGCTTTGCTTTTGCACAAGTGTGACATCAGTGATGCTTCTTGGTCCAGAATTAGGGCACTCAAAGAGACCTCTCTGCTCAGAACCAGCGCTGAATTTTGTTAATTCATTTGTTAACTGATCAGTTCAGTGCTGGTTGCTGTAAGTTTAAAGGTGTATTGAAGGGGACTGGTTCTTATACAAATTTAACTTCATACATTCTTTGCTGTACCTTTTGGTGCAGACAAGCTGCTGAAAAGCACAGAAGAGCTAAATTTTAAAAGCTTTTGTTTTAATTTTTTTAAAATAAATTTTATTTAGCTTTTATTTTATTTTTAAAAATTTTTCAAGCATTTCAACATTCCTGTACTTCTTCACTGGGTAGACTATTTTATATATATATAATACATACTCTAATTATTTTTATTCATTTTATTAATTACTTTTATATTATTAAATAATATTTATTTATTATTATGAGGTTTTATTATTTTATATTTATAGATAAAATAAATATTAATATGTGGAATATATATTTAAAAAATCTATTTTATGTGAATATATTTTAAATATGTATTTGTATATGAATATATATTATATATATAAATATATATTTTTTAAATATGTGACAAGCATTTAAATATATATACATATATATATATATATGTATTTAAATGCTTGTCACATACTGTTTGTTTTTCCCAAAAAACAGCATTAGGAAAATTGTTGCAGGACCTCAATGGTTGTTTCAGAGACACAGCAAATTGACTGAGTGGAACTGAATGTATTTTTTATGGCTTCAGAAACTTCTGTAATTTCTACTTTTACCTGTAAGAGTATGTCTTGCAAAAATGTAAAAATCCTATCTTTCAAATTTGTTAAGGAAAAAAGCCCAAAAAGAATAAGGTGGGAGTGACTGATGGACAATTTGCTGTTATCTCCATAACAAACTCAGATCTACTGTCCCTTGGCATGTGCTCCTTTCTCAGAAATACTGGGAACACTGGAAATGGCAAAGCAGCTGTCAGATGTTATTTGCTTTTCCATCTTTTTGATGCCTATGGAAAGCAGTCCCCCTCTGACCTGCAATGTTTACAAAATGTTTGCAGAAGACTTTGTTACTTCTGCTTCCCTCCTTTATTCCCATCTGGAGATGACGGAACCACTCTGTCAATTTGGCATTACTGAAATTTTAGATTGAGGAATGATAGTAGATAATGGGAGAAAGGTGGCACTAATAGCTTAGACTAAAATTAATTTTATCTTACAAACAATTCATGGAATTGAATGGCTCACATGAGTTCAATGCAGATGTTCTATGACAGAATTAAGCAGCTTACCACAGCAACAGCCTGGGACTGCAGGAGCTCTGTTGAAGTCATCACAGTGAAATAGGAAACGTTTATCAGAACATAACAAACTGTGACCAAGGGGATTCCAATAATTATAGACAGTGGCAGGTTTCTAAAGAATGGAAAAATAAAACCCCATCAGCATTGCTGGATCACTGCTACAGTTATCACAGTAAACTCTGGATTCTTACTTTTCCTATTTACTTTTTTTTTTTTTAACTGTAGAGCTATGGAAATCAGGATTGTAAGAAATTTTGCAAAGATACAAAGCCTGTAATAATAATTAGCTCATTAGCTTTGTCTGTTAGTGCTCAAACCTAGCATAATAGAATATTAGTGCTTTTAAAAAAACAAACCAAAATATATGCTTGCTTATAGAAAAATATATAGGGTTTGATTTCTTGCCAGTAAAAACACTGCTTTCCTACACAGTTTTACCTGTAAGGATTTTTAAGTTCCTCTGTGATGTAATTGAGTTGATTCCTGGAAGGAAAAACATTCATAGAGTATTTCAGCAGTCAGGGGTTTAAATACTCACCTATGAGGTGAGGTTATTTCTTCTCTTGTTTTTAATCTTTTCAGTTTTAAAAAGGAAAAAAAAAAATGTAAAATCAATCTTTTAAGTGGGAAAACTGCAGGACAAAACCAATGTGAGCTTCTTATCCAAAAGTCAGCCTCTTGATTCACCATCTCTTTCTGCATTCTCTGTAGCATCTCTGAGACTAAATCTTGATTAAAATATCCCAGAATAATCAGACAAAACTTTGGCAGACATCTTAGATTTCCAAAATTGCCTTTCAATTTCAAGCTTTGCAGTATCTGAGTCTTTTCAAATAAAAGCACAAGTGCTGGGGGCAGAGAGAAAAGCAAGTCTGCTGCTGTTTCAGAGTGGTTCTTTGGAAAACAGGCATGGAAAACCTTTTTAAGGATTATACCTATCTGAGTTATAATTTCCAAAGACCCATTCTTGCTAGAGTGTGTAGACCAATTGAAACAAGGTTTTTATATTCATCCACTCTGAAAATCTGAAGAGTTAGTATTGACAGTTCAAAGGCAAATTCTCAAATGTTAGTGCCTGGTGGTTACATACACAAATAATTATTTAGGGATCAGCTTCTTTGCCCTCTTAAAAAGTCCATGTGAACGCCTGAATTAGCAGACTCATGCCTGAGTTGAGATGCTCAAGCTTGGAAACAGAACCTAAAAAATAATCTATTTAAAATAAATTCAGTTTCAAAAGCTTTTAAATGGGAATTTCTGTGTGGTGGATCAAGATTCTATTCTTATTTGCTCCCAAAGTGCTGACCTATATACAGACTTTTGCAGTTTGTACATTTAAGAATAACAATGGATTTGTGCCAACAGAGCTCTGTGCCAACTGACATTCCCTAAGAAAAAAATCTGCAAGTTGAACCTTATAATTTCTGACACAAAGTTCCTTTTTATGTTCTCCTGGACTAATCAAACACCACTACATATTTCACAAGAAAGGAGTTTGATGGGGTAGCCTGCAGGAAAGCTATTTTGTCTAACACAATGGAATTAAATGTGGTATATTCTCCTCATTACTGCAGTATCTGAACACCTTCAGCACCACAGCAGTAATTGTCCTTTTGGGATCTAAGATATTTTCTTTCCCTAACAAACAGACACTAAAAGAGGGTGGAGTTCTGGGGTTTTTTACCCAAACTAGTGTTCTTTTTCCAGAATTCATCAAGACATTCTTAGTAACAAGTCAGTTGTTAATGTCCTCAGAGGGTTCTACACGGAGAGAGTAAACCAGTTAAAGGCTGTTAAACTGTAACTGTGAAGGTTAATAAAGATTTCTTACCATCCATCATATGCCCAGAGTCCATTATAAAATGCCAAACTGATGGAGCTAACAGAAATTTTACTGCCTTTGAAAGAATCTTTAAAATTATCTGTTTTTCCTGCAAATGAGAGGAAGATTACTGATCAGTGTTGGAATCAATTCTTGTCATCCCCCCACCAGATGAAAAAAATATTCCAACATGTCTCATGTTCTGAAACTTTTCACTTATAAAATTAATGAACACCCTTTTGTATTAATTGATCTGTAGTTTGTATTTGGAGATTTGTAATTTGTATTAACTTTTCACTTATAAAATTCATAAATACCCTTTTGTATTAATTGATCTGTAGTTTGTATTTGGAGATCTGTAGATTTGTAATTTGTATTAATTGATCTGTAGTGTTGCATTTTGCACCCATCCCTGTTCTCTGAAAGAAAATGCCATAATTTCCAAGAGATTCAGAACAAAAACCCAGAATGAAGAGATTCAGGGCTGTGCCTTATTTCTGTGCCACTTCTGTCAGTGGGGAATTTTTAATCATCATAGCAAAAGCTAAAATAATTTTTTTCAAATAATATATATTTTATTACCTTGTGCAAGGAGAACAATTCCACTTACAATAATGATTGCCACAATGATCATTTTAGCAGCTGTGAGGAAATTCTGGAGGTAACTTCCCAGCTTCACACTCAATGAATTCACAATGGTAATTACCACTAAAAGAAATCAAATTATAAATTTTCACACTGTTTGCCAGAATTTAAAGAAAAGTTGTCCCTCCCCTTATTTACTGTACTGCTTTTCTGTCACACTTTTTGTCTATGTTATACAGTTTGTATATTATATACATATATATGTATATTATAACAACATATAAATATATAACATATAAACTATGTATGTATACAGTTTGTATATTATATATATATATATATTTGTCTATCTTTACAGTTTTTGCTTACTGTGTTTGGATAACTTTTAAAATAGTGAGGAAAAACAGATTTATGAATTAGACTTTTATAGTACATTTAATAAAAAAAGTTTAAGTTGCACAGCATTCTGCTAAATAAAGAAATAGTATTTGCAGTTATTTCTTCTTCCTTTTCTGCTAGAGATAAGCATTCATTATACAGATGTTTCTATCTTAAGGAAGAATAAAAAACCCCTCAAACTGGGGAAAAAACATTTTAAATCCATCCTTTTTGTGCTGTTTAATTAATTATTGTGGGAAGGACTCACTGGACTGCGCCTTAAAGATTTCTGGTGTCTCTCTGAAGATGAACATAAGGAAAATGCACTTGTGGATGGGGCCAGACACAGGTCACAATGCAATTTTGGATCTGGGCTGGTTTTAAAAGTGATTCTTACCAATAGCAGCTGCTGCCAGACACTTGATGACAGCCTGGGGTGGATCACAGCCTGGGTAAAAAGGAGCTGATGCATATTCTGCAAAGCTGAGGCAGATGATTGCAAAGGAGCTGGGTTTGGTGACCAGCAAGCTTGTCCAGGAAAACAGAAAGGCTGGAATTGGCCCAAAGGCCTCCATGAGGTAAGGATATTCTCCCCCAGACTTTGTGATCATTGTACCAAGCTCAGCAAAACAAAGTGCACCTGAATAACAAAAAAAAAAGCAGGTTTAGTTCATGCCCTTTTGAACCTGGGGCTGCCTGAACAGATGATCACTTTTTAATAAGTAGAAAAGTGAAGGGAATTGATCTGTACAGTGCACCATTTCTCTCTTCATGTTTCTGTATATTTTACTGAATATGCAAAATAAAATTTTAATTGCTTGTGAGCAATTGAAAGAAATACCCTGAAATTATTCAGATGCAGTCTAAAAATTATTACCATTGGTATTTAAGACTTCACCAAAACAGTTCAAACAAACATTTTGATTTCATTTGATTTCTGTTTAAGAAATGAACTGTAAAAAGCACTTAAGTGAGAACTGCACTGCCTGACATACCTATTGGAAGCTTGATAAAACAGACTTTCTGCACAATTTTGAAATAAAATGTCTGCTAAGCTCAACATTAAAGCAGAGATACTTCCAGTTCTATTGCTGTATGTGGCATCTTGAATTAAGGTTTTTCTTGTATGCTGCCCCACTTGATACAATGCTCAAAAATTTGTTTTTACTTCTTGAAATATTTTGAGGTACTTAGGGCTAAATTTTCAGATAATAGAATTATAATTACAGAAGTAGAAAGCCAGCAGAAACTACCCAGCTCACTCACTACCAGTAAATTTCACATAGTGGCAGCTATTGAAGTAGAAGACTATTGTCTTTATTACAGTCAGTGGATGAAGCAGGAAAAACTAAAACTGCCTTTCAAAATAGAGTGTGATTTACAATTTTGAAACTTAATTTGTTTTCTATAAACACCCCATTTTTAATTTATGGTTGAGTACTGCATATATGCATACATAGAGCAGGATTTAGCTGATTTTGGTCCAGGTGCTATAACCTAATTTGTGAAATGAGAGTATGCAGAAAAAGCAGATAACAAGATTTAAGGCAAAGATTCAGATTCTTTGTTGAGTTTTTTACCTAATGTTGCCAGAACTCCACAGGCTGCCCAGATGGTTAAACAAGGACCCACAGCTTCCACATTGGCAAGAACTGATTTTGGAGAAACGAAGATACCTGAGCCAATGATGGTTCCCACAATCATACAGATTCCACTAATGAGGCCCACCTGGAAGTAAAATGAGATGGTTTTGTAAGCAATTTCTAGTAATTCACCAATGTCTTCTCAATATCATAGACCTACAGTAATTGTCCTTACTGACTGGTTTTTATTGGCTTTCAATATGTAAGTTCTATAAAGAAATATATTAAACGATTTTGCAAAGTTTCGCTCTTCTTATCAAGATCTCTATGTACCCTGTGGTGTACTCCTGCTGTTTTCAGAAGTACATCTGTTTGTGTTTTGCCTGCCTATTTCCTTTATTAAACTGTCTTTTGGATGATGTGAGTCTCAAATAAAACGCTGAATGGGTGAACTTGCCCTTTCCTCTCTGATTAAGCCATGACATTCTTTGGCAAGCACTTGATGAATTCTGAATTTTCTAAGACTCAGAAATTGTCTTTCATGGATGGAGTCTGTTTTTTTGTTGTTGAGCAGCTGTTTTCCTGTCCTTGCTTTAAATATTTGTGCCTAGGAATGGTGTTGATACCACTGGGTGATAAGATCATGTTCTCCCAGATCTGTAGTGCCCTACAATATTATTTGAAACCACTGAAACTGAGGCATGGGCTACTCAGTATTTTCTGATAGCTATGGCTAATACTCTAATACCATCAGTATTTTTCCAGTCTTGGCACCAAACTAAAACCACACAGATAATCTTTCTCCAGGCTACTTAAATTAAGAGAAATGCCACTCCCTCCTGAGAGGAAGTGACACAACTGTTTTCTAAAGCATCTGTAATTTTCTAGAGGAGACAGATTTTCACTTCTCTTCAAGTAACCAGGGCCTATTTTCTGGCTATAAACACTAACAGAAAACAATGAGCTGGACAACCCACTATTACTTCTGGAAATTACATGCAGAAAAAAAAGTTTATGAAATGCCTCAGTTGATCAACTTAGAGTGAGTCTTTGAATTATTTTTATATCTGAAAAGTTCAACGACATATCCTTGGGGGTTTATTCTGTTTCTATCAGAGCTATTTAACTTCAGTAACTGGCTGTTTCTGAAAATGCAAGCCAACCACATTGCTGAGATATTGGGATATTTTTGCTCAATTGGGACACAGTGGTGTTTTTGTATGCTGATGCATCTGCACAAAAATCCCCTTGTGCCTCCCTCTGCCAGCCCCTGACACACGGACCCAAGGGGAAAAGAAAAAGGTTTGCCTGCTTCTGTAGGTTCATCGTTTGGGGCTCATGGCTCTGGATGGATTGTCTGTCCTCTCCTCCTCTGTCCTCTCCTTTTCTTCTCTTCAAGCTTCCTTCACCCATTTGTTTTCCTTGTTGAAATTTCTAAGGAAATAACAACAAAATCTTACTCTAGCATATGAACGTTGCTGATGCTCGTGGGTACAAATTAGTGCAGGTAAATATCTCCAGAAAACAAACACATGCACACAGAAAAGGATTTCCATGGAACTACCTGCTCGGAGAGGAGAAGGGATGCCAGCTTCACCTCCTCCTCTGTGGATTTTCCTTACACCCACCTGGCAGGGGATGTCTGTGGCTTCTCACATTCAGGTTGCAGGATGTCCTCACTGGAACGATCCAGCTTTTATAGCCAGTCCTTCCTTTGAACTACTCCAAAGGTCCAGACAGATTTTATCTTCCTCCCAAAAACTGGTTTTCTTCTTATCTAGGAGACCTTCTTTCCATTCTTCATTCAATCAGGCTTTGCCTCTGTTCTTTGGAGATGGAAGCATCTGCTAAACAGAGTGTGGGCTCCCAGAATTATCTGGTTTTAGCAGCTCCCAGAATTATCTGTTTAGCAGCTTTTTGCCTCAGAAAGGGTCACCAATCTTCTCTGTGTTGATTCAGGGTGAATGTCTTCCACTCAATGTTTTGTCCTTTTTAGAACTGGAATGTAAAGAGTTTGTTTTCAAACAATTTAGACTTACAGGGTTTTTTTCCGGCGAGGATTTTTCTTGTTTCCCCTAGCATTGGTCTAAAATACAATCTGGTTAGGTCCTGAGTCTCTAAAGGAGATTCAGTCAAAAGTCTCTTTTCTCCTAAGACTCCACAACTATATTTACTTCAATTTGAATGAGGAGGATCCTTATGCTTTTATATAGATGGTAACTGTGGAAGGCATCATGTTTAGGAAATATAAGTTGGGGTTTTTTTGTAAATTAATTAGCAACTGGCTACAAAACCAGCATTTTAAATTGACAGAACACCTATGTCAGTATTGTTGGTCTTCAGAAACATTTAGGCTATAAAGACATCAAGTTCATCTTCTGAATTATAGACTTTTAAAATAATCATCATGAATCTAACTCTTAAGATTAAACCTATGAAGGAAAACTGCACACATGAAAAATGCAGGGCTTGGGTGGCTGAGCTTCATGGCAGCTTTGTGCCCAACATCTCTCTTTTAAAGTCCTGTATTGAGACTGCTTCAATCATTACCTTTAGCAATTCTTGCTCTCACTTACCTTATTTATTTAAATTTGTTTGCAGTTACTCAGGTGCAGGAATCCTTGCCAAGTGTGTTTCTCCTGTTAGATTTCCCAGCCAGTTACAAGCAAGGCATGTCCATGTCTGAAAGCAGAATATGAAGAAGGAGCAGCAGCCTAAGTACAGAGGTTATAAAAGGTAATCATTAAACCCATTCTCTGCCAAGAAGTTTTGAGTTAGGAACCACAGGCAAACTGATAGTCCAGTTAGTTTATCTTTAAAAACAAGAAAATCCAGCTTTGTTCCATTTGTGAGAATGTTTGTCCAGTGCTAAGTAGTGTATCACATAGTGAGAGTGATCCATAATTTGGAGAGTCTATTTTGATGATCTTTACAGCAAGCAGCTGCTAATTTAGAAATGCTTTGGAAAGATAACCTTGAATTATTGTCATATTATGGGTGCATTAAAACCATGTGCTCAGATGTTACTTGAAGCCTATAAAAATAGTTGATGCTTGTATCTTGAGAAGGTAGAGAAGCATAAGCAAAAATATTTCCTTTGTTTTTCATTAACTTGAGGCAGCTGAGTGGGCAGCTGGTGTTCCCTTTGCTTGCAGCTACAAATCTTTTCCATTTTTGTAAATATTTAAAGATCTTGCTTCAGTGAAAAATGCCATTCTCTGTTTCTGTGCAGTTGTATATCCAGGGGAAAAAAAGTATTATTATCCTGAATTCTGCCATAAGGTAACTGCTTTCATTTGAGCTAGTCATCCCTAAAACATCTGCAAAAAGCCCTTTAATCATGTTAATCAGTTAATTGTTTTTAGCAGTGCCTTGTACCACTCCTTTGCTGTGTGACACTCCAGTCAGTGAGTCCTGCCCAACGCCCTCTCAATGAGTTTGCCAATAAATGGTAAAAGCTACTGGTAAAGATAAAACATGTTCGGGTACTGGCTCCTGATGTTAACATTTAACATTTCTTGCCTTGTTGAGATAATGGCTCATAAACACCACTACAGGGCTGGAAATGAAGACCCAATTGTTGGGTCTGAGGATCAACAAAACCACCCCTAAGCACGTTCTGACAATTGTTTTCCTCACACTTCCAACAAACTTCTTAAGCATGCAGGATTGATCAGCAGGAATTCCCTCGGCAATGATGATGTAAATCTGTGACTAAAAATGGACTCTGAAGAACATTTGTTAGTTTATATTTGCCATGTCTTCCGGTGGTTGGGCCAGACTGCACTGGGAATGTTTTTTCTCCAAAGTAATGTTGGTACAGAAAACAAAATCAAAACTACACCTTTCTAGTCACTGGCTTTTTCCTCTTTTTGTTTTTCTTGTTTAATTCTCACAGAAATGGGGTTAAGATACAAGAGAAGCTCTTCCATGTTAAATAACTTCTTATTGAAAAATTACCACAATAAGAATGGCCAGACAAAACTTTGGGGTTTTTTTTCTTTGCCTACAGATAAGGAAAATAAAGCAGGTTAAAATTATAGTCATGCTACAACCATATGAAAAGGCAGTTATGAACAATTTACTCCTTTTAATGAAAGTTTTACAAGGACTTTTTAAATATTTTTCATGGTAATTGTGATGTGTGACTACATTAACCAATGTTTTCATATCCTTCAATTTCACATTTCCCAATTTCATTTGGGATGAGATATTATGTAATGTACTTCTGTCTTCCTTATTCTGATGATTTTGAAATGAAGGTTTATAATCTTATCGTACCTGGGCTGTTCCTGAAATGCCACAGAGGCTATTGAAATAGCTAATGTGAAAAGAAGTAAAGTTTTGCTGAAGAATTCTTCTTAGGTTTAGTGTAATCTTTGATTACTTTCTGTAGATGTATGTGTCAGTTGCCTTTTCTTTCTCCTTCAGGTCTGTTTTCCATTTTGTTTCTTCAGATCCCATAAAAGCAGAATTGAAAATGTGTAGTTTGAGTTTTTGCCTGAGCACCTGGTTTCTTTAGTCATCCTGGAATGTCTGTCTGGAGAGCTCCCACCTGTTCAAAAGGTGTCTTAATTCTCTGCAGTGATTTAATTAGTCTGTGCTTCTTTATAAAAATAGAAAAGTATCTTCATTTATTGTCCAGTTTTGTTTTAAGGGTTGCCCTCCTTGTGATGCTGTAAACCCATTAAAAGATTTTTAATTCTACCAGCAATCCTTCTTTTCCTCAGCTACTGAAGGAAAAAATAAACATTGATTTCAGGGATTCTAATAATATTTTCTTCGTAGACAAGAGAAATGACATTTTACAGCCGTGGGAAAAGAATCCTTCCCTCTCACATAGGTACACAAATAGATGAAGACATGGATGAGTTCAAATTCCAAGGCATTTTGAGGCAAACACTTTGAGGGCTGGTCCCATTTAACCACTGTAGTTTGAACCTTTTCAAAGTGCTATTTACCAATTAAATCATAAAAAGAAATTTTCAACTTGAATTCGGGAAATAGCAAGGGTACAGTATATAAATACACCTTTTATTATCCTTACTAAAAATGAAGGTTAATGTTTGCTAGGGTTGGAATTTATTGCTTGCAGTAAGGCATGTTCTGCTTTGATCAATACTAAAGCAAATGATAAGGATCATCCTAACTTGCAGTTTTGAATTGTAGCTTAGCAGTATCTCAGGGGGAATACTTTCCATCCCAACCTTCCTGCTTCCAGGTTATTGAATTTTAATGAGAGGACCAGCGTGTTTCCCTGCATTTATCTGACCATATTAATGGTCAGATGTGTTCTAAGATTTGATCTCAGTACTGTCATTCCTTAAATAACTTTATTTTCCTAAATAACTGCAGGTATGCTGCAAGTGGAATATAACAAATTATATGATTTAATAGCTGTGGTGATGCTATGCTGGGTCATGCTTCTGGTTTGCAAGAACTTTGCATCTTGTGGAGGTCAGCAGGAAATATTTGGTGACTGTAATTCTTAACAGAGCTACTTAACAGACTACAGCTCTTAAGAGAATATTTGGGGTTTAAATATATGTATTTTTTCCCTACTTAGTTCTTGGTTCCTGTGTAATTGGTTTTTCTTCTGTGACAAATCAGGCTTTTGAAAAGATACTCAGGTCTGCTACAGGTTTTGTACTAGAACTGCCTGAATAGTGCAGAGTCTTTAGTCCAACAGGAGATTTATTTTGTATTTTTTTAACAGAGCTGTTTAGAGACTCTCAATAAACTCATAAATGCTGGGTAAATTCTATCCAAAAGGTCACCAAAAAATCAAGAAGTCTCTTCCTAAGGAATTATGACGGCCTCTGGAGAAAATCAGCTTTAGTATGTCACACTAGTTGTTAGGTTTTTAACAGTGCTTCAAACTCTGATCAGGATCAATGATTTTTCTGATAAACATCCAGCTCTGAAGGAAACTGTGTTTTTTTTTTTTTTATTTTAAAAACAAAGCCTGACTTTGATCTCCTTTTTGAGTCCAAAACTCAGGTTGCATTCCACTGGCCTTCCACCAAGGAGGGGTTACCAGTTAACACAGGATTAGACAAATCTGCCCTGTGCCCATCTGGGGCTGAGGAAAGAAACACTGAGTACTGAAGCACTCCCTGAGGTTATGATGTTCTGTGCTGCTTTTCAGGTCTCATTTTCATTTTATATTTACTGAAACCAAATATTTCAGGTATAAAATACTCCTAATAGCTAAAGTATATTTCTTTCTATATTTCATATCTGAATACGTGCTTATATAGGTATGCTGAAATAAATTTAGTAAAGCAAATAGTTCAGGACTAAAAAAATCTGGAGAGCTCACTCCTTGAGAAACCACATTTTTAAACATAAAGAAGCTTTCAAAGTGCTTCTGCTTTCCTAGATTCAAGCTGATTGACACCATGGAGTTTTTACCATACTTGTTTACACTAGATTTGCAGAGAAGCATCTGTGCTCAGAATTCTCCTAAATTCTCCTTCCATGTCTGCCCAAGGGAGAAGCTCTCAGAACTCCTGATGCCATGTCCACGATAGTGGCACGAATTTTTCATGGTGAAAAAGTCTTAGGAGGTTCTCTCATCTGAGCTGGTGAAAGGCAATCTCCTGGCCTTGAAAACAGCATCTTTCTGGCTTGGAAACAGAGGGAAAGGAGAGGAAAAAGGGGAAAGGAGAAGAAAGGAAAGGAAAAGGAAAAAGAAAAGAAAAAAGACCTGGGTTTAAATGACTTATAATGGTCAGGGGAATTTTTCTAGAAAGTGGAAATAAAGATAAGGTAAGTACACATCAAAGCTCTGTCAGGTCCCATAACGCTGGTACAGACTTACCTCAATGTCCTGCTGAGTGTCGGACTGTCCCTGCTCCTGACACACCCCAAACACGGAGCAGAAGTGCTCTGTTCTCACTGGGGAGTAAAAAGTAACGCCACTATTTCAGCTGTAGCTGGCAAATGCATTGGAACTACTGAGATTTACTCCCGGCAGGAAAATTAATCCACAAACGCCAGAGGTTTATGGCCAAAAAGGAGACAGAGGAGTCCTTTTACTTTATTCAAATAAAGGGAGAGACCATGGGACATCCCTCTCTCAAATTTTAGGAGGACAGAGCCTCCTTTTTATCCCAATTTCCCGGCCACATTTTCCTCTTTCCCCATTGGCTGAGGCACTTGGGAGGTACAGACTTGCCAAGCACCTGATACCCAAGTCTCCCTTCTAAGGTATCATCCCCCACCTTCCTCTTTCCTTGTGTCAATTAGTGGAATTCCTTACGGAATTTATGGTTCTTCCCGTTGCTTCTTTCATCTCTCAGTATCCAGTTTTATTTATCAGCAGACCTACAGTTTGTAAAGAGAAATCTCTCCCACTCCATCCATCAGTCAGTGGAATCCTTCCCATTGTTTCTTTTATCTCTCAGGATCTAGCTCTGTTTACCAGCAGATCCACGGTTTGTTTGTAACGTTCCTCATTCCTTTCACTCCGAATTCTCCTGTGGTTTTGGTTCTAAAATGTGATAGCAATGTTTGCTTTTTGAATATATAATCACACTATTTATTCCAAAATATGGCAAAATTATGTTATTATGGACAGAATGTGCTCTGTAAATTCACCAATGAAACTTGAATGTGACTACAGTTCCACAAATCCTGAATTTTCTCCTTTTCTAGGTAGGAATGGAAGAATGTTTTTATGTTGTCTTGGGAAAGGAAGCTGAAACTACTTCATGGTTTCAATTTACCAACTGGAAGATCTGGAAAATCCTGTAACTGGAAGGCAGGAGCAACATACCAGAGTCAGGATGCTCTGTCAGCATTTTCAAGGGAAAATAGCAATTCTCTATTGTCAGGTGGAAAAAAAGATTAATTGGCAGAGTTACTGTACTAGACTAAAACAGTCAAATAATCTTTCAGCTGTTAATAAAAGAGAGAATCAACTTGGAAGGAACTGGAGGGAAGCACCTGTCCAATCATCAATTCTATTTGCACAACACTTGGCACATTTGCAAATGGGTTTACTTTTGCTGATCTGAAACAATTCCAGTATTTTACTCTCCAAGTATGTCAAGTGGGCTCATAGGTATTAAAAATATGTTCATATGTATTTAAAATAGCCTAGAAGAGGATTTTTGTTATGCCAAAAAAAAGTGTTCCTGAGCCACAGAAGGACTTTTTCATCCATGGGACACAACTTTTACTCAGTTTTCTTCCTGTGAAAACTGAGTATGGAGAATCCCCCAGGGATGTGATTAAATGTTAGTTCATTTAAAAGTCTTATTTTAATGATGTGCAAATGGCAAAGTAAGTGCAGCAATTGTGAACAAGGCCTTAGGAGTGTCACTGTCAGGGTGCTGCCCTTGGAACCATGCATTAAAACCTACTCTAAAACAAGAGCTGTGAAAATGGGCAGCAGGAGTGGCAAAAGTGCAGTTCTAAGATATTCCCAGGTCACTTCAGTGGAAAACAGGCCAACACTGAGAGTTTTGGAAATCTTGCTTCTGTTTCTAAGGAATTACCAATGCAATAGCTTTTCCTTGTGAAATTTTTACAAGCTCTTAAAACATACTCAATAGGGCAATTAAAACCAGATGAGGATAGGATTGTAAATATTAAATCAGTACTGAGATTGTATTTGCATGACATTAAAGGCTTCATTTTCCAAACCTGCCTTTCAAAAGGTGAAAAGCTGAAGGTATGGCCACGTTCCCTGCTCTTCCAGAGCCTGCACACCTGCAGATTGGAGCTTGTGTGGAAACCAGAGGAGTGTGGATGCCTAACTTACCTGAAGAGGGATTTCACACCTGACATTTCAAATTAGGCTTTTTTTTCAAATTCAAGGAACATAGGAGACAGGACTGGTTTAGTGGTAGACCACCCCCATGACAATTTCACACATTAATGAATTATTTAAGACTGTGCCTAAAAAGAGTTTCTGGTTGTTATATTGAGGCATGGAGTCCTAAAATAATCAAGTTGAAAACGCCAGGATAGTGAAAGGATTTAAAGGTGTAGCTCTTGTTAAATCTCTGAGCAGAGATCAAAAGATAGTGTGCTGTTGAGAATAGCTCTGTTAATCAGTGTCTTAAAGACTCTGACATGCTGAAGCTGTATCTTGATGAACTGATAAGGCTGTTGCACTTGTGTTATTCCTATTAAAGGGAAGGAATTAAAGTACATCCTAAAATCCTGCTTGCATCTATGTTACTCAGCTACTTTGGTGGTTTCCCATAATCAGGGGAATGTAATCTGAGTGCACTGAGGTTCTGCCAGTGCTCTGACAGTCTGTAGATTTTTTAGCTTTGCACTGTGCTGCAGGACCTGCCTTTGGAAGCTGAACATCTGCCTGTCCACCATGGTGTGACAGAAGGGCTGTCCCCAGCCTCTCCTGAATAAAGCCATTCTGTCCCCAGCCTCTCCTGAATAAATCCATTCTGTCCCCACCCTCTCCTGAATAAAGCCATTCTGTCCCCAGCCTCTCCTGAATAAAGCCATCCTGTCCCCAGCCTCTCCTGAATAAAGCCATTCTGTCCCCAGCCTCTCCTGAATAAAGCCATCCTGTCCCCAGCCTCTCCTGAATAAAGCCATCCTGTCCCCACCCTCTCCTGAATAAAGCCATTCTGCCTCACCCTGAAGGAAAATGCTGCAGAAACCTTCCTAGACACAAACATTATGCATCTCTTTTAGTATTTTAACTTGCTTTTCTGCTCTTTTTGTTAACTTTGATCGAAGCCAATAATGAAATAATTAGAATTGATGAAATAATGAAATATTTCATGTAGTATTAGAAATAATGAAATTCTTCATTACTTCTACTACACAACTATGATAGTTACAAGTTTTTCGTGTTGTTACAGCTTTCTGGTACCATTTGTGTTTTGTTATGAAAATGAAGCAAAACCAAAAAGCTGATCCAGCAAGCTATATGTAAATCCAAAATAAAGTCATATCACAGTAATACTTACTACTACAAGGTTGATGGGCAACATTGTGAAAAACCTACAAATCTGAAAGCTAAGACAAATGCAGGTCAATAATCTAAGGGTATATACAATAAGCACTGCTTCAGAGAATACCCTGGGTGGCTTTTGAAGCCACTGAGTCAGAAGCAGGATGAACAAAACAATCTGGAGGGGAGCTGCATCCTGTGCTGGCAGCTTGTCCCCTTGGCAAACCCATGGCAGGAGCTTCCCAGCACCTGTAAATCCCAGATCCTGTAAATCTACACACTGGACACTTGTGCATTCAGGCACAGCAGTTGTCATGAGGATGGTTCAGTCTTGTCTGCTCCACAGTCAGATTTTTCTCTGTCCTTGAGACAACAAGATTTTTGGCACATCTTTTAGTATAAGGACATCCTTGCACCTCAGGAAGTGAAGATGCTTCCTCATGAGAAGAAGTACAAACCACACTTTCTTTTCAGCTTGGATCATACTCCATCTGGCATTTTAGGGAGAATTCACTGAAACTTGTCCTTTTAATTTTACCAAGCATTGTCTTGCTGCTCACTTGTTTTGTGGCATTGTGTGTCTGTGCTGAACACCAAGCTCACCAGCTGCTTATCCTGTTAACCAGTTACTTGTCTTAACATGTTAACTTAAGGTTGCACCATATTTTGTCTTAAGAATGAATAGCCTTTTCTTCAAATAGCAAAGGAATATTTTAGGTTAGATTGACATTATTAACAGAGCAAGTACAGAATATGCTGTTGTCATTTTCATGACCTTAAAAATACACTAATATTGAAGACAGCAAACATTCCATTACACCTTGTGCTGCTGAAAAGTCAAATTCAGGCACCAAGTTTTCTTTCTTGGATGAGGTAAGATTCTTATCATTGACATTCCTGCTGAATTTCATTTTCAGTGGGGGATGAAGTTTTCACATCACAATAGCTAAAATCATGTCCATACACCAGGTCCTTCTGAGAGTGTGGCTCATGAACTGTGACAGCATTCCACGTGTTCCTCCTCAGGGATTTCTGTAGGAGTTCTCTCATTCTCTTGTTTTCTTTGGCTGTGGATTCCCACATGATTTCAAGTTCCCCTTCTGTTTTCCTAGGGAAAAAAATGAAGAGAAATTCTAACTTTAACAATGTTTCAGCAGTACAGAATTATAGTATGTGGATAAACAAATTAGAAATAGCCTGTATTTAGGTGCCTGATTGAAATTCATTCCTTTTTTGCTTTTGAAAAAGCTCATTAAATGTAATGCCAAATAGGATATGACCAGAAAACTACCTATTATGTAACAAAAGTGAAGTCTGCACATAGAGCAGTGCATGTGAGACCCAAATATTGTGCCCACCCCTCGTGCACTGAGTCAGGCTCCCTGGTGAGCACAGCTCTGCCCCTTGTCACTGCCCAGAGCCCCAAGGCTCTGCTCAGAGTCAGACTCTGTGCTCAGCTCATGCATCTTTGGGGGAGCCAAACCAAAGAACTTAGAAGGCAGACAAAGCCCAAGAGTTTAGGTTTCCTTTGATTCCTAGTGTATGTCAAAATACAAAATAATATGGAAATGAAGATCAGTTGACATGGAAAGCACAGCTGATACATGGAAAAGGAGCACACAGATTTTAATACAGAACCAGAGGACAGTCTCAAGCTGTGTCAAGGGCAATACAGGTTGGATATCAGGAAAAAGTTTATTACAGACAGGGTGATAAAGTTCTGGAATGGCTGCCCAGGGAGGTGGTGGAGTCCCCATGCCTGGGTGTGTTTAACAAAGCCTGGATGTGGCACTGGGTGCCAGGGTTCAGCTGAGGTGTTGGGGCTGGGTTGGACTCGATGATCTTGAAGGTCTCTTCCAACCCAGTGATTCTGTGACTCTCTGAATCTGGACTCTTCTTGGAGGACTGATTTTTAAACAAAGCTGGGAGATGCAGAGGCAGAGAGTGCTAACTGGCTTTGGAATGAGCAGTCAGAGCACCCTGCAGTCCCAGGTGAGGCTTTGCAGTGTGGCACAACTACACAACCTGCACTCTGGTACTTCACAGTTCAGCTGTTTCCCAGGGCAGCATCTGAGAAGAAACAGTAGTATCCCAAGTGTAGTTACACAAGGGGATTTTGTTTGAAAATTCTGACCTGATTGAAATTTAAAAATGCATTCAGCAGAACTGATGGGGAGGGGGTGCCTTCTTGCTAGTCACAACCTCCCTTCCCTTAAGGAATGTGGACTACAGAGCAGCTTGGTTACTACAGCTGCTGATCCTCTGTACATCTTTCTCAACACCAAAATTTCCTTGCCTCTACAGCTGGTTTGCCTCTTAAAACACAAGTCTTTGCCACTTGGCATATAAAACTAGAGATGTGCTCAGTTTAGATACATGTGCTGTTTCCAGATGCCTTTAGACAAAAGGCATTAAATTCATTTCTTATTAATGTAGGCCATTATTGATTAAATAAGTAAAAATAAAAATTTAATTCAACCCCTAACTTAGCCAAAATGTAGGATTTAATAACTTGTTGAGAGTAAGCAAAATTGCAGTGCTCCACTGATGTTTGAGGATGAAAAAATTATTAGATGTAGGTTCTGAAAGATTCTTCTTTAAAAAAGACATGCCCTCATTGAACTAAATTCATCCAGCCTTAAATCTCAGAATCTTATTTGGGCTGGCTCAAGAACTCATTGTCATCTATCCTGTAACAGTTTATTTATATATTCCTTATCACCAAGGTTTTTATTATGGTTATAATTTTGAATGTCACCTCAGAGATAAGACAGCTCCTCCCCCTTGCCTGTGCACAACTGCAAAGCTTTTCTGCTGTAGAACCTCTTCCAAGGACACTTTAATGCACTTTTCAAACTTACATTCTGCATAAAAGCACAGCAGCTGTCACTACCTTGAGGTACTGTTTCTCTGCAGAAGTCTGTTTTATGAAATATACTCTGACCTAGAAAACTCATAAAGGTCAATGATCTGTCAAATAAGGCTGGAAACATCTAGGAACTTGTTTTTTACCCTAGGATCACATCATGAACTTTGTTTATATCTCAAACTTCTTATTTAAGGAAAGGTTGTGATATTGATATCTCTTAAGGTTAATCAGTGACTAATAAAGATTTCATTGTCAGCTGCCTGAAAAACAAAATGCTATTGCTTTCTCACTAAAGGTTGCTGGGAATTTGCAATCTTGTCTAGCAAAGGCTGTAATTACTGATAAGGCTCTAATGAGCAGCTTCCAGGAAGGGAAATCTGCTTATCTTTAAAAGCTTTTTTTTATCAAAAGTACAGCTATATCTATATGTAATTCTTCTGAAAACCAAGTAGAAAAATTCTCATCCCTTGGATGCAATGGGTAAGTAGTGGAACTCCTGATTTTTCTTATGAGCTTAAAGAATGCAGGAGGGGAGAAAATTCCAAAGGCAAGTCATCTCTGTTGTATTTGATGAAAGCCCATGCTAGTTTGGAGCACACTTGTTAAAAACAGAAAAAGAGAAAAGCAGCACATGAATACATTTCTTTGTGAGCCTGCTGTGGCTGCAGTGTAGGAGTGATGGGGGTAGGATGGTCGGGATGGATGGAGAGCAGAGATCTCTGCAGCCAGGCTGTGGAATTTGGGGTTTATTGCAAAGGGCCTGGGGCAGGGCCCTGCTGGAGCTGCCAGCCACAGAGGAGGAGAGAGTGGGAAAGAGAGACAAGGCAAGAGCATGGTAAAGAGGATGAGAGAGTAAAAGAGGATAAGAGAGTAAAAGAGACTGAGAGAGCGAGGTTCCCGTTACAATACAATAAATCTTCTTCTGTGCTGAATATTCTAATTCTCACTAACCAATCTAATACAAGATACAAATCCTATAGCCTTATTTAATTGTTGTTCTCTACAGTTAAAAAAATGTAACATGAGCCCAGAGATATGAAAGCAATTTAATTAGTTTAAAATCCTAAATAACTATTTTCAGAGAAATGTGAATCTGTTCAATCTGCTTTTAATGCAAATTTCAGAGATTAATGGAATGTTCATTGTACAACTCTGCTACTTACACCTGTTTAATTGCACTGTATAAAGTAACTGAGAGGGACTGCACTGATATGAGATAAATGTTACCAAGCTGTTTTTCTATTGTCTGTTAAAATCTATTTAAAACTATTATTTCACAATGGCAGTGATGACTTGAGAAATGACTACTTATTACTTTTCTTTAGTTGCAAACTGAAACTTTTTCTTTTATGCTGACAATGTAAATGTGCTATGAAGCTTTCCACTATCAGGTAAAAACTACCTTTAAAAGACTCTGTATTTAAAGGATATCTCAACACTGCAGTCATAATCTTCTATAAATCTGTTCTATTTTTGTCTCTTTATTTTGCACATAGCCAATCCAAGTCACTTGTTAATAGATCAGTAAGACAGATTCAAAAGATAACAGATCTTTGGTGTACTCAATAGATTCCCTTCATTTCCTACTATTCTGAAAACTGAGGGGTATGAATGGGGAAATGTTCAGCCTTTAGCAGAAGGTGCTATTAAAATAAATCAACATATATTTTGATTTACAGAATCCTTTCAAATTATCAAAGATTCACACAGATTGATATCTTTCTCAGACTCACATCCTTCTTAAGAAGTCTTAAGAACAGCAGCAGCCATTCAGAATAAATTCCTCCTTCCAAAGACCTGTCTGAGAGCTGGCAATCATGAGCAGGGTTTCAGCATTCTCATTTTCATACCACAGGAGATGGTTTGTTTCCAGCTCTGCTGGAAAGCAAGTGCTGGTGGCTGTGTGCAGGTGCTTTCCTGTCACTGACATATTTTATGAAAACCCTTTCGCTAGGATTTTTCTCCTGAGAAGCTGAGAAGCCTCAGAAAAGAAATGCAAACCATGATTATCTGATGGCTGTGGGATGTGGTCTGGAGATGCTTTACCAGCAGGTGCATCTTTGATTGGTTGCATGTGAATTGTTTTTACTTAATGACCAACGACAGCCAGCTGTGTCGAGGCTGTGAGCAGTCACAAGATTTTATTATTCATTCTTTTCTAGCCTTCTGATGAAATCCTTTCTCTATTCTTTAGTATAGTTTTAGTATTTCATTCTCATAATATAGTATAATATAATATAGTATAATATAGTATAGTATGATATAGTATAATATAATATAGCAGAATATAGTATGATATGATATAGTATGATATGATGTAATGTAATGTAATGTAATGTAATGTAATGTAATGTAATATATACCAGCCTTCTGAAACATGGAGTCAAGATTCTCATCTCTTCCCTGGGGACCCTCAAACACCACCTCACTTTCCCTTGTCCCTTCACCTGCCTGGATGGCTCCTGCCTGTGCCCCCTCACCTGTTTTGCTCCAGCACCTCATTGAGGGTTTCCTGTTTGTCTTGCAGCAGGCGCTGCAGGTGCTGCTTTTCTTGCTCATACTGAGCAGTCTTCCTTTCAAATTCCTTCTCCTGCTCACTCATCTTGAGGTTGATATCTCCCAGCTTCCCAGCTGCTTTCTTTTTATATACCTGTAAGGGTTAAAGTTAATAGAAAAAACCTGGGATTATAGGAGAAATAAGGAGAAGTCATTCCCAACAAAAGAAAGAGTTAGAGATACTGATTTTCAGTTGAATCTGTACATCAATGCTGCCTTGCTCAATTATGCCAGGTAGGTTGCATTATGAGATTTTTTTAACCTATTTGTTAATTTGAAGGTATTACACCTAATTTTGTTCTGAATATAAAGCTACTGTGTACAATGAATACCATACTGTTTGTTTGTTTTATTACCTGCAACAAAAGGTTTGTTTTCCAAGGTACAAAGCTACACTTCACAGCACAGGCTGCTTACCAGTCATACTTGTCAGTACATACCATGGAAAAGTGTTTCTGTTTTGTCAGTTGTTTAATCTTAGTAATTAAGAGGAAGAAAAGAATGCCTTTGCTTGCTGCTTCATGTAACAGTCCTCTTGCTCAGTGAAGCACAAGTGATTTTTTGATTAATGACTATAATAACTAAATGATAACTAATGACTGGTGTCATCTCAAAAATAAGAAATGAGTAACTTTGCTTTCTGAAATAACATTCCCATTAAATTGCATAAGCACACAAGAAAACTGGTTTGTGTATTGTTACACATTTCTAGATGCTGCTGCTCTTGACAATACCAAAATCCAATACTAACTTATTTTGTCATGATTACAAATAGAATGCTAAAACTGTTATTTTTCTCTGCAGACTGTCATGTTTCCTACATGCTATAGAACAGAGTTTTGGGATGGAAACACCTCCTTCAATAAAACTGTAAACTAATTTAGTGAAGCTTTGAAAATACTGCTAATACAAAGTTTTATTTCAGGTGCTAATCCCTAAGGTTTTATCTTCATCTGAATCAGAGGAGAAAGATCTGAGTTTGCCTTTTGGAAGAATTTAAAAAAGGCATTTTTAGACATGCTGTATAGAAAACTATATAATCCTTCCCACAGACTGTTTCCTTTTTAGCACCTACAAAATGTATCATTGTGAAGTTTAATTTTCTAGAGGTAATAGGATAACAACAGGTAATATTTACCTAGAATATTAGTAATTCAATCTTTAAGGCTGACTTATATAGGAATTTTATCCTAACTTTTCCCTGACAGTTCTAATAGAAGAATAAGGAGCCTGCAAGTTAACCAGTAACATCACTCAACTTTTCAGATTCCCAGAGAAGCCTTCAAAATGCAGAGTAATGTCATGGAAGGCTAAAAGTAAAAAAGTTCTTTCTGAACAGAAACTGCTCAGAGCCAGCCTAGAGGAAGTGCAGGGTGCAAGGAAACAGCTGAAGTTTTAGTCTGTCAGTAAAAGCCCCAGCACGTGCCAGGTCCAGCCAGGTGTGACTGAATGCCCTCTGCAGATTAGATGCCCATAGTAATTTCAAAGAACAAAAGTAAACTTCCTCTCAACTTTATCAGGGGGAAGGAAGGCTGGTGAATTGTAGCACTGGTGAAACCCTGCTTTCCATCATGTGCTGACCTTCTGAGGTTTGTGTTTTAAGCTGCACTCTGCTCCTCCCCAGCCCACAGCTGCACTCCTGCTCTACCTTTGCCAGCTGAAGCTGAGTTCTGTGTGCAGAATGGTTGCAAAATCAGAGGGAAAAAGTGCACCTTTTTCTTATGGCCATATGATTATAGTCTGAAACTAGGTATGAGTGATACATTGTTCTGATCTTGCCTCCATGGATGGATTATAAATCTGTAAAATGCAGCATGGGCAGGTTTGGTATACTGACACAGGCACTTACAGATCCTTCACACCTTTGAATTATTCAAGATAACCTATTACTGTTCTCTGAAGAGAAGCAAGTAGCAGCAAACAGACTGGTGGAGATGACAGTTTTCAGGAAGAGGATGGTAACACATAGCTGGAAGTCATAATATTTTCCTCTAGAGCTGGTCATGGCACCCCATGTACATAGTAAGCAGGATGAGGAATGATCATGGGTGCAGGTGCTGGTACTGAAGAGGACATAATTTACTCCCAGGTGGTAAAGAGACAGTAAAACAGACTGCAGAAGATGTAGAGGAAATATGCATACATGATATTTTTAGGTCAGGGTATACACTATGCTGTCATTCTGGGTCTCCTAGGAGGCCCTTGGCTCCTGGGTTTGTCACAGAGATCTTGGAAATAGATGATTTTGTTGCAGTCATGGAAAGATAGGTTCTATTCAGCAGGCTCAGAATGCCTGAGACACAGAACCAACCTTCCTGGGGATATTAATCTCTCCCCTGATTTTTGGCAGCACTTTTGTGTGAGTGGCAGTGTGTGCTAGTCATCTCCTGAGTTCACAGCTGAGGGGAGAAGTGTGAGAAAACTGAAACAGCTTCAGACAAAAGCCAGCACAAATTTGGGTACATTTCTCTCTCCTTTGCATACAGATCAACTTAAGAGTGTGAAACAGAAACCAGTGTTTCCTTAACAATAAGAATTTTAGTTATACTTTCTGTTTTCTATGCAAACATGGTTAACTCTGGGAAATAAGCTACATAAAGTATACAAAATAGTGACATATACCAGAATAATTTAAAGATTCTTTCTATACATCAGCCAACATCACAAAGTGTGAAAGATTTTGAATACAGGAATGAAGGGAATGAAGGGAAAACAGATGTTGCAATATTATATGCTGTACTACCTGGGCCCCTGTATTTCCTGATTTGGGACAAAAATAGGGGTGAATTCCTGCCCTGATAATCAAAAGATTTGGGGAAAAAATAATCCATCTTTAGGACTGACAAAACAATGGAAGCAGTTTCTTAAGTGGCTGCATTTTAAAAACCAGCAATGCTCCATGAATTTTCAAGGGTCTCATAATGGAAAAATCTAGAGTCTAACAAAGCATGGTGAATACTCTGAAGAGAAAAGCCCTGTATGCAGCAAGACTTAAAGCAACCCATGGTATCCTGATTTCAGACACAAAGCACCTTTCCCTAAGTCCAGATTAATGTTGATAGGAACATGGCAAAGGAACACTGGTGATAGGAACATTGTCTCCTTCAAATGTGCTGGCATGAGCAACTGCTTACACAAAACAGGAAGTTCTGCAATTCTAAGAACGTGCAGTTCTAAATACACTGCTCCTCACTGATCAGGAAGTGCTAGGAACAAATCTTTATTGCTTTCTCTTCATCAATCACAATTTTGTACTCTAAATGAAATAGGGAGCAAGATGGCAGGAAAAAAATTAAGGCCCAATTAGTAAACTTGCATGAAAATGAGGGCAGTTACAGTAGGAGATGCTAGATGGTAGATGTCTTCAATACAAAGGTTGTTTCTGTTTTTACTAAAACTTCATGACTAACAAAATTAATATCAAATAGAGATTCAGAATGAATGAATTTGTTGTATCTAAATTCTTTTTTTCAACAGTGTGTGCATAATTTAAACATTAATTACACTTGCAGTGAAGGAAAGTAATAGGTGTCTAATGATGAACTGGAGTGCAAATTCTGTTATCAGTGATTTATAAGTCCAAACCCTGGATTGTTTTCACAGAATTTGTACTAGATGTTTGACTAAAATACTTCATAAAAAGACAGATTTTTCTGTGTTAGCTGTCCCTTTTGCATGAAGTTGAAGGACTCCCTGATGAGACAAACATTATGTCCAAGCTCATATTAAAAGAGAACAGTGCAGAATTCTGACTGTAAAGAAATAGTTTTAATACCAGAAAAATTGGCTTCCTCAAATCCTTGCCATGGATCATCAAACTGCTTGGTAGTTACAATTGTGAACTACAAAGAGAGGTCCCAGGGAACTCCAGCCAAAGTACTACCTCAGGTTATCATGCTGACCCCAGCCAAAGTACTGCCTCAGGTAATGCTGACCATGGCACTGAGTCAGTATCTCTCAGTTCACAGAATCACAGGATGAATTAGGCTGGAAAAGACCTTTGTGATCATGAAGTCCAACCCATGACCTAACAGTTCCTCATCAACTAAACCATGGCACTGAGCACCACATCCAGCCACCTTCAACAGCTCCAAGGACAGTGACTCCACCACCTCCCTGGGCAGCCCATTCCAATGCCCAGTCACCCTTTCTGTGAAGAATATTTCCTAATGCCCAGCCTAAACCTCGCCTGGCACAGCTTAAGGCTGTGTCCTCTTGTCCTGTCACTAAATGCCTGGGAGAGAAGACTGACCCCCACCTGAGCACAGCCACCTCTCAGGTACAGAGTGATGGGGGAACCCCTGAGTCTCCTCCAGGCTGAGCACCCCCAGCTCCGTCAGGGGTTCCTCACAGGGTTTGTGTTCCCAGCCCCTCTCCAGCCTCGTTGCCTCCTCTGGACACGCTCGAGTGTCCCAAGGTCCTTCCCAAGCTGAGGGGCCAGACTGGGCACAGCACTGCAGGTGTGACCCCACCAGTGCTGAGCACAGGGGCAGGATGATCTCCCTGCTCCTGCTGCCCACCCCATTCCTGATCCAGGCCAGGAGCCCTTGGCCCTCCTGGCCCCCAGGGCACTCTGCTGGCTCATGGTCAGCTGCTGTTGGCCAAAAGCCCCAGGTCCCTTTGTGCCTGGGCACTGCCCAGCCACTCTGTCCCCAGCCTGTAGGGGGTTTTGTGGCCAACATGCAGAACTGGGCACTTGGACTTGTTAAATCTCACACTGTTGTACTTGGCCCACCTATCCAAGCCTGTCCAGGTCCCTCTGCAGAGCCCTCCCACCCTCCAGCAGACCAACACATGCTCCCAGCTTGGTGTCATCTGCAAATTTACTGATGGTGGACTCAATCCCCTCATCCAGATCATCATAGAAGATACTGAACAGGAGTGATCAGTCCCCCAGCACAGAGCCCTGAGGGACACCCCTGGTGACAGGCTGCCAGCTGGCTGCAGCACCATCCCCACCACTCTCTGGCCCATCCAGCCAGTTCTGAGCCCAGCACAGAGTGCTCCTGTCCTGTCGGGATCTCTGGCTGCTCACAGTGACCCCAAGAAAAGTTGGGAAGTCTCTTTTCCCAGCCTGGCACTCAAAGAAGGAGTCAGGGCTCTTCATTTCTCAGTCTCAAGGTTGTTTGCTGTTCCTTATCTATGAAATTCTCTTCCCTGCCGAGGTCCCTCCAGCAGGACAGTTCCAGGCACTCTGCCTGCCCCCAGGGCTGGGTTATGTCTTTATACTAAAAACTACATGTGCAATGTTTACAATTACTGTCCAACACCCATCACCTATGTTAGACAGTGAGCTTCCACTCTAAACCAATCTAAAAGTGCCACCATCACAGCAGAAGATGGAGGCCAAGAAGTAGGAGAAAGGCTGGACATGCCCAGATCCCTCCATCTTGCCTCCTGAATCCCCATTCTAAAAACCCCAAAATCGACTTTTTCAGTTTGTGATAAATTCACTGTCATTCTACTTAATTTGTCATGGCTTGCAGATCTTCATCTAAGGTTGATAACTTGCTCCATGGGTCACAATCAAACCCACAGGGGCATTTTGGGCTCTGTGCCAGGGTCTGTGAGCCCCCTGGCAGGGTCTGGGCTGCTCAGGACAGCCAGAGGGATGCTCTGGGTCCTGACACTGTCCCAGCCCTGGGCTGCAGCTTTTCCAGGAGTGTGTTGTGGGACACAGTGCCAAAGGCCCTGCTGGAGTCCAGGCAGACACAGGCACAGCCTTCCCCACTGTCACAGACAGATTTCATGAAAAATCTTTTTCTTAGGATTTTTTCTCCTGAGAAGCTGAGAGGCCTCAAGAACAAAATGTAAACAATGATTATCTGCTGCTGTGGAATGCAACAGGTGCATCTGGGATTGGTTTCCTGTGGTTGTTTTTATTTAATGGCTAATCACAGTCAGCTGGCTCGGACTCTCGGTCAGGCACAAGATTTTATTATCATTCCATTCTTTTCCTTTGCTTGCAAGCTTTCTGATGAAATTCTTTCTTCTATTCTTTTAGTATAGTTTTAGTATATCATTTCCTTTAATATAATATATATATCATAAAATAATAAACCAGTCTTCTGAAACACAGAGTCAACATTCTTGTCTCTTCCCTTGTCCTGAGACCTGTGAACACCACCACACCCCACATCCACCAGGCAGGTCACCTGCTCACAGGAGATCAGGTTGGTCAGGCTGGTCCTGCCCCTCCTAAGCCCACACTGGCTGGCTCTGATCCCTGGCCATCCTGTGGCTGCCCTGGGATGGCACTCAAGGTGATCTGTTCCAGAACCTTGCCGGGCACCCAGGTCAGGCTGACAGGCCTGGAGTTCCCCAGCTCCTCCTTCCAGCCCTGCTTGGGGATGGGCTCACACTGGCACCTCCAGTGCTCTGCGCCCTCCCTGCTGAGCCAGCACTGATGGTACATGATGGAGAGCAGCTTGGGGAGCTCATTTATGCCAGCTCCCTCATCCCCCTGGGATGGATCCCCTCTGAGCCCAGAGACTTGCAAGCATTTAAATGGTTTAGCACAGCTCTGACTGCTTCCTCCTACATTACAGGGGGCTACCCTCCAGGGGGACTCCCTTTTCCCTTCTACCAGCTGTCCTGAGAGCAATCTGTCTTACTGCTGACAACTGAGAAAAATATGGTATTAAGTACCTCTACCTTCTCCTTATCTTAAGTTAATATATTTTCCCCTGCATCCAGTGAAGTATGGAGGTTGTCCTTGCCTGTCCTTTTGCCAGTATTGGTTTTGCACTTAAAATTCACTACATGTAAATGTTCTTAATTTCATAGCAACCTCTTCTCTATCCCTTACAGCAGTCACAGATCCATTACATTGCAGAAGATCCACATTTAACAAGAATACAAGCCACTATCTTAGTAGGGGAGCTAGACATAAATGATGGTGAAAAAAGCTAAAAATATTTTATGGCTGCCTTAGTATAATTAGGAAAATCTTTTACAGTACTGTTTCATGCATTCAGGTATTTTATGAAGGGCTGCTGGCAAATTTCAGCTTACTGCTCTCTCTTTACACTTACAATTTTATTTGTTTTCTTTGTTGCTAATTTCTATGCTGTGTAAATCCTTACAATGTCAGTGCAGAAGATGGTCTCCATTAATACAGTGGTGGTGCACATTTGTGTCATTTGATGCAGGAATAGCAGTGGAGGTCTTGACTGGCAAAGTAGAATATGGAGACTCTTTGCTTTAGCATAAACTGGACAAACTTGACGTAATACAAAACAGCTTTTCTAACAATGTAGTATATACATGACTTTCTAGATACAGAAACCAATATACCAGGTATCTTTCTCCTTTTTTTTTTTTAAGATTACAGTAAAAATAATCATGGTAGCACCAAAGATGCTGAAACACAAATGTTTCAAATTTATTTCACTGTTATACTGCAATTACATACTGTGCTTTTAGTTTAGAGAGTTGTAAAGATAACTTAAAATATATTCTCTAACTAGGCTGGATGTCTGAACATCCTCTGAGTTTCTCAACCTTCTACCCTATGGTCACAAGAAAGTACTTGATGATAACTGTACACCTGAGATAACATTTTCATTCTTCCAAATCTAATTATAATGGACTTCAAGTTGAAGGAGTGGTACAGCCTCAAAGAAGTAGAAGACATAACACTTGGGTTACAATATAGAGCAAAAAATGAAATACAAATAATCTCTAAATATTATTACAGCTACTCATAATTCTCCAAGTAACGATGTAAACACAGTACCTGGCAGACATGCAATGCACAAATACAATGGAAGAAGACACTAGTGAAAATTACAATGATGATCTATTTTGTTTTTTCAAAACTTTTAAAGATAATCCATACATAAGTCTTTCATAAAAACATCGACAAAGATTAACTACTTTTCTCATTAAAAAACCCCAAACATTGCACAATAGATATTTAGCTTAGAAACACTGCTTACCTTAACTTTTTCTTCTAATCTTCCTAAGCGCAGGCTGCCTTCTATAATTTTCTTGAGAACACCCTGATTCTCATTTTCCAAACACCTGGCCTGCAGTAAACAAAGCCACATGTAACCACTCTGTTTGTTTGTCAGGGCAGACAAAATGCACACACTGAGGGAGACACAGCAATTCCATTTTGAACTCCAACTGTCTGAAGAACCAACATGGATAAAGAGTCCTGGAAATTATTCTCAGAACAGCTCATTAATAATGTGTCAGCTGACTGTGAATACTATGAAGCAGTATTATTCTGAAATGAAACATTTTGTAAACCCAACCAATTCTGTGATTTTTTTCCTACAGATCTAAGTATGCATATGTAGGGATCCCATTTTTATGCACAAGACTCATCCTTTAGGTCACATCTAGCAATCTGCTCTCAAACAAGCCCTTAAAATTGGCAGGGGTTCAGGCAAGGATATTTCTAATATGGTATGATTAATATTTAAAAGCAGATATCCCAGAGATTGAGATCTAAGAATCAGTTCCCCCAGTTCCTAGGATACGTTTATTGTGCCCAGTTTCCCAATCCTGAAGTCCAGTTTGTAGTGGACAAGGATTAGAGCTGTGTCACCATAGTTCCTCTCCTACAATTAGGAATTAACTGCTCTATCTTTTCATCCAATGTTGATGACAACCTGTGTCTACTACCTGAACAACAAGTAAAAGAAGCTTTATTTTAACAAACTTTTGTGAAATTATTTCAGATTCAATTTGAAGATAAGAGTATGAATATGAAAAATTCAAATTGTGCCCAGTATCCTGAAAAAGAAACAAAATGGGTTTACAAAAAGCCCAGAAACCTCCAGGCCAGGCACTTCCACTAAACTGAAGTTGTTCCAAAACTCTCAATCAGCCTGTCAAACTGACTGCTAACCAACAAGGAGCAATAATTTGCATATGCATCCCCAGCAGACAGTCCATACAGATCACTTCAAGGGTAACAGTCCACCCTTAAGACTCAAAACAAATATTAACATTTTATGATTGTGTGCTATTTTTAAAGACATGTAGCTCAACATCAATTTCTAAAACTAGTTAAAAAAATCATTTAAACTTGGCAAGTGCCACTTCAGACCCTAATGCTCATGTGAATTAAGGCTTAATTATATTACCTCCAGAAATAAGGTTAGTTGCTTTTAATTGCTCCTCTAGAAAAAAATCTTACACTGCTCCTATCCTATTTTCTAAAGTCTACTTAAATAGAGCTAAAACCTTAAACTGAAATTACAGCTTTATTCTTTGATAATTCAGATTAATAATAACTTGTGCCAGTAGCATGACAACTGTGTGAAATACGAGTTAAGTCACAGTAATTATTTAAAGGTAATTACCAAAAATACAAGATGATCACGTTCCTTAGCTATCTTCTCCACCAGCCCAATAAGGTTTGCTAGATAGTGATGGGCTGCAACTTCTTTTTCCATTGCTTCCTCCAGCTGCAGTTGCAAAAGACCAATCTTCTTCTTTAATCGTCTGTAAAAGAAAAGGGAAAATCTTTGGATTGGGAATTAGTAATGGCCTTAAAAAACTTGTATCACACCTGCAAATCAACATGTACAAGTCTCAAACAATTGTACACACTGTTAAAAATGCACTGGCTTAGAATAACTGCAGTGCCAATAGCATCATGCTCCAAATTTTGGGGCTGCTTTTTCTTGACAATACGGTATCTGAATAACAACAGTAACAATGGGTCAAAAGATCAGTTTGTGCAATGGCTACAAGCTCATATTTCTTAAGATATAGAACAATAATACTGTCTTTTTAAAATATTGTGAACTTCTCTCTAAGCAACCAGGTGCATGAGAAGATCTTCAAATAGTATGAATCTTACCCTTATCTAACTGGAAATAAAGTATGTCTACTCATCTTATTTTCAGATAATTACTACATTAAAAATTATTCTTAATTTGTACATAGACACATAAAAGTAAGATGAAAACATACAAAAGTTAGCAAAACTTTACAGTCATGCCCTAGACATGACAAACATGTTTAGGTAACATGTTTTTTTTTTGCAGTAGGTAGAAAACACACATTATGGGAAGTTAGATAATATTTTACAGATATTTCTGGTTTTAGAAAGAAAAGTATTTCTGTACAAGAAAATGAGACTGTGATAAGACCTGTTTGTCTTTTGAGTCAACTGCATCTCAGTTTCCAGGATCTTCTTGTCAGCCATGAAGTTATTTTTCTCTAAGAGGAGTTTCTTGTTCTCAGTTTGCAGTGATGCTATCTTTCCCATTACTGCTTCCACCTCAGAGAGCTTTTTCTCCTGTTCCTGCTGTAAACAGCTGCAAAAACCAAGAGTGTAGAACAGGTATCATGTACAGATCTACAACACTAAAATGCTAAGTTACAGGAAGATACTCATGTTGAAATTCTGAAATAAGATACACTGAGAATGCTCAACGTTCCCTGGTGGCAGAGAGGTATTAAAATCTCATATCAAATTATTCAATTCCTTCTGACTGCACTTTATTTAAATCATAAAAATTAAATTATAAAAATATAAAAATTTGTGTTTCTTTTTTTTTTTTTCAAATAAATTACTATCAACACCAAAAATACAAGGTCTGAAGACTTCTCAGGATGGCACTGTATCATGAAACAGAAACCAGCACTATCCAAAGTCTTGAGAGCATTCAAATATATGGAATGTCTTCACAGAAATATTACTCTGCAGATTCTGCTGCACAGCAGCACTTTTGAGTTGTGATGTTTCATGTAATTTCCATATAGTAACAACTGAAGAAACTTAGAACTTCTAGCTCAGAATTTCAGGATTCTTTTGACATGTTCCAAAGATGGGAACACAAGAATGAGAACATTTTATATATAGTACTGACAGAAACAAATAGATTTGACAAAAATGGTATTTTTAAGGACACCTCTTCTACTATTCAAAATGGTGCAATTAGCAGTAGGTACTCTATGGTAAAAAAAACTTCCACCCATGTTTCTAGAATTGGGATTTTGTAATTTTAAATGTCTCTAAAAACAAAGAGTATTTTTTAAAGACTTCTTTCCCTTTCTCTGTGCTTTGGTAGTTACCTTCCTGGATAACCAGCAGAAGTTTTCTCCCTACAGAGAGCTGTGTGTCATGTGCATGTCTTGCAGCAATGTTTCTCCATATGTGCACCAGAAATAAACTCACACCTTTTTAAATCATTCACCACGGCCAAGTGCTCCTCTGCTGTTACTCTGCTGTCCACTTTGGCTTTCAGCTCCTCACATGTAGAACACAAAGCTTCCAGCTGCTTCTGGTACTCTGCTATTTCTTCCTCTTGACTCTTGTTCTTATCTTCTAAGACTACTATTTGTTTGGTCAACTTTGAAGCTTTTGGAAGGAGGAAAAAAGTCAGCTGTGTATAGCAGAACAAATTCAAGCACTGAGTGAAACTTCAACAAAACCATTACTACATTCATTCCTAGTTGTTTACAACATTATGTAACAGAGCATTTGTCAGTTTGTGTTTTAACAGTTTGGACTTGACTTTTTGCTGTCTCAAGCAACTTGTTTTGGGATAGTGCAGAAACTTCAAGAATATTTGTTTTCAAGGCTGTAAGCTCACTGAAATGTCATTTTACTCTGAAAAATTCTGATTCAGCTTGAAGTGCTCTTCAATTATGCAAATGACTGTGTTGCTGTTTAACAGTTCTTCTCACTTTTTCAGAAGAAGTCAAAATTGAGTATTTTTAATAGTGTCAATAGGTGATAATGACATTTTTTTAAAGTATCAATTGACATCCAGAGCTTGATCTCCTACTAATGTTACCTACATTCAAGCACACATTTTAGGCATATATAAAGTTGCAAAAAAAACCCAGCCAACCAAAACCAAAACACTGCCAAGCCTGCCAAAACAAAAAATGACAACAGAAAACAAACAAAAACCCTGCAAAAATCAAAACCTGCAGTACCATCTTTAGTGTAGTTCAGATGAATAGCAACTCAAGCACTTTTACCTTCTTGAACATGCTGTCTGTGACTATCTTTTGCTTTAGCTTGCTGAATTTTGAGTTGCTCCATCAACACTGCATTTTCTTCCAAGACCAGCTTGGCCTGAGTTTGCAGCAGCTGCCTGCAATGATAAATGTAAATAAAATATAACTCAGATGTTATGTCCAAAGAAGAAACACAACTGATTTTCAACAGTGTAAACTTACAAAATCATATTTGAACCTCTTTTAAAAACAGATTAAAAATCTTTATGGAAAGCAAAAAAAAAACCAACTTGTTCCAACCTCCTTGTGAGCAGAAGCTCACCCACAGTACACTCAGAGCAGGATGAAAACTCAGCAGTGGCAGCAAATCCTCTGGGCAGCAGGTCTGGCACCAAAACCACCCCTGTGCACTCCCATCCCAATCCCAATAGAGTGAGGAGCTGAGCCCAGCCCCTGAATCCCAGCCAAAATCTCCAGGGATCTCTGCATTTCCCAAGGGAAAGCCCCACAGCCAAGAGACTGCAGTCAGCTGCACTCCTCCTCCTCCTCCTCCTTCCAGCCACACCTTTTAACTATCAGTCATTGCCATCTCTTAAGCAACAAATGGGAGAAAAAAAAATAATAAAAAAGGAAAAATCCTAACCTCCAACAACTGCTTAACTTCATTATGCACTGTCTCACTTAACTGCATTTGCATTGTCTCACTTCTCAAAAACATCAAATTCTTCTCATGCCACACTCCAATGCTATGTTTTATTAGTGGAAAATTGATGTCATTGGCATAGTGTAAAGATATGTAACCTGCAATACCTAGGACAGAATTGCATGGGCTTCCCATGCAAAACTCCACATTCATATTTAATCTTTACTCCAAAATTATTCCAGGCATTGCAGATCAGCATTGTTCCACCATGACAGCTGTGATGCTATTAATTCTTCAGAAGCAGAGTGTTTCAAGACAAAAGAAATTTCCTTAAGATCTGTAATTTTAAAAGTTGGCATGAAATAAGCAAAATAATTTCAAACTTTGAAATTAATTTCTAGGAATATAACTTGCCATTCTGTTGGGGTAATGCAGTTATTTAATTGCCCATGCAAATCTTCATTCTCCTTCACCAACTCTTCAACTCGTGCTTTAAAATTCTTCATATCCTCCTGGAAGACAAAGGATTTCATATAAAATTCTTTATAAGTATTTTGCTTTAATTTTTATATCAAGAAAAAATTTTATAAGTACACATGCTTAGGTGCCTTCTAGTTCCTGTCATAATAGAATATTATCTCACTGCTCACTCATCTCTAATTCAGGTGTGCATATTTGATTTCTAAACCGTTTCAATAACCTAGTAATATTTGATTAAAATAATACTGATATTGTGCCACATTTTTGCCAGTTGCAGACCCTCAGAAGATAGGTTTAAAAAGCTGAATTCTGGAAATTATTGGATGATACTATCCATTTTGAGTAGGAATGACATGGATTTGAATATTGTAAGACAACACAGTGAATTTACAGTCATATAAAAACCCCTTGCTGTTTTCTGCTTATTTTATGGCTCAAGTTTTTGAAAGAAATACATTTCTTTTTAAAACCTAGCAAAGTTGTATTCTGAAGCAAACAGCTATTTTTTCAAACATTCAGTGACAAAAAATACTTCTAAAAAGCAAAAAGAGTACCCAATCTTTTAATACCTAGATGTAAGTATTCTTCTACCACAAAACCCACAAGCAGCTGCAAGAGCACTGAGTTCCCATCATGAATGACAAAATTCTTTCCACCAGTGACTAGTTTATGGTTTGTTCCATTTTTAGAGCATATCTTACATATGTCAGTGTAGTGCATGCTCCTAAATGTGAACAGACTGATAAAAACAAGCAAACCAAGTAGGATGAGACAGCACAATACTGTGCATGGAAAAGTAAAACAAAGTAGCTTTAAATTTTAGGCAGAGAACATCACAGGCAAATCCCTTTCAAAATTCAGTAATTTATTTCTGCTTTAGTGGATATTATTTCTAAATGGCAACTTGCCTCATGTTCAAGAATAAAATCTTCCTTTTCTCTTATTCTATCTTCATATGCCAAGAGAAGAGGTGACAAATACTTCATATCCAACTTAAAAGAAAATTTAAAAACAAATACATGTTTATTAATTACAACCCATAATTTCATCTGTATTTTTTACTTTGGCTATAGATTATTAGTTTTGAAAGCTGTTAAAGGAGTTTCCTATATGACTTGCAGATTAAAGTGCAGAACTTATACAAGCACACAGGCCATCATATGCAGAGTGATGCTGCAGAAACAGCTCACAGTACTGTGTTAGCAGCAAGCTTTGGAAAGGAAAAGACCTCATGTTTTACTTGTATCTTTCTTCTAAAAAGCAGCTTTAACTCATCACTATATGTAACACAGCAGAATATGGATGCAAATGAATACAAAACAAGATTCAAACACTTTAGTGAATATAGTGCTAGAAAAAATTATCCCAAACTCATTAGTAAGTAGGAAGAGAATTTTTACACTCTCAAATCTGCATCTTTAAGACTAAATACATTCACATGTGATTATTGGCTATTTTGGTTAAAAAGAGAGAGCAGGAGATCTTTCCCACTCTGTACAGTTCTCAGTAACAGTGAGGAAGGAAAATATGAAGATCTGTTGAGTATTTCAAGGAGAAATGTTTTTATATATTACATTGCCTTTTCCTTGTCAGAAATTCATAGGCTACAACTGGATTCATGACCATTCCTACAGTCACAAATATTCTGTTTTCTTTTCATATAATCACAAAAAAAGTAACAGCAAAAGATTACCAACTAAGATTACCAATTAAGAGTAAAAATGAGGATTACCAATTAAGATTACCAATTAAGATTAACAATTAAGCAACAGATCTTGAAAGACCTGGAAGCAAACTACATGCTGGACAATTCTAAGTGAAGATGGCATTTATGATTCTCAGCATAACAATACTTTTCAATGGTTCAAACTGGGTGACTGTGTGCAGTTTGTAGCTTACTGTACATTCAACTGGAACTGTACACATTCATTACAAAGTTCTGCCATACATATTTTTCTGCCACAAAAGAAATGTTTATAATATTCTATTAGTATGTAATAGCTCAGCAGAGTAATATCTGAATACTTTGATTCCAGTAAAGAAATTCTACTTCTTTAGAGAGGAATGAACAGCTAAGTGCAAGCATTATTTGACTTACCAGCCATGGTGGTTGTGGTCCTTGCATGGGTAAGCTTTTCAGCTTTGCATTCTAGAATAGATATTTAAAAAGATATTGACATTACTTCCTGCTTTTTGAAGCACCAGTAACTGTCCACTGCAGTCACAATTATCACCCCAAACAAGCTTATTACATATGTTGCATAAGTAACACACACCCAATAAAACTGAAAGTCCAGTATTATTACTGATACAAAATAATACTGAATTCTTAATATTAGACTTAATGATAAAGGCTTATTTTTAAAATAATTTAAATTTCAGAAAAAGAGCAATTTGTAGACTTTATGGCAAATCTGGAGAAAAGAGTCATAAAAACTCAAAAGATTAAACAGACAATGGAACATTTCAGTAGAAACTACCTTGGTAACCAAGATTCTCACCTCTTCCTGGGTCAATGACCTGAATTTAGTTTGGTAGCGACTTAATTCTACATTTAAACGATGGACCAGTCTTTTCAAAGAATCATTTTCATCTACCAGCTCTTGTGCTTGTTGTCTGAGAGAAAGTAATTCTGTTGCCTCCCCTATTAAAACAAATATCCAACAAGAAAGTTTCATTAAAATTCAAGAAATGTTCACAACAATTTGTTAATTGTAATGAAAATAATTAAATAAACTAGAATAATAACAAATAACTTCTCTCAAATTGAAAGAAAATTTGAAAAATCCCATGAAAAACTACTAGCAAAAAATTCATTACATTTCAAACAACAAGTCATTTTTTTTAATTATCATGTACTTATTCCTTGACAAAATTTCTACAAATGTAGAAAATACTGTTTGGAAACTACTTCTGCAGGCATAGTTGCCTAAATCAATGACTTGAAACCTACTGCTAGAGGAAAAGGTTGTAAGAAATTAGAAAAATTGAAAGAAGATAACTACAGAATAGTTTATACATTTCTCCCACCTTCTCTGTGTGAGTTCTCTGCAGCTTCTTTAAGTCTTTTGTTTTCTTCTTCTAGTGTCTTCAGCTTTAATTCCTGTTCTTTTATGAGCTGTTTTGTTCCCTCAAATTGCAGGGCCACAGCTTGGCATGCCTTGTTCAGAGAGCAATTTTCTCGTTTTAGCTCTCTGAACTTTTCTTTGCTTATATTTTCCCATACTTGCCTTGCCCGAACAGACACATCTGTAATGCCACAGAACAAGGGATTTAAATACTAGCCAGACTGGAACAGGAGTTTCAGCAAATCACAATCCATTTTCTCTAATATTAACATTACATTGAGTGATACTTTAAGATACAAATCAGTATCCACACTGGAATAGGAATTTCAGCAAATTAAAATCTATTTTTTCCAATATTAACATTATACATGAGTGATACTTTTTAAGATCTAAATCAGTATCCAGACTGGAATAGGAGTTCCAGCAAATTACAGTCTATTTTTTCTAATATTGACATTATATGAGAGTGATACTTTATAAGATTTAAATCAGCTCATGGCTCTCAAAAGGTAAGACCAGAAATAATTTTAAAAAGTGGATTTGGAAAGAGAGCTATGGAGTGGCTGCAATTTCCCATCTTTTCTGTCAGACACTAAAAATATTCATTCTTTTAATGTAGAAGACAGTGTCAGCAGATCTCTCTCTCCAAACATCAATGACTGGAGAGGTGAAACTGAAATGCCCACTGCAATAAGCAAAGTGTTTGTGCCCTGCAGGGACTCGTCAGGATTCTTGGTCCCTGCAAATTTTAATCACCCATACAATGAAAGCTTCATATTCTTTCCCACTGAACAGCTTCAGTGTAACTGAATAGAAGTTACTGACCAATTCTTATAAAATTAAACTTTTAGATTATCTGCAAAACTCTGGATATATTGTTGCATCAGTAAAATTGATTTTCGTTTATACATGCATATTAATAAAGTGAAAACATCTAGCAAAGTCATTGAAAAATCCAAAGTACCTGGGGATGGTGGAGGTTTGTCATGTATCAGATTTTCAGCTACTATTTTTTCCTCCTAGCAGAGAAATAAAAAATGAGATAATCTGCTTTACAGCACCACTGCTGAAGAATTTAAGAAACAAAACTTTAGAAGGAGTTTCTTTTATAGCAACAAAATTGAATGTTGGATTCACTGCTGATAATACACAACTTATCATCCAGTCATCTAGACATCATTTCATCAATTATCACTGCCATCAGTCACTTGTGGACACCTGAAACTCACTATTATCTTTAGTAGTCAGAAATGTACAGTTCCCAAACCAATTTGTTTTACAGCTGACATAAAAGTCACAAACACAAAGCTTTTGATGAAACAGGAAGGGTATTCTTCCCACTTGTTAGTTTGTACAGAGTAAGACTTTAGAATAGTCAATTATGTCAGTCCCTAACTGGGTATCAGCAAATAAATTAAAATGTAAAGTGTTTTTCATAGTTGAAGAACTTTGTTCTTGCTTTGCTGGAAAAAAATTGAAATTTTCAGAAGGGAAAGAATTACAGTGTCATTCATGCTAATGTATTTACTTGAGGTGAAGGTGATGTAGAGACTTTCTCCATGTTTCCATGAAACAGCAGTGAAGTTTTGTAAGGATATGCTGTCATTAATTGAACATTGATGACACTGAGTGACACCAATGACTAAATGAGACAAAACTCATGAACAATTTCAAAGAAAAAGGTATGTGGTTAAGAACTGGTAAAAAAAGTTCTGATAATAATGGAAGAACTGACCATTTTCATAAACAATCTTTTGGCAAGTTGATCTAAGAAACCAAATTTTGGGTATTCTATTTCAAGCTTAAGAAAGCAGTCAGATCAGCTCAAATAGAAAACTATACAACAATGCAGTAAAGGCAGGCTCAGAATTTGAAAATTAACAGTATGAGCTATCTCTTGCTATAGCATGTTGGCTCTCATCCTCAGAGCCTTTCTTTCTTTCACAGGAGGAGTAACAGACAATATAGTATAAAAAAAAACAAAAACTTTTGTATGGCTCATTTACCTAGAGAGTAGCATTTTTTTTCAAAATGAAAGATTAGCCATTTTTTTATTCCAAAAGAAAAAGATTCCATAGTGGTAACAAATTAGTTTTCTTTTAAGTGACTGCAAACTTATCAGCTTTTTATGACAGCCTATTTTCCAAAAAGCATCATAAATCAACCTATATAAAAGTCTTACCTTTAAATTCAAGGCCAGATTTTGGTTTTCTGTTGAAGAAAAACAGATCTTTCAGTCAATTAGAACAAAAATTATTTTAAGTCCATAAACTCTAAGGGTTCACATGGATATGTACGCACACATATAATTGATGCAAATAAATGTAAGAAAGTCCTTCCCAAACCACAGATTAGATCACTAATTTTCCATTTCATGGTGTATCAGGACACTGATGTGAGACCCCACTTTACCTCACACTGGATAGGTGCAAGTGTGGAAGAAATGAAGCTGGCTTCTGTGATAAATAGAATACAATACAGTCTTATATTTATTTTATTAATTTTTTCCCAATGTTATTAAAAGCATAGCATTTTGACTTAAAGTAAGCTTACTTACCTTCTATTTGTACACTTGACTTATCCACCACCAGCTGACACTCAGCTTCATGGGAAGAAATTTCTTTCTTGTCAGCATTAGGAATAGGAGATGGTGGAAACTCCTCCTATGTAAAAATAAGACAAACCTCTCTAAATCATGAGATCAGTGTTAAAACAGCCCATGTACCTTGATATCTGTATGACACATTTAGTGTATTAACGTCCCAGTCACATTCAGAATTGTCCACTAATATTTCAAAATAATACATTATTAGATTTGTTTCTTCTCTTGTCTTCTTGGGAGGTTTATGTGGGTTTTTTATGTTGCTGTTATTTAGGGCTCTATGCAAATAAAATCTAAACCTTAAAATGACCAAGAGGGGGTTGGCAAGTATGAAGTGATTAGTTCAAGTGCTCTCTGTTACCTTCTTTGGTTACAAGAGCCCATGAAATTATTCTCTATTTCCTCGTTAGCTGTGGTGTATGTGATCTTGATTATCAACCATTTATCTACTGTATCACTCTGTGAGGGATGAATGAACCATTAATGAACCACAATTAACATGATCTTTGCTGGTTTGCCCACTGATCACACACCACGGTTCCACAAATTCTGCTCACTCCTCCCCCATCTTTTTTTTTTTTCCTGTGGTACTTTCTGTGTTTCTTGTCACAGGGAGGACATGATGAATTTGACTCCATGTTCTTAGAAGGCTAATTTATTATTTTATGATACTATATTATAGTAAAGAATACTATACTAAACTATACTAAAGAATAGAGAAAGGATACAGACAGAAGGCTTAACAAGATATTAATGAAAAACTCCTGACTCTCTCCAGAGCCTTGACACAGCCTGACTGTGATTGGTCATTAAGTCAAAACAATTCACATGAAACCAATCAAACAATGACCAGCTGGTAAACAATGTCTAAACCACATTGTAAAGCAGCACTACACAGGAGAAGCAACCAGACAATTATTGTTTTAATTTTTCCCTAAGGCTTCTCAGCTTCCCAGGAGAAGAAATCCTGGCAAAGGGATTTTTCATAAAATGTGGCAGTAACACCCTTCCCTCCTCTTACCAGCTACTGTCTCTGCACCTTGGGTGTTTTATGGTTTCTTTCACATTTTGGGATTTGTGGTGTATATTCTAAGACTGATGGTCATACTTTACTGGTGCTGGGTTTTTTTGAAGAAGCATTTTTTAAGAGATCTTTATTTGCTTTTTTCCTACTCAGGTACTTCTTCCTGTTTGTTAAATTTTTGTCTCATTTTTGATTTAACTTTAAATGTGCCTTTGGAGTATTAAATTCATTACTGTTTAAGACAATCCATAATTATAGCATACAAAAATTCCCTGGTCTTCAAGAAAAGGTTATTTATTTTGTTTGATTCTGAATCTTCCCATTTCTATATAGGCCTGTGCTCATTATATGTATACAAAACTGGACCATTAACTAAGCTTTCACCATTTAACAGTAAAGTTAGTAGTGCTTTTAACAAACCATCTACTATGCAAGTGCCATGCTCAACATAAATTATTGGACATTTTACAAGACTATGCATCATTATTATATACAATATAATTATGCATAATAATTATACACAATAACAGTGTGCTCCTAATAACCAGAGAAACTCTGTGACAACCAACAAACCTACCTAACTCATGTAAGAGTAAATGAATCACAAAAATTAGCATGTGAAATAAATATTGAATATGTCTGAGGAGTAAGAAGAAAATATAAAGCATCTGAAATATTAACATGTATTAATATATTAAAACATGGTAAAGAAACTAATGCATTTAAAAATCTTACCTTTTTAGTTTTGCAGGGAACAGCATAAATAGCACTGGTGCTAAAGCTTCCTTCCCTTTTCTCATTACTCTGGCAGCTGGACTCTGCCTCTTTATCAGCATCTGAAAGATATGTATCCATGTCCTCATCTTCACCATAATTGCCTGATATTTCCAAGGACTGTAGAGGAGATCTCTCACAACCATCAAGGTTCCAGTTAGATCTGCAAAAAGCAATTTAATGCCTGTTTCAGCACTGCCTACTCTTCAAAATAACCCAACACTAGTGAAGTAGAACCATCAGTCTTACAATGTACACAAGTCCAAAGAGACACAGAGACATCTAAGCTTCCTTGTTGTTAGCTGAACAAGGAATGAAAGCTGAAACAAGGAATGTAGTTGTCTTGCTTTCAAGACAAATTTCAGGAGAAAACACCCTGGAATGATCATTTCCTCTAAAGAGAAAGGGCTTCAATAAACTCCCTTTTCTTCTGCCGATGAGAGAAATGGATACCAAGGGGTGAAAGTGAAAAAAACCCTGGTTACTAACAAAAAAAAAGGGTGCCAGCAAGGCAGAGAACCAGAAAAAAAAAAAAGAAATAAATGCTAAATATTGAAATTGTGAAGCCTTAACCCCCTCAGAAACACCACGTCAGCCTTGGCTGCCAGCACTGCCCCTTGGTGCAGTTCCAACAGCAGCCACCCTGGGCACAAACTAAACCAAACAGATCAAAACCCCCAAAGGTATGGGATAATAAACCATCTCCAAGACAGTGTCAATGTGCATACTCTAAAATAGATAATTAACAGTGGTACTACCTTTTCCTCTCTATCTTAAAATGACAGATTAGAGATAGAAGGTTTCTAATTCTACCAAAAAGACAGTCTGAAATAATCATTTTAGCACAAAGGAAATAGCTTACATGTAATTCAAGTGATTCCCCAGTTCATCACATTCTGTAAAACTGATAATCATTTGACAGTAATAGTATGTGATTTTAGTTATGACTGTTGTACAATCAGAATGTGCCTCTCTGAAGATTGTATGTGTGACACCAATTTACAAGAAACAGAATAATGAATGTTTGACACTTTAAACTGAATTTATGACATGGTAAGAAAAAAGTAAGTAGCAGTAACAGCAGGAAGTTTGCTGTCACTCTGGTAAAATTGACCACTGAGAGATTTCAAGGTAGCATTTATCATCACAATTTAAGGTATCAAACCAGAAAGCATACACTACCCTATTCCAAGCTCTGTGACTGTTGCATATGGCTCCAAACACTCTTGTTCCAAGAAGGTGGAATCACTTTCAGAAAGGGATCTCTGCCGAGGCTGAGGAATAGCAACAGTGCGCCCTGTTAGTGCTGTTGCAAGGATTGCTGCTGCCAGAGCAGACCTGGAAGGAAACACAATAAAGCAATGAAGCAATACTGATGCTTTCCCTGTGCTCCACATTTTATAACTTTTCCTTTGCAATCTTCACTACTTAATCAAAGCAAAATGCGAGTTAACAAGCACAAATACCACTGAATGCTGTGGGATTGGTTATAAACTATAAACTATACCTCCCAAAGTAAAGCACAAAACAGTAATGCTTCTCTATTTAATCAAAGTAAAACGTTCACAGTTAACAAGCACAAATACCACTGAATGCTGTGGGATTGCTTATAAACTATAAACTACACCTCCCAAAGTAAAGCACAAAACAGTAATGCTTCTCTATTTAATCAAAGTAAAATGTTCACAGTTAACAAGCACAAATACCACTGAATGCTGTGGGATTGGTTATAAACTATAAACTATAACCTCCCAAAGTAAAGCACAAAACAATAATGCAGCTATGCAAGAGTTAGGTACAATACCTACTGGTTTTCCCAAATCACATGCATGAAAATCATGGGATATACCAAGTTACTTTCCATAAATCCACATCAATAATTTACAGTATTTAGCACTCATTTTAGCCATAACAATACTACCTTGTGTTGTGTTGAAAAGGTCTTCCATGTCCTGCTATTTTGTCTCCATTATTCCCTACTCTAAACCTTTTACTGATGACTCTGAAGTGGTTAATAAATGTTGGCACACTGCAAACCAGGACAAGCAAACAGAAGTGCCTATTTGTGTGATGCTGTGGAGTACAGAGAAGGGTATGATGAAAAGGAAAATTAAGTAGTAACTAAGATTAAAGCAGTGAAATGCTGAGAACTGGAAAATGAATGATAAGAACTTGAGGCCAAAAAGGAAGAAGAAATTAATTAGAATTAAATAGGAATGTTACAGACACTTAAAAGCTCACGGAAAGCAACCAGAATGCAGAAATAGAATAGAATAAAAACGGTAAGAAACTACAACTTAAAAGAAAAATAATTTGCATTTTTCCGATCCAGAGTGGTGTTACATGCCAGTTATTTAAGTCCCTGGTATGGTAGCAAGGCTTAATTTATATTTCTCTAATGAGCTAACATTTCCTGACTCACAGCACTTGTGCTGCTGCCGTCTTACACTCTACTGTAGCAGCCAAATTAAAAATTCCACTAACTTTAGATAGTCCATTTGTCTTGAATTGACTCAGACAAGTCACATGTCCACAACAGTTACTGTCCTGAATATTCACCACGCTTAGGAGTGGGGAAAAAAAGTTCAGAGTGAGAAATTTCCTCCCTTAAGAACACATGATTTTTATGAAAAGTTTTGTAAATACTGTAAAGACATGCAATTCTTCTAATCAGATTTTTCTAGCATGCTGCAACACCTGAGGAAACAACAAAAAATATTTTAAAAAAAAAGAAAAAATAATTTTAAAAAACCCCAAAAACCAACACATACCTGGGCCTTTCTGGAGAAGGGTTTGGACTACGAGGGGGAGGGGTGCGGGGAACTGCAGGTTTAGGAGCTATGGTAGCAGCAGGGACCAGGCCATGAGCTATGTGTTTCTAAATGATTTAAAATAAAATTAGTTGACAATGATTTTAAGGATTACAATGAGAAAAAACACAGAACTGAATGTGCACAGAAACTAACAATGCAAAATCATACAAAAAGGAAGAACAATTACATGCAATTAATGTAAACAGAAAACTTGGAATGGCATTTCACTCCCCTTAAAGTCAGAACACCATGTAAAGCTGGCAAGTTCATTTCACATTTATCAACAGCTGCTCTTGAAGGTTAGAAATGTAATTTACATGAGACCCATGAATGTACATTTTCTATCCACTATATCTCAATTTGCAAAACTAGAATTTTAACTTACTCATCTTTTTCCTACAGATACACAAGAAAAACTAGACTAGAAAAAAAAAACTTTTTTCAAAATATCAGAATGCTGCTTCAGAGTAACACTATTAGTCCCTTTCTTCTACAGTTTGTCAATCCTCAGTCATAGCAGTATGAGATGGAAAAAAAACCTCACTACCACTAAGTCTTGCAGTCAAAAGTTCAACCTTCATTATAAAAAAATCAAAAAACCAATACATTTTTTTCATCAGCAAGCACAATTATTTTTTTTAAATGGTGTAACATTAAATACCAGCTCAGAAAAACTGGGACCAGAGCTCCTACAAAAGTACTGTGAAGGAAACTGGATACTGGTTGAGGTTGAAGGGAGCTCTGGAGATTGTCCAGCTCCAGCTCCTGCTCAAAGCTGGGTCACCACGAGAGGGTTGCTTGGTGTCCTGTCCAGTCACGTCTGGTGTATCTCCAGCCTGGACCAGTGCTGAGCCACCTCACAGTATTTTATTATTATGTTTAAGTTGATTTGTCTGTGCTTGAGTTTGTGCTCATTACCCCTTGTTCTCTCTCCAGGCATCAGAAAATACTCTGCCATAATAATCCATCACCTTTGGGCAGATGTTACTTTTCTATGGAGTGAAACAGGCTAAGTTCCTGCTATTTCTGCTACAGATCTTTTGCCCCCCAATTATTCTTTAATTCACTTCTCCAACAGGAGAATGAAGATGCAGACTGGGAAATATTTCTGGTTTTTTATGAAATCACATCAAATAATTAAATGGTGCATTAAAAGACGGCCTTTTTACTCAGCCATGCAAACACACTGCTCCCTAATTCTGCATCTCTGTCTGGCATGCACCATTTCGTCTACTACAGGCTGTTGACTGTAGACACGACTATGACTGACCCCCCTAAGACTACCAGGGAACACAGCTGAAGTAAAAGTCACCCCACGGTAAAAGGATGACAACAACAGAAGATCAATACTTTCACTGTAGTAATAAACAAAATTTCAGTTAGTTCAAGTATGTTGGAAGAGTACACCCGCACAACTGCTGACAACCGCACAGCCTTTGTCTGCTTTGGGCCTTCGGTCAGAACTTTTATCAGCTCACTTTACAGTGAACGGCGCTTCGAGAATGGCCCCGGCAAGCGCTGGGAGCGAGCGAGCTGCGCTGCCAGCCCGGCCAGAGGGAAGGGAAGGGAAAAGGGAAAAGGGAAGCTCAGCGTTCCTGAAAAGTCGTGCAGGCCCGGGACTGAGGGAAAGGAAAGCACCAGCCCCCAGACACCATTTTGTGTTGCCTTGGATTTGATTTTTCTCCCCGGTTTTCACTTTAAAGCGCTCAGCGATCACCGGCATCAGCCGCAGAAGCCACCCCTGGCCCCAGCCGCGCACAGAACCCGTGTCCTGCTGTCCCCGCTCACGGTCACGGAGCCCCAGGCTAGGAGATGTGATACTCACGAAGGGGCCCCTGCGGCCTCTCCTGAACAGGAACGCCATCAGGACAGGACAGGACGGGACGGGACGGGACGGCTCCAACCACCGCCTCACGGCCGCCTCCTCGCTGCGTCGGACGCTTCGCCTTCGCGACCCGCCTGGAAACAAAGCCACGGCGGATTTGCTGCGGGCCCGAGCTCCTCCAGTCAGCACGGGCTTTACTCAGCCTCGCTCGGCCGTAGCAACAGCTCCGGCTGCGGCCCGCCCTCCGCTCCTCCTCCGCCCGCGGCCTGCCGAGCTCCCGCTGCCGCGTCCCGGTGCCGCTGCCCGGCGGGCCCGTGGCTGCCGCGGGCGGCTCCTGTGGGCCGGCAGCGCCGCTGCGGCCTCCGCCGTGGGATGTGTGTTGGTGCGGTACCGGCTTGCCTGTGGTGCTTGTCCTTTAGTTCATGCCTTAGCCTCCAAGGCTCGTTAAAGTCAGAACACCGCGTAAAACTGGCAGACCTGAACATAATCTCTCCCGCCTTTCAATAATTGGTCTGGAGACTTCCACCAGCTGAGGGATGGAGGGGCCTCTGGAGCTGGCTTTGTAATTCAGGAAGATTTCCACCCAGCAAGTTGGATGAAGGTATGGAAAAGGTAATGTGGGTTTTTTCACCATCTGTGTGTTTTAATTCAGGCTGAGCGGTAAAGCTGAAAGTGGAATTTGCAAGCTTGTATTAAGTGAACAGAGCTGCTGGCCGATTTTGGTATGTTCACCTTAGCTGTAAGGAAGCTTGAGGAAGGAGGTAGTGTCTCTTCCAGAATATTGCATCCTAAGTTTATGATTAAAATTTATAAGCTTGCAACAGTTTTGTAAAATGTGTTGCTGTTTTTCCACGTTTCTTTCTAGGGTGTAAGTGCTGCTGAAGGAGGATTTTAAAGGAGGTCTGATGACAACAAAAGCAAACTCTCCTGTGACAGCAGGATCTATAGTTGTCCCTTTAGGGCATGTGATTGGAAATGAGAAGTGGAGAGGCTCAGAGCTGGCCCAAAGGCTACAAGGTAAGCACAAACTGCAAGTCAGGCAAAACATTCTCCTCTATTGCCCAGTAAGGTTGAGAACAGCTGGAATATGCTTTAGCCTGTGCCTGGCTGGTCCCACATTTGTGGTACGGACTGTGTTAGCAGGCTGAAAGATCCCATTTTTTGTCATGTATCTGTGTGATCAGCTCAGTTTTCAGAGCACTGCAGGGAAGCAGCAGAATCTGCTGTTGTGGGGCTTTGCAGATTTGCATCTCCACTGAGCTCCCTTGAATTTACCTTTATACACTGCTACTATCTTGCTGGCATAACAAACTAAATTATGATGCTCCCTCCAGAAAAGCATATGATATTTTTGTTCAAGGCAAGAGTTTACCAGGCAGCTTTAGTGCTTTTAAATCTGTAGATTGGAAGTGCTATTAATTTGCATTACTAAAGATAGTTTGGACTGCTTGTAATAGATTTACTTAAAGGGAAAAAAGGCTTTCTATAAAGTTCATTATCAAGTCACTAGAATTATTGACATCTTATTGACATCTGTGCTGTGAAATAATTGTTAGTATATTTTTAACTACTGTATTTTTTCTTCTAACACTCTCACCATAAGGGAAAGTTAGACTCATCTTTGAAGATGGCTTGGGACTGGTGGACTTTCATCTTCCAAACAGAACTTGCATTTTACTTATTTCTGAAGCAGATTTGGTTGCAGGGGATGGATTCAAACGAAGATCGGTTAAGTTTAGAAATGTAAGTGCTATTTAAAGAGAAAAGTCTTCACTTGATACTTGTTTATTCCGTGCTTCTGAAAACATTCTTGTGTTGTTTATTTTTAAAATTCCATTTGAGATGACCTTTTAGGATAATTTTCACCTGGAAACAGAAAAATTCTGCAGCTGTATTAAACCTCTATCCTGTTGCTGCAACTTACATTCTTCCTCTGATTTGTTATTAGGCAGTCCATACTTGAAAGAATTTCTCTGTTACATTGCGTTGTCATTAACAAGGTTTTTCCTAATATCTTTTTCCTTTCAATACAGGCCAGCAGTCTGAGGGGAATTGTAATTGTAGAGAAAACCCCAATCAGTGATCAGTACTACCTAGGAGTGCAAAAACTTGTTGTACTTGAACTTGGCATGGTGTTGCTTCCTGTGGCAAATCAAGGAGAAGCTTCTCAGCTTATTATTCAACTAGTAAGTTTCTGTGTTATATTAAAATATGAGATGTATAGCAAAGCAGGTAGATCTCCCCAGTGGTCATTTCAGAGAGAATACACAGGATCTTAAAGGAGCACAACATCATTTGAATGTAAGGAATAGAGAATACACAGGAGCACAACATCATTTGAATGTAAGGAATAAATGTTCTACAACAGTGATACAGTAGTAGAGTTCAGTGGAAAGAAGGCTCATTTGGGAACAAAGAAAAAAGGCTGCAGAATATGATCCTGGATTTTTTAAATGTAATCTTGTACGAGGTGCCCACTAGGTGGCATTAGGGAAATGTCACTGTCAAAATCAACTTGAGACTTTGCTTTCTCTAAGGCTGGGGAAGCTGTTTTTAAATTGTTTCTTATTACCCTTTCTCTGACTGCATCCAAAAGGTGACAAAAAACAATTGTTTTCATTTGTTGTTGCTATTAAGGAATTGTTGGTTTCTGTGGTGGTGTTCGCAGGGGTCCCAGGATGAGGGAAGAGATGAGAATCTTGACTCCTTGTTTCAGAAGGCTGATTTATTATTTTATATATATTATATTAAAAGAAAATTATATATTAAAACTATACTAAAAGAATAGAAGAAAGGATTTAATCAGAAGGCTTGAAAGGAATAGAAAGGAATGGAATGATAATAAAATTTTGTGACTGACATGAGTCTGAGACAGCTGGACTGTGTCTGGCCATTAATTAGAAACAACCACATGAGGCCAATCACAGATCCCCCTGTTGCATTCCACAGCATCAGATAACCATTGTTTACATTTAGTTTCTGAGGCCTCTCAGCTTCTCAGGAGAAAAATCCTAACAAAAGGATTTTTCAGAAAATACGTCCGTAACAAGTTTCCTAGTAAGGTTTTGTCGACCTGCATCCCGTAAGGGAGCACACCTAAGGAGGGAGTTTGTATTTACACTTCGGGCCGATTGCTGGCAGTGCTGAGAGGTGAAGCCGAGCAAGGCGCGGCCGCAGGGCTGTGGCAGGAGCGCTGGGTGTCGCTGACAGCTCTCTCTGACCGCAGGTGCGGGAGCAGAGCCGGGAGCGCGGCTCCAACCCGTTCGTGGGCAGGCAGCGCGCCCGGCCCGCGGAGCCCGCGGTGCTGCAGGCGCTGCAGCGCATCCCCGGCGTGGGCAGAACCAAAGCTCTGCTCTTACTGCAGCGCTTCGGGAGCATCCATCGCCTCTGCAACGCGGACACCCGGGAGCTTGAGCAAGCCGTTGGACAAACGGCAGCACAACAGATTTATACTTTTTTACATTCTTGACGTGCACATGCAGTGGTATTTTGCAAAACGAAAATTTGGGATTTTTCTTCTGAATTGTAACATTTTGGTTTTAAGACTCACCATAATATGCTGATTTCTGTAATCATGGCTAGCAGCAACTGGACTCTGATGCTTCTTTTTTACATCTGCTCTGTTCATATAGATTAAGCTGTGGAATGAATTTTGTATTTTGTATCTATCTGGAACAAATAAAAACCAAGAAAGCTGTCTTTTTCAGCATCAGTGTTACAAAATGGAAGAGCAATCTGCTTGCTTACTTTGGTCTTCCAGAAGAAAACCACCCTATGAATATGTGCATAGTAACTTCTCAGTAACTGGAAATATGTTACATGTGTTTAAAATGTTAGCATGTATTGCTTTATTGTAACATCTTTGATTTATAACGTTTTGGAGTTCCTTTGGAAAGTCCCATTTGATTTCACACCAACTTATTTCTCTGGTCACCCCTCCCGTTCATGGGGCATTAACAAATTTATTCTCCTGTGTTTGATATCCAAAATATTGGTTAATTCATGTTGTTCTTCTGAATATGGGTTGGCATACTAATAATAAATTGCAAAATATTTTGATATATTAATTATAACTTCTGTATTTTAATTATACTATCAATTATACTATAATGTACACTGCAAAAAATATGGGAAGCTTTAAACTGAATTCCTAATTCATACTACTCTTCCAATATTAATATTTTGAAAATCTTTTTGTAAAGAGTATTGGTTTTCCTGACATCTTGCATTTTATTTTAAGTTATATTTTTATCCTATTTTCTAAGGATAAAATTGCCTTTTCCCTTGAGGAGGTGTGAAAAGCATCTCTGATACCACCTGGGAGTTTGCACACAGCAGGAAGGCAGCTGAGTAGCATTTTCCACTCCCTGCTGTGGGAGCCTTGGCGCCTCTGAATGTCCCCTCTTACACACATGGTTAGCATGGACAGCAGGTGGACCTGCTATTTTATATTGATTCTGTACTTGGGATGAAATTTTTTCTGTAACTTAAGACATAATTATTTCATTTAGTGAATAATAAGCATCAGAAATTCCTGAAGTCCAGGAAAAGATACTACTTTTTTTTTTCTGGCAACTAGGGAGTACCTAAAGCTTCTTTATCCATGGGTTTGCTCAGATTTTTTTCCTCTAAGGTTTTGTCACTTTGCCGTGAAGACTGGATTTCACATCTCAAGGCATGTGGCTGTTGTGTTCCAAGACAAACACCTTTTCCCTATGGCAAATGGCCATCTGCTCAGTGCATTAAATACAGTTCAGCTGAAGTAGTAACAATATTCATGGAGTTACAGGCTGTGCTACTCATCCATTGCTAACCTGTCTGTTTAGGGCCCTAGACATCCTCGTGGGTAGACCCTTGGTACAGAAATTCCTGTGGCCTGAGCAGGAACATAAGGCACACACTCCTTTCACTGCCAGCTGAGTTAGCTGTTGGCACTACTCAGTGTAGAACAGAAAACTAAAGTGTATTTGTCTGGCACCTGAGAAGTCCACATTTTTACTTGAATTGAGGGGTGTGTTTTAAATTTAAAAAGCCAAGCTTTCCTCAAGAACAAGTGAGTGTGACAATGGAAAGACAATTATTCAGGAGCAAAGAGGGAAAGGATTTCCAGGAAGACTATCATAGTGGTTTAGGAGAAATGAAGAACTGGAAAGATGATTGCTGTGACTGGGTAAAGGTTTGGGTACTTGGATAGCAATTTCAGCATCCAGGCACAGTAATCTCATCTGTATGAAACAGTGTGAGGCAGGGCTGTACAGATCAGGGGCTGCCTCCTGCTTGTGTGTGTAACAGAAGCACTACCACCAATACACCTAAAGAGTAACTGCTGAGGATGGGCAAGCCACAAGGAATTTACAACTTATTTTTTTATGTAACCTTTACAGGGAACCTAAAAATACATTGACACTCTTTGTAAGGAAGTTGGTTTTAAACTCTTAGTTGATATTGCACAATACAGGAACTTTTCTTAAAATTTTCTTAGCTCTCTCTAAGCAACATTAGAGAAACACACAAGGTTTATGGCAACAATAAGTAGCAAAAACCTGTAAATTATGTTTTATCATCCAAGCTGCAGCAGAATTAAAAAGCTACTAGTAAATGGCAGCATCTGATTTTTATTCTTAAATAAGGGTCATCAAGATATTTACACCTACTACATAAGAAATCAAAAATAAACGACAATTTAAAGTTTACAGCAAGATGCAGATTTTTGTGTAAATTTTAAGTATCTATCTACTCTGTAGATGGCAAAGTTAACTAACACTACAGTGTTAGCAATTTTCAATTAATTTAAGGAAATAATAGAAGAATCTCAAAGAACTGCTCACCAGTTATTTTTTGTCCCCCTCCTTACTATAGATACAGAAGATTTTTTTTTGTTTGATGTGATAGTAAATAAATATCCTGCCACTTAGCACAAGCACTTCTTTTATCATATTTTAAAGCATCACTGCAATTTATGTGCCCTTGAATCAATATATTATATGTTCATTTTGAGATTTGTTTCACAGCTATCCATTTTATCAAGACAAGTGAGATACAAGTCTTAAGGTAAGTAGGTTAAATAACATTTGGAATAAAGCCTGTTTTTAACAACTGAATCAACAGGCATTTAAAATGTTGCCTAAATCAGAAAAAAGAAGAGAGTAAAAGCCTTTTGGAGTTCAAAAGACCTTTTAAATTTCCAGCCTTGTAACTCTCTTCCAGAATTAAATGACCTGTTCAGTAGGCTACACCTATGAGGAAACACCTCTGCATAAAAACACAACTCCATGACACTGCTCCTTTGTACAAGACTTGTTTCTCTGAATATTATTATTCCTTCTCACCTGTGCTTTGTTAAGATAATTCTTCAAAGTAGTGGTGAATGATTTATTATTGACTCTGAGCTTTAAGAGCAAAATCATTCTTTAATGTGTTCCCTCTTTTTTGCATTCAGCATCAAATTTGTAATAAATAACTCCCATCTAGCATAGTTATGACTATTTTTATGAAAAATCAGTCATAACTGTATTTTGAAACCCCAAAGGAGTCCAGTCCTCATGTAAGCAATTCTAGAATATACATCTTGTTATTGCATACCTCCCAAAGGACTTCATTCTCACCTTCAAACACTTCAGTTTTACAGTTTCTGCCAGCTTCTGACCACAAGTGGCTCAATGTACAGCAAATGAAGTCACCAGTATTTGTCTGAGTTTGTACATACATATGTGAAGATAAAATGGATCAATATTTTTATCTACATTTTAAACAAAAGTCACATTAACAGATACTCCTGAAAGATTCAGTACAATGAACTTTCTGTATTGAAGAGTGTGAAGGGAGAAAGCTTCTTCTTAATCTGAGAACTTCCAGCCACAGCTGAAGGAAGGCAGAGTGTACTTGCAGCTTTCTGTCTGTTTTTAGTTCCCCAACTTAGAAAAGGGAGTTTTAGTGGGGCTTTCTTGGTCTGATCAATTTTATCCTCGTCCATGGCTAAACAGATTAAGGAATATGTCTTCTGCATTCCCATGGAGTAAGTTGCACTCTTGCTATGCTGTGGGAAAAAGAGAAGCATTATAAGAATCAGTCATCCAAAATGGGTCAAAATTTTGAGAATAACAAAAGGTTACTGTGCAAGCAGTTTTCAGGGCAGACTGCAGCAAGCTTTCTGTGCTAATGACATTGCTGAGCACAAGGCCCTTCAGAGTGCTGTCACCCTGGGATTGTGCAGATGGAGACTCACAGGTATACTCTGCAAAGCATAAAGGAACTGTGAATCTTTTCTTGGGTTGTTAGACATTTACTGGGTCATAGAATAACTATTTAATATACACAGTAACTTCCCTACAAAGCTCAAGTGTGTAATCCCTGCACAGATGTGGAGTACTTTTGCTGTCTTTGGACAGGTTCTCTACTGATCACAGCTACAGCAGCTCCTGTGAGACATTCTCCTGGGATACCTGAAAGGCACACCCTTCTCTGTCTCCTCTCAGCTTTGCCCTGAAACAATTTGATTATATTCTAGCCTTTTCTTGCCAGGTGCAACTTGGAATGGCAGATGCATAATTCCTTATTTTCAATAAGGAAAACCGATTTTAACAAAACAAGAAAACCTGCAGGGGCACCTTAATAGCTTCTCAGGCAACATTACTTGAGTGTCTAATCTTGCCAGGGAATGTTAAAAGCATGAAGCAGTGGATTTAGCTGAACTACAGGTTCTTTCACACAACAACTAAATTATTTAGAGCTTAATACTTTTTAATCTTGTGATGACTTTTCCTTGGTCAAAAGCTTCTATAGTAGCTTTGTAACTGACTAGACAGTTAAAAGTTCACCAAAATAAAAAAAAAATACACACAATAATCCATCATCTAAAAGTCACAGATCATTTAGAGTAAACTAAACATGTGGTCTTGGATGTTCTATTTTATTCCATTATTGTTTCATTGTGGTTTTTCCATTGATGAAGAGTGTAATGCCTTCATCCTCTGGGACAAGTTAGGGTAAATAAACTAGGTCTTCAAAATTTTCATGCAATTAAACTAAGTAGCTGCACTACAAAAAATCCCACCACCCAACCATTCTTATGCAGACAGACTGCTTTAGCTTGCTAGGTCACAATGGTTTAAACAGATGGTTTCAAACTGAACACACATCTGAAGGCTTTATATAGGGGCTGAGTGGGATATCTGACTACAGGAAAATAAACATTAGCCAGGAACAGAAGGCAGGCAAGTGACAAAACTCCAGCATATCAAATCTGCCAAACAAATTTGCCTCATTACATACCAAAGATGCTGCTGTATCCTGGCAACTGATAACCTCAATCTCCACAGGCTGCTTTCCCACACTTTTCAATTTTTCCAGCACTTCATTGACACCAAGCCACTTGCAATCCACACCATCAACTGATACAATGTAGTCACCTTCTTTTAGGCCTGCTGACTGTCAAAAAATTGGGCACAGGTTATTACCCTGAATTACAAAGACATGTAAAATGTTTTTATCATCACAGAGTATCTGCCCCAAAGGCATTTCACTCTTAGATGCTACAAACCCATTCTTTAGCCACACATGTGCAACTTCCTCAAGTACACAAACTACCTCTGGAGTTACCACTGATGTGATTCTGCTATACTCAAATGTTGGCTGTTTTTATGTTCTTTTCACTTTTCTCCTTCAGTAAATGAACCCTGGGTTTTGCTATGCTATTGTCATTTCCTGCAGTGTGTAATTCTTTTTCTTCATTATTTTTGTTTTTATTTCTGTGGTTACTTGTGCCTTTTCTATAAGTAAACTGCTTTTCACTGCATGCTGCTTTATCTCTTTGGATTTTCCCTGAAAGAACAACATTACAAGCCAATAAAATATTCTTGCCCTTCTTTCCTTAGGCAAACACTACACCTTGCATTCCCTTCCTGATCCTTATTCTTGATGCTGCCTTTTAAAGTATTTATCCCTTCTAATTTCCTGAATAAGACAGGAAGTAACATTTGCTTTTATTATTTGTGACTTTTTAAGAATGAACAGAGAAACAAATCAACTCTAGTTTTATGTGATGTTGGGGATATGGGTACTTTAACAATCTGCAACATATATAGCACTTAAAATGCATTCAGATTGTATGAATTGACTGTCCTAATGTAAAGGACTCAATAAATCCATGAGTATGAACTAGCTAAAGGTACATTTTCATGTTAATCTGCAGAGAAGCTGTTCATCTCACACCAATATACTTACTGCTGCAGAACAAGCTGGATCAAGACAATAAACCTGTACTGGTGAACCTCCTTTCAGACTGAATCCAAGCTCTCCTGCTTGATGGTGGAGGCAAATGGTCCGTGGGGCTGTCCATCTCTGCTTGGCTGAGAACACTGTCAGTGGGCCCTGCAGGGAGCAGCAGGCACATTGTGCTTTACTGGCACTTGGAAGTCATAATGCTTTAAGCTCATCTATTGTAGGTTTGACTCAGGTTAACTCCCAGCTAATTCCCTGGAAATGCAAAGGGATTTCTTGACAGTTGAGTTGGTACTTCAAACAGAGTGGGATAAAGGCAACTGCCAGGTTGTTCAGCATCTCTGTTAAGATGTGCAGAATCCTCTGGCTGCATAGGCTGTAAGGTCCTGTATTACTCATTTCAGAGGAGATAAACTGATTCATGGAACCTTGCATATTCTGATCCTAACCATATTCCCAGTTCCTTTTGCTCACTGACCCACACAGAGCCACCTGAAAGACTGGCTGTGTCACATGCAGGTGACACATTCTGCATTCTCTCCACACACCAGGTATCTCTCCCTCCCCTAAGTTGTGTGCAATTACCTGTTGAGACTTCATGGGACTTTTATGTAAGTTTTCAAGACTAAATGTTCTGCAAACCATACAGAAATGGCACTTCTATTCTTTGCTTCTCAAGTTGACTTAAACCTCTAAAGCTAGGAGGGATTTCTCCAATAGCTTCTGAAAAAAACTCAATTACTACAGGATCATTTTTTCAGGCTAAAATAAAGTGACCCTTCCCTCAGGTTATAGTGAATTTATAGTTGCTATCAGAATGGCAGAGGTTGGTCAGCATCAGCATGTTACATACCAGCTTGTGAAAGAAGTCTTTCACTTTCACCTTGGAAAACTGAGGAGCAATTGTTTCTATTTTATGTTCTGTTTTAGCTGAAATAAAAACAAAATTAATTTTAAGTATTAGTTAAAAGACATAAAAATTTATTTTTATTGCATTCCAAGCTATATAGGAATTTGTTCTAATTTTTTACTGGGCTGTGGAAAAATTAATCTTTGTGGAAGTTTGTTAGATATCAGAACTGCCTTAAAAATATCTTCAGAGCTCAGAGAAAAACTTAAAATAAATCCATCTGAACAAAATGATGTTATTCCCATCTTTAATTTATTTTTCTTTGAGAAGTTTTTAAAACCAGCACTCAGAGTTTCCTACTGCATCCAAAGAGGAAAGAGTTGTATGAGCTGGACTAAGGTAGAAAAAAAATAGCAGTCAAATTGAGTTAACAACCCAGTCTAGTACAAGAGCTGGGCTCAAGAAACAGTTACTGTAGTTTTCCCCAAAGTAATTTTAACTTTCCAAGTTTTCTCATTTTTTCTAGCTCACAAGATAGTCACCAAAAAAAGCTGGATTCTAACTAACCACCATTGTGATCTACCCCAAAACACAGTGTTGCTAGAGACAGAAATACTGTAAAACAGTTCTAACAAAATCATATACTGATCAAAATATATTGATCTGTGACTGAGGAAACATGTAAGGAATCAGAACTTGTGGAAGAGATTTTACAGGGACTTCTGTGAGCCAGAGAGAAGTCTGATAAGAGGATCCATGTTTACCCCTGAAAGAATTTACTACCAAGGTCATTGACATAGAAACCAAGAAAGAAAATAAGGATGAATAAGAGAAACCTGAAACTGCCTATTCCAGTGAGCACTTTGTTTGTCTTCCCTGACCATGAGTAAAGTGTAAACTTATGAGTTTATAAGAATGTATAAAAAGCATCCATGCTATAATATAAAAACAGTTTGAAGCCTTCAGAAAATGGAGTGTTGCTTTGTATTGTGTCCATCTCAATTATGACAGGAACTCTACAAATGTACAGTGTATATTCTACATTATTTCTGTTCTGAATGGAATACATATATATAAATGAAAGGCCTATGCCCTATTCATGGCCCTTTAATTTATATTTCTGTACTGATATGTGTAAATGAAAGGCCTATTCCCATGAAAGCTTAGATATCCTTTCTTTCTGGCTGTGCACACTTACGGAGTATATCAGGAGCCTGAATGAGACTGAGGAAATCATCTTCTGTCTCTTGCTGAGCATATTTGAGAAGGGAACGTTTATGTGCAGCTGTCAGAACCTCCTGCAGAACCTCGATGTTGCGAAGCTTTTTGCAGAGCCCGCAGACTCTGAGAGCTTCTTCGTGGTAAACAATGGCTTGGCGTAAATGTGCTTTCCCTGCAAGCATGAAAAACCCCTGCTGGTCATCCACAGACAATGAACAGCAGGTAATTGTCAAATTGTAGCCACTAGCTGTGTGAAAGTGGCACTTACCTAATTGTTTTCTCTGGACTTTGTCCTTTAGAACAGCAAGAACCATCAGCCCTTCAGGCACGGAGTCATACAGCTGGGACAAGGCTTTCTCCTGCTGATCTTCATCATCACCAGGCTGCACTGTAATCATGGATAAAAAACTTTAATCATACACTTCTCTTGGTCCCCAGCTCCTTTAGGTGTATCACTGTGAATTATTATTGAGAATTATTACTACATTCTCTCCCAATGCAGTAAAATACTTATATATGTGTATATAAATATATAAATAAGAATTTCAAGTTTTTATCATCTACAATATGCAAGTAATACTTACATGCCAAAACATATTCTGAACTATTTAGTAGCATATAATGGATATATAACTTTTCCTTTGTTTCTGTCAAAGTTAGTTTACTGAATTTTCACATTTTTCTCAAAAGACAAAAAGAGCATGGCCTCATGTTTGAGTGGGGAAAATGACCACAATTTAACATAAATTAATATTAAAGCACCAAAGTTCTTGGCTCCAAGACTTATTCACAGACCAAATTGTAACTGTTGGTGTGTTTTATTATATTTATTTATATGAAGACATAAAGAAGTATGATTCTTACATTCATGGTCACACAGAATGGTGGCAGTGAAGTAATGTGCCAGAGCTTTGTAATGGTCTGACTTTATTTGTGCCAGCTTAGACCAGGAGTAGGGAATATTCTCTTTCACTGGTTCCTGATTCATTGCAGTGTTGACCAGCATGTAAACCTCTCCCACCTAAAATAAAACAAATAATTAAATATTAGAACTTAATAATATGAGATATTAGGAACTCAAGTAAGGGGTATCATATTCAGGCTTAAGATAATTTCATATACAATCACATCAAAGAAAGGGAAAATATGGTTAGGATGGGTTGGAATTAAGTTTGGAGAAAAATTTGAAATGTCTTCTCTGATTTTTCCCTCACAAGAAAGGTAAATCAATTTTGTACAAGAACAGATGGACTAAGTCAGTCATACTATATGGCTTCATAGTTATATAAAAACACCTTATAATAAACAGGTCCTAATTTACAAATACATCTCATTAATTCAGTTGAAAAAAAAGAGTGAATTTATTCAAACAGTAGGTTTGTGCTACACTTCAGAGCTGTGGAGTCATACATAGCCTGAAGTTTGTGTGGTCTAGTTAAAACTGGATTATTTTTTACACAGAGGAAATAAAATAGTTTTTCAAGCAATGAATGCTGCTTTAATGGATCAAAAGAATCAAAAATCTTTCCCCTGCAGCTGACCAATCCTATGGATATGTCACAGAGGCTTTGCAGAGTTGGGATGAAAGCCTTTGCCTGTTTTTCTTGTATGGAACTTTTGTATCTGCCACTCTTAAATAACTGAGAAAGCACAGGAATATCCTCATGGCACACTTATTTTTTGGTACATTCCTCAATCAAGTATTAACACTACCTTCTGGGACAAGCCTATCTCACCATTTTCTGCCAAGTCCCAGAACAGCTCTGCAGGTACCAATCTCACTCTGTTTGTCAAGGTCCTTCCCCCAGTTACAATTCAGCTATTCTTTTGGAGTAATCCAAAAGATTTTTAGGTTTCCATGCCCTCCAGCAGCTGGGAAACAAGACAGGTTGTGTTCAATACTTAACAGGGAACCACACAACCAACCTGTGGCCTTTTGTATGTAGTTCTGTGGATAAAATCTGTGCTGTTTGAAAAACCAACATAAATAGCTTGTAAAACACCTTCAGCAAGTTCACTGCCTAGTTCTGTTAATCTCCACTAATTATGAATGAAATAAATTGTAAGAACTCTAGAATATTATTTAAATTTTGTTCACATTTTACTCTTCTGAAAGGTTGTGCTTTTAGCTGTAGTTTGTGAGCTGACCCATGTTATTTTTGGTTTCCAGTAATGGTTGTTAACATTTCAATTTAATAAATATTAATATATATAATATTATATATAATAGTATACACAGTAGTAATAGTATATATATTATATAATATTATATAATAATAGTTAATATTACTAAAAGCTGCAGGTAATAACACAGCACCATAAACAGTTATTTTAAAAACTATATTTAAATTCCCATATTTTACCTTGGCAACTTCCTGTGTCATTTTTACTAGTGTGAAAAACTCATTCCGTATTCCAGAAAGGCCAATCTGCTCAAAGACACACTCTTGAGCTTGTGCAAGCATCATTTTTACCAGTACATTCAGCATAGCTGGGCTCATGTCATAACTTGGTGTGTGAGTAAAGGTCTCCTTTAAGTAGCTTAGAACTCCTGCAATGACAAAACGGTTTTGTCAGCATTACAAAGATAAACAAGTGAACTTAATTCTAGTATGTACCATAATAATTAGGATTTAAAGGATATTTTCTAGTATTGTACTACAGCAATCTGAAGGAATTCTTGGTGCATAAGAAGTTACACTGACCTACAGGTTTTGCTTGGCATTGCCATCAAGTACAGTTGTCAAAATTACACTTCTGAGGAGCAACAGAAACTGCAAGTTTTGAGGGCACTGCCTTCAGATTTGTTTGTAAAAGTTCTTGTGATTGACCATAAGACTGTGCTGAACTGTGCCTTATATGTGGGAGTGGCAGGCTGTAGCTTATACAGAGGACAAAAAAAGAGAAAAATCTGCACAGCTATAAGGAGATGACAGTAGTAGATCCTCTGGATAGAAGGAAATGACATAAATGTATCAACTTAATTAAATATTAATCTTCTTTTCAGATGCTGCTAAGTGCATTGTGTGTCCTACTGAAAGCTCCAATCCATGCCTGTAAACTAGAATTTTTATTTATAAATATATAAATATAAATATAAATATATTTAATAGGGTAAAAATAAGATTGTTCTCTAGCCATTTGGTTCCACCAAAACATCAGTAATTTCTATCATATATCAAATGTGAAACAAACACTAACTGTAGTGCAATACTGAGTAACAGTTTCAAGGATGGAAGCATAACCCTCAGCAGGCATGTCATCAGACTGGTTCAGTGAGTTCTCCTGGCCTGCTAATGCTGACAGGCCTGCAGAGGTGTAACAGTTTCTGTAATCTGACTTCTTGCCACCACACTCAGTTGTGGTCATGTTGTGCAGTATTTTCCCACTAAACAGTGTCTGTGATTTTTGATTTTCCATCTTACGCTCATATCTGAATTTTTAATATGCCATTAAACAAATTTCAGGCATGGCCATCTCTACCTTTTTGCACTAAAAAAATGAATCCCAAATTTACCAGGCATATCCCAAGTACTGATGGAGCGCCCTACTTAAAGGAACTGGAAGTGTAAGAGGAAAAGACATTATATTTTTTATTCTCAACATAATTCTGCTTATGCTGAGGATAAATTCTGTGTAACATCATCCATTCAGCACTGGGAAACAGTTAATGCAGACTCTGTATCAAGCCCCTGCCAACACAATGAAGTGTTACAGCTCCATGCACAGGTACAATGAAATGCCTCCTGAGCATGCTGCTCTGGGGCCCTGCAAAGGCAACTGTGGTAGCAAATAACACCTTTCCAGTTTTGCATTAATTCTGCTCTGCAAACATGTTAAAGTGAAAAGCAGTGATTTTTTTATTTACAAAATGAAGGAGCAGCAGTAAAATGGAGAAATTTCCTAAGTATTGAAATTTCTTCTAGCTGAAACACAAAGGTTGAAAAATTATTTATTTATTTATTTTAAATATGCATGAAGAAATACTACTTTTTTTTTGATAGCTGTGTATTGAAAGGAGGGGATTTATGAAAATTCAACTCTGTGCTCCACAGCTTTTCATTGATAATCTACCCATACAGTGCAAACCAATAGTCACAGATGTCAGTGCAGAAATAAATCCTATAGAACATATTAATTACAAAGGACACGTCTTTAAATATTATGTGTAGCACAGATGATACTTACAAAACAAATCAGAAAATCTATTTAAAAGCCCCCAATGAAAACAAAAGACTTTATAATATGTTCGAGGGAAAGGATTCCCTTTATTAGAATTTCTGTTTCTCCTGGCTTGGGACAGAGATTGATTATTTTGAACCTGGTTGCCTTTGGAATCTATGGAAAACAGGCAGTCAACTTCCAATGAATTGCAACTTTCCCAGAGGAAAAAGCAAGATTAATTTTTAAGACCCTCATATGGATAACTAGGCTTAAGGGTTTTTATCAAACCTGTCAGTTGTCTCTTGTACAGATTTGACACCAAGGTGCTGTCACTGAGGTAAAAGCAGGTATGCCAGTGAAACAAGGAATGAAGCAGTTAATGCTACTGCAGTAACTCTGACCTTTGAACTGCAGTTCAATAATCATTAACCACAGCATTCACTATCTTATCTGCATGCTCAGACTGCACTTCCAGGTTTTAAAGCTTCATCTGAGCTCTTCACTGGGCTTCTTGAACGTCCCTATTCCTCCCTTTCTGTGTAATCAGGCCAGTAGAAAATGCAGAAATCTCTATGACATCAGAATGAGACTGGGGACATTTGCATGAAGACCTTTCCATTATTTTAAGATGTGTACCTGCAGCTTTCTGAAAAGCATCAACAGCATTTTCAAGTCCAGCCTGGGTCTGACGATTGCACCTTGTTCCAATCTGTGTGTAGAGAGCTCCAATGTTGAATAAAACACTGGCTTTTTCAAGCAACAGATTTTGCTGGCACACTGGGACACCTGTGAAGGAATCATACCTTGGGAAACAAATATTAGAAGTGTTAAGATTAGCAGAGTCCATTGAAGCAAAACAAGCACTTTCATTCTGTTTTTCTGAATGAGTAGTGGAATTATTAACTGTTCTGCTACAGTGAAAATGAAGGGGAACAGAAACACCATTATGCTCTGCAAGGACAATCCACATAATTAACCAAGGCAGGGAACAGCTTTATTTGAGACAGTTTTCAGCAGGTTTTAGAGCAGTGCCTCCATAAGCTCATTACATTTAACTCAGAAGTGCCCATAAAACCTCACAGAGGGGGAGAGCAGACTGGGGCAGTATCCAGATGTGCTGCTACACTCTCCTACATACAGGTGCTGCCAAAGATTAACTGGCATGGTCAGATCCTCTACTGCTTGTGTTTAAAGTTTCTGTTTGCAGTTCTCTCTAGAAATTTAACAGGTCCTCTTGCCTACATGGTAGTCATCTTTTTTCATCATAAAAATTTTGAATTCAGAGTCAAATTTTGCTCACAGATATAGTAAATACTCCCTTATAAAAAAATAAGTTGCTCCTTCCTCTTTTCTGGTCCAAGTGGTCTTCCTAACAAATTGAAGGAGAGGAATTAAGGTCTGACCCCATTCTTTGTCCTCATTTTGTACACCTAGGTTCAGAATTGAGAAACATCTGCAGCTATCCAAATGAGGATTATTTCCTCTCTTTCTCCCTTGTGCTAACCTGTAGCCCAAATCATAATCTAGCCAATGGTTTCACTCTAAGCATGTAAAGAGAGTACTGTATGCAGGTTTACTCTTAACTTAAAAAAAAAAAAAAGAAAAGAAAAGAAAAGAAAAAAATTGACAACACACACTGCAGGGATTCAAGAGGAGACACAGACTGACATACTTCAGATTAAAGACAGTTAATGATTAACCAATGCTCTGGGGGGAAAAAAAGGACTGAAGAGAAACTACACACTTACCACGTAAATAAAACTCCAATGTGCCTGGTGGGTGGGAAAAATCTGTTTTCTACATAACCAAGTTGCAGGAAATAGCTTATCAACATCTCAATGCCAGCTTCATCTCGGCTAGGAGTGCGGCAGGCCTTGAGAGACAACAGATTAAAATTGAGTTACAGGGTGAATGCTGAAACCCCAAGGATAAAGCTCTGCTTCCTTTGGACTTCTGAATATCATAGAAATGTGTGGAATCTGAGAAGAGTAAGCTTAAAGCCATATGGATTCATGCCAAAAGTTTTTCAGCTGCACACAAGTAGCACACAACCTTTAAAAAAGCAAACAGAATCTGTTTGGCAAGTCTCAAAGTTAATTAAATAAAGATTGTAGGTATTTTATGGAAGCCAGAGAAGGCTTATGTTTCTAGCATAGCACAGGAAACAAACAACAGTCAGAAATACCCACCATTCTACTATAGTATTTTGCCAGGTTAATCCACTTTAACACACTCCCTGCTAAATTTAAAATACTTTAAAATAAAAAATAGTATTGGATTAACAAAATTTACCAAGTTACATCAGTAGCTCAATCATTTTGCATAACTTCATCTGTTTCTTCACTTTTTCTTTACTCAGATTGTAAAGCTCTTGGACAATGGCCATTCATGCACCATGTCTCAGAAATGAAGTGAACTGGAGTACAGTAAGCTCTAAGTAAAAATGTTGTATTTTGATTCCATACAAATATAATTTACAACTGTTAAAAGACCTCCTAGTATACCATACTTGAACTTACTTGTCTCAGATCCATGAGATCTGCTATTTCATCTTCATACTCTGAACTGTCTTGGCTATAATGTTCCTGAATAAAGTCCTAAAAAGAGAAAAAAAGATAAAAAATTGGAATATCTAAAATTAGCCTAAACTATTTTCTCTGCAGTTCCCATCAGTAGGAAATGGATTCAGTTGTGATTTGAACAGTGTCTGCTCTCTTTCAGTGAACATGTAACAATGAGACTACAGTAAGACAGCAGGATTAGGATTTGGTATCAGACAAATTTCACTGTGGTGTAAAGGAACCAAACAGCTGCTACATTAGCTCCAATTGGTTTTAAAACAACAACACTCAGTAGTTTTGAAAGGGACAAACAAACTCTGTTATCTAAAATGACAAGGGGATCAAGTGACCATAAAAACTTGTTAACAGAAAGAGACTGCCAACTTCTTGTGAGCTCCACTAGGGCAATTCCACTTAAAATAACAAAGCTGCAATGACATGAAGTGGTACCATGATCTGACCATGGAATTTAACCCACAGAAGTAAAAATAGACACAAATGCTACAGTGATACACGATGGTTTACTGTGAGATAAAAACCTGTACTATACACAGAAGTACAGGAAATACAGAGGACGGTTCAAGCAGGCAGCAAAGTACATCAGACAACAAACAAGCAGAGTTAATGCTGCAACACTGCTTCCCAACTGAGCTATCTTAGTGTAAATTGGTGTATCACTACATTATGCTGAGGAAAACCTTCATTAGTACTTCCTCTCACACTTACATCAGTAATCAATACTATTATTAGAAACAAAACCATGGAGGGAATTTTTATTCTTTGGTTTAACTCTATCTTCAGAGTGGAATTTCTTTTAACATTTTTGGACTTCTTGTCCTAATTAAGTACGAGCAATGATGCAAATCAGTGGTAGTTAATTTTTAACATGGCATGATCTTGTTCTTAGGGCGAGACAAAAAATAATTTGTACCTAAATTACTTCTGTTTCTTTAAACAAATCTGAAATGGAAGTTATTAGTGTTAACTATTCATTCTGAAACTTACCTTGAGGGGGAGTGTAAAGTCTACATCTTTGGTTTCCTTCAGGCCAAGAGGTACCAGGGGAATACTGAAAGTCTCTCTATGGGAAAAAAAAAGCAAAAAACTCACAACGGTTTTTTCTGCTTCTGTTATAATTACTTTTGTCTTATTTGATGACAGGAAGTTTATACATTGATGGAGTATAAAGGAAAGTATACAGTTCCTCCCTGCACAAGAAAATCTGCCTAATGGCCTGTACTTCTCAACAAGAGATTGAGGAAAACTACTTGCCTGCACTTTTTTTTTTTCCCCTGTATTATTTAAGCCTATTTTTCCTCCAGGCAAAGGAAAGGAGACTCTCAAAGGCTGCCTCACTGCAATTGAGCTCCACAGCAGCAAGGAGATCTGCCACAGTAAGAGCCATGCTAAGAATCAGCAGTTATAATCAGTATTTTACAGGTTGCCAAAGGTTTTGTCTGTAGTGGTTATGTGTGCAGCACAGGGAGAAGCAGGGCCAAAGTGCTCCAGCTTTCACAGAGAAAGGGCCAGGAGTAGCAAGTCCAAAACTACTTCATTTCTAGACCATGCTAGGTGCTAACCTCCAGACAAGTCAACCTCTAGAATATCACAGGGCAATAAGGATGAGAGCTGACTTTAAAAAAGGTCAGAATAGCTTCCAGATACATAGTTGGTTGTGTAGATTGAACAGATCAGTATCAAGCAATTATAAAGTTCATCTAATATTTTCATTTTTCCTGAAAACAGCTTTTTGACTGTCTAACTATTGTTTAGAGCATTCCGTTACCAGCTACAAAATCCCATGTTCATTTATGGTCTTGTCAGCAAAACCAACTTTCTTACTGGTGAAAATTCCATCTTTAGAGAGTGGCAGTGGGAATGCAGCTTCCTAAGCAGAGCCAGAGTCCTTCATGATCCAGAAAGTGGCTCTGCTAGCTTGAAAGGACTTGCAGGATACAGAGCCAAAACACCATTTCAAGTGGTGCAAATGGTCTGATTTCTGAGGAGGCTTTTAGAAGAAACCTCAACACTTTTCCCACAGATTATATCAAGACATTTTCCTCAAAAGGAAGTGAGACACATGGGAAAGAAATCCTAACTTAGTGATTTAATCCATTCTAGTACCATCCACATGCCCTGTAGATAGCATTGGTCATTCAAAGAAAGTTAATTTAATTTTTTTTCCACAGTTAGGGAGGTGATCCTGGATTTCCAGAATGGAGAAGAAATAGCATCACCCTCCTCAATCAAGCTGAAATGTGTGCAAGCACTGGGAGGGCCAACCCTTACATTGTTATAACACAATGCAGGGTAGTCCAGTAAACCACGGGTGTGACCTCATGTTAACAACTGCACTCACAATAGCCAGAACAACTATTAATAGCTACTTACTGTTAAAGGCTGGACAGCAGTTACAGAGAATATTTTAGCTGATGAAACCTAAGAAGCATTTAGAGCTTAAGAATAAGAAAGGCAAAACACCATTCAAAATGGACTGGGAAAGTAGGATCAGAGAGAATAACAAGCATATTGCTGTCCAGCCCCAAGGCTTCTGCCTGCCTGGGGGCCTGGCCTACTGCTCATCCTTCAGTGAGAATCCAAATATTTTTAATATTCTTTAGCTAGAAAAAAAATAGTTCTTGTGGAGCCCTGCTCCCATTTCCACAGCTGTAACTGCTCTCTGTGCTCACATGCATCTATGAGGAACAGTAAAATCTTGAAAAAGAACCCCAAATCTCAAAAAAAAGACCAACCAAAAAACCCCAAACTATTTTCACATCAAATAGTTCTCAAAGTTTGCCATGGGGGTGGAGGGTGAGAAGTTTAGCACAAGTTGCTGTTTGAGAAAACTACAGCATAGGTATTTTGCATCAAGTCAGCATTCAGATGGGAGTTACCTCCCTGGAAATGTGCTTCATCCTTTTACTTTAAGAATTCCTTGTAATCCACCTGGAAGTTTAACACCTAACTGAGAACAGTGCTAAGAGGGGCCCAAAATTATACCCACATCACATGAAAAATTTCAATTTGTACCTTGAGCTGCTGTTGATCAAATAGTAAATGTTTAGTTTTAGGAGGAACAAGACATACAACTGATGCTGAAATCATTTCAGGAGGCAGGCAATAAATACTCCTTAACTTTGAAGTTTTATCTTTGAGGAATCCATTGCCATTTAAAAATTAGTGTGCTCTTCAAAGTGGAGAAAAACATCTTGGAAAAAATCCAGCTTCATCTACTAAAAATTCCTCTGCTTTAGCCAAGAAATTTATGTTTTTCTGTCACTGAAGATCACACATTCAAGATTACCTAGGCTGCTCTAAACATCACATCAGCATTGTGTTTCTGTTGTCCAGCTCCAGGGGACTGTTGAATGCACCTCATTTGAGAAGAGATATTACTGTATGGCTAAGTTTGCTCACTGCAGAATGCACTGAGCCCAATTCCCATTCCAGTGGGAATTCTGCTAAGTGCCAACTGCTTACAGTATAGCCCCAAGAGCTTTCAGTTCTCACAATTCTCCTCTCCTCAAAGAGTAGTGGCACACACATTTCCCAAGAGAAGGACAAATATGCAGACCAACCCTTAGTCAACAAATCCACCACCAAGTGTGTTCTCTTCCTATCAAGCTCTCTGCTCTCTCACATGATTAGTGTCCAACATTCACACTCACCTAGAAACAATTTTGTTTCCAAGGGTAAACAGAAGATCTGTTAATAATTGAATAACTTAGCTTTATACTTACTCTGCATTTTGATAAACTTCTACTGAGATATTAAGTCCTTCCAATTCTTCCTTTAAGATCTGCAGGTCTGAGTTTACAAAACTGAGTTCCAGCAGTACTTGCTCTCGTACTTTGTTGTTGGTGGTTGCTCTGCAGAGACACATCAATTTTTTATTGCTCAGGAAAAGGTTTTGTGCAAGCTTGGTTGACCTCCTTCAACCTCCCATGCAAGCATTCTCAGCATTTTTAAGATTTCTTTTTATCTCCTTAAGAGATGATACAAGATCTCATGTTTCAGAATTTATTAGGTTTTTCTGTCAAGAGAGTACCTGGGATAGTTTCCAGATAATAGCATGCAGCCACAGAAGATGTCCTATAATCCAGATTTTCCATGTATGATTAAGAGTTTCACATCATTTCAGTTATTTTCAGATACATTAATCAACAAAACTAAAGCATCTTAATCAGAATCACTGTCCTATTTTCAGATTATGTGATTTTTTTTCCTATGCAGAAGATAGGTGGGTGGAGCTGGGAGGAGTCAGAGTCTCCAACAGAGACTTCCTCACCTTATAAATTGAATAAAGCTCTGTTGAGACTTCTGATCTTAAGAATAAAAGAAAATAAGTTTCCTCCAAAAGTTATTACAGAAAGCAATATCTTTCAACCAGACCTTTTTAATACAAGACAATTTTCTCTATAATTTGATTTTGTTGGATGCAAATATGATTTTTTTTGCTTGTTTCCTTTACCATTTATGTATTAAAAGGGCAACACTTTGAACACAATGGATGTTAACCTGTTTAACATCCTCTGAGCATTTCTTTGTGATTACTTATTTGTGCATTTATATCAAAATTTCTAACCTAAGTCCCCACACTGACAACTTCATTAGAATATTACTCATTTCAAGATTCTTAAATTACCTGTATCTATAAATCCACAGGTATGATGTTAAAGGTAAAAGGTATCCATGAGTAAGATACTGTACCCTTATATTAGAATCTGAAGACAATAACAAACTTCAATTTGCAGCATTTGCATTTACCTTTAAAACAAAATTCACCTTCATAAATATTTATGAACAACCATCTCATAAATCTAGGCTCCACTAGGAGCAGTTCTCCAGTTTTATGGAGCACCTTAATGAAGAACTAATTATTCCAAAATTAAAATTCTAATTTTGTTTTTCCTATTATAAATTAGTTATCTGTGATTCTTCTATGCTGTACTTTAGAGAATAGCTTGGATTGCTTAAATTAAGCAATGTTTACATCTGTTGTCTTAATAAACCAAATTGGATACAAACATATGGTGGGGTGGATCTTCCTTGATCAAGGCAGCACCCCACAGATAAATGGGCAAGTTTTGATGCCACAAGCATTTCAATTGTGATGTAGTAATGCTCCATGCCTGGTCTAGCTTATCACCCTCCACAGCAGGGATTCTAATATCTTCTTCAGAAACCCCAAAGTTCCATCCAAATTGTTTTCTCTATTTGCTCTGTGGCTGTGAACATCCATGTAGATTTAATTTGATGACCTTTTCATGTTTTTCACACTGTAGACATACTTTTGAGTAACAACCAGTGAAAGACAGCTACAGAGGCAATGTGATATTGTCAAGATTCACATAACTCTACACTGAATTTAAATTTCCAGAGCAGAAGACAATAAAAAGGAGAAGGTAACTTTTAGAAACTCTACGAACAAAAGTCTTGGCACTATGTGGATCATGTGCTTCAAGCCTAGTTCTTACTTTCAGCCAAAAGTAAAGAAACCTGCATTTCCAGTTTTTTCTCAAATTCTACTCCAGGAGGTTTCCTGTGGACAGCAATTGGTTTGTTTCTTTTAGAACTTGATGAAATTCAAATAGAATCTGCAAACAAAGCTTGTTTACATTTTTCCTTAGGGGACTGTAGATACAACTATCATGTGAACTGTCTGGTGGTCAGGTTACTTATAAAATTGTTTCTTTCAAAGAACTAGCAAGTTTTAACAGTTCAACAGGTGTAAATTCATTTTAGATTTCTAAAATCTTTTTTAAAAGTCTGTTCCTCTACTCTTCAGTAGATGTAGTTCCCACTCCTGTAAATAGCAGCTTCAGTATTTCAGCAGTTAATATTGGCAGCAGAAACTGAACCTCAGGATTTCTAGGTTAAATGTTACCAGTTTCCACATTAGATATTACTCATCTCTTTAGCCCTTCCAAAACACTCCTGAATCAACAAGCAGAAACATTAACTGAATGAAGCATTCTGCTTCAAAAGCAGGTATAATAATTTTGCTAACCATACAAAAAGCAGTGAAATTCTAAGTCTCACTCCTTAAGTTAACTACCAGAAAACAAAGCACTCTTAAGCCAGTCACAGAGGCTAAAACTGCCTAAGTTTCCAGCCTGTCACATCTCTTGCAAGAGTGGAGGTAAAGCAGGTAACAAAAAACAGGCTGTTATCAACCCACTGATTTTTAATCAACCCATTGATTAATGACAAGTTTAAGAAAATTTAATTTATCCAAGCATTCTCACTTCTTTAAGTGCATTTACTAGATTTTGTTTTTGAAGATCCATTGTTGCTCCAGTTGCAGAGAAACAGACACTACAGGAAACTACTGCAGATGAGAATTGGGATAATTTTCAGTTCTTCTGTGTAAGATTAGAAATCTACAGGATGTTTATCAAAGAGTTAATCACAGGGTGAACATCAGGCTACTCCTATGGGGACAGCCACATATGAAAATACATCCTAACAAAATTTAATAATGAAGTTACCTCAAACTGTAGGAGAATTTGGTGGCAGCTCAAATTAGATGTGTGCTACCCTTCTTCTCCTGTATCATTATTACAGGGAGTAAAGAAGGCAATGGAATGTCCTTTCTACTTTGCAGCACAGAACTAAAGGATCTTGGAAAAAGCCAACAGCATAGTGGCAACACTTTGATTTGAAGAGTAAAAGGGACTCATTACAATATTCAGCCATTATCACTAGCAATAAAGCAGAACAAAGAGAGCAACCTAAGAAAGTCTAACATTCAGCTCATTTACTACAACATAGTATGAAAGAGCACTTGAAAGCAAATAATGACTCTGTAGAGCTATAGCTTGAAAAAAATTCAGGGAGATTCACAAATCATTCTACAGTAAGAGATGCAGTATGTGTGGGGAAAACAGGAGAAAATACAATAGCTAAGAGACATCTACAAAATTAAAAGAAAATTAAACAATTGTTGCTTGGGCAAGAAACCTAAGAAACCAGGAGATATACCTTAAAAGATTTTCAGCACCAGCTCTCATTCTCACTGCTCTTAAGATCTGTTGGTTTAGAACAGCTCTTTGATTTTGCAGTTTGCTTCGTCCAGTCTCAGCAAGAGGGTTACATCCCTAGAATTAAGAAAACAAGGTTTTTTTTGTTGCTGTTGGAAGAAACTTCAGAGGAACTAAGGCTGAATTTAAATGAGCTTTAAAGGTTCATTTAGATTCGATGTTAAAGGCTTAGGTTCTGTATGAACACAAATTAGCTACCTTGACAGCAATGATGATCTGACATTAACAACAGTATTTCTTGTCTCAAACTTGGTCATTAAAACCAAAAGACCGTGAACACAGTACATTTTAACATCAAAAACCAAACAGAAAATACCTGTTTTAAACCTTAAGCTCACATGTGAGCCAGTCTCTTCTCCCCTAAAAACATTTTCAAGATATTTTGCAAATGCAACCAAATTTGACAGAATGTTATTAAGTTTCTAAGATTTTATGAAAACAGTATCTGGCAAGACAGCAACTCCCATCAAAGCTTCTGCTTAACCCTTGTAAAATATCACAGCTCCATACTGGGATATATACAGCCTTGAAATACAACTCTGTCCAACTTTGGTGCTCAAAGTTTGAGGCCCAAAAAATCTGCTCTCACTTTTAGGATCTCTGATCTTTCCTTCTGGTGGCTCAGACCTTCAGTACAATTCCTCCCCCTCCTTCCCCAGACTCCTCTCTTCACATCTCAAACTTACCAAAATAGAGCTTAACAGGGTAAAATGATTACACTGTAAGACTCTTATCAAATTAGGCTCTTAAAGAGCAAAGTGTGAAATGCAGAATTGACAAGAAGGCTCCCATGTATGTGCACACCTTACACAAGTGCCAGACTCAAACTGCTGAAAGCTGTGTTTGAGCAGGGCTGACCCATTGTGTTCTGAGCACTGATAAGCTAAAACTGCTACAGATGAATAGGACTGCATGTTTGTCCTTTTCTGTTTAAGGGAAACATGATTTTAACACCTTTTAAAATACATCAGAAATTTCTCTTCCGCAATTTAGTCTTTGCTCCTGCCACTTCTTTTTTAAAAAGTATCAAATGCCTTTGAGTCTGAATACTCTAGAGTATGCCAGCACATCCCTGCAGCCTTAACTAATAATTCTGAAGCAAATAAAATCACTGTTAAAAGGCTTACCCTTAAATGAAGAATGTCCTTTTGAGTGGCCTCACTGGGTATCATTACAAAGCTTATCAGAGTCCTGCTGTATTGTCTGCTACCCGAGAAGGAGGCTCAGACCTCTCTAAGTCTTCTTTCAACTACTCCAGCCACTAAATCATGCACTGTTTTGGACCTCTCCCTCTTAGTTCTGACTAGAAAAAATTGATTTTCTTATAAAAGCATTCAGAAATATATTAACAAGCTCTGATTATGAGTGGGCAAGCAATGACATACCAGCAAAACAAAACTGAACATGTTTAAATAGAACATGAAATTCTGATCATGAAGTTCAGTTCTTGTTTTTGTTGTCAAGTGAAAGCAAATTGACTTGACAACAGAGAAATCAGTTGATCAAACCAGATTACTCTAGTTCAACTGAGAAGGCACATAATCCAGTAATATTAATTCTACATATCTAGTTTGAAAAGCTTGAAATAAATAGGTAAAATGACAGGGAGCTTGTGCAAACATCTTCAGAAGCACAATTTGCCACGTGACTTCAAAAACCACACCACACTGAATTACTGCATTGAAATGTTTCTGCATTGAAATACCACTGACAGCACGAGCCCCCAGCTCTCTGCATTGAGGAAGCTCTCACAGCAAGCTTGACCCATTGTGTTGGGCTGTCCTAGCCCAGTGTCTGAGCAGTGGGGAGGGCCACTGAAGTGCCTTCTGTGAGAAGCTGCTAGAAGCTTCCACCAATCTGTGATGGCTCTGCAGATGGCCACGCTGCTGGCTCAGTTAGAGAGGTTGGCAATGCTTCTGTGATGCCACATCTAAGCAGGAAATCAAAACAGTGCCCATGGGGTTTTCCCCAGGGCTGGCCAGCTGCTGTGGCCACCATCTGGTGCACTCAAGTCCTGCCCTGCCTGCCTGGCCGCCCCTGGCCAGCTGTGCCTCAGGTGGGAGGGAGGGCAGGGGCAGCGGTGCCTTCTCCCTCCTGGCACCCCATCTGGGGAGAGGGTTAAACAATGGCAGTGCCCAGCATCCCCCAGGGCCTGTGCAGTGCCAGCAGGGCCGCCTGGCTGGCAGCAGAAACACGGTGAGCAATTCTCTGACACGGAACCGGGACAAAACCAACCTCTCAGCACGGTGGGATCTAGGGGGACAGAATATAAGAAAATAAAGACAGTGTAGAAAGTAATCTCACCCCTAAGGAGTGGCCAATTATCAAAGATCAGAAGCAGGCCTGACTTTAACAGGCCCCAGCTGTAAGCAATGAGAAGAAGAGTGCTATAAAAGAGTCAGTGGCTGCTTTGTGAGGGAGAAAGAGTCAGAGCTCTGAGGAGCTGCCCACAAGAAACACCAAGAAGGTGTGGAACTTTTGTGATAAGGAGACAACAGTAGGATCCTGCAGGAATCTCTGAATTGGTGGAACTCGTTGGTAATGGTACCTACAAGCAGCAGTTTTTCTTCTAGTCAGAGGAGAGGAGGAAGTGAGGGAAAACAACATGGTGACACCAAGGTCAGCAGGAAAGAAAGAGGGGGAGGAGGTGTTCAAATGTCAGAGCTGAGATTTGTCTGCCAGTCGTGGTGAGACCGTGGTGAAACAAACTGTCCCCTGTAATGCATGAAATGCCCAGGGGATGCAGAGATCCACTGATGTTTTCCCATGGGAAAGGTGCTCACGCTAGAGCAGGTGGGTGCCAGAGGAAGCTGTGATCCAGTGGGAGACCAGAATAGAGATAGAGAGAGCCTTTGCTCCCAAGCTAGAGCAGCCTATCTTTAGACAGCTGCCCCCTGTGGATGAATGACCCACACCACAACAGTTCTGGGAGGACTGTTTGTCTGTGGGATGGACTCCACAGCACAGCAGAACAAAGACTCCTCTCCCTGAGTGAGCAGCAGAAGAGCTCAGGTGCTGAACTGACCAAAACCCCCATGCCCATCTCCATACACTGTTGGTGGGAATAAGGGAGGAGCTGCAGGGAAAAAAGGTGTTTTAAAGGCTTCTTTTACTTGTCATTATCCTCCTCTGACTCTGTTAATAATAAATTTACTTTGTACCTTTAAATTTGAACCTGTTTTGCCCTAAGAGTGTTTTCTACCAGTCCTCATCTCAACTCATGAGCCCTTAGTTAATTTTTTTCCCTCCCTCTCCTCTGCCCAGCTGAGAGCAAGAGATGATGAGCAAATGAGACTTTCATGGGTGCCTGGTGTTTGGCCAGTGTCAAACCACAACACACACAGAAGATGAACTTTTTACTGGAGGGAATACACACATGCAGCAAACTCATCCATTCACCCCAGATTAGAAGCAGTCCTTTAACTACCAAATACTTTATACTCCTTTACACACAATTATACACAAAGACATAAGCAATGCACACTTTAGTGTATAACATGGTCTTGTAGGCACAAGCTGCTGTCTGCTCTTAGTCTGGTTCTTTTCCTGGGATGTAGATGTTCTTCCCCACTTTGCCTTTCCTTCATTTTGTGTTGTATAGTCTTTTCTACTGCTGCTATTCAAAGCTTTATATCCTTCCATTCTATCCATGCCATTTTTCATTTAAATCTCACCAATTATTTCCCCTTGCTCTTGAATTCATTTTGACTACTTCACTCTCATCTCAGACCTGTTATCTCCGTTTTTGTGCACAGGTATTTCCTTCCAACTTGTTTCTTGACCACTTAGTTCAAGCATCCTTCTAAAATGTGTCCTTCATTTTTTTCTGTAAAGCTGCAGCTTCCTCCCAGAACTCCCTGGCTCTTTCTGTGTGCCAAACAGGTTTGATGACATTATTCAAATACTTCTTTACAGCTTCACTTCAGAAATTTTTCAGGAAGATCAACTGCCTGATTCCCAAATCCCATGAAGCTTGTAGATGCGATCTCTTCATTTTAATGAACTTTTTGATCAAGCTCCCACTGAACAATGAGCACAAAACTGCAGTGATCTGAAACTCTCTGCAAAGAGAAAAAGTGTAAGAGAGGTTTCCCTCCATTTCAGGCACTATTGTCTGCAGGAAGGAAAAGCAGCCCTGGGCCTAACAGGACAAGGCACTGACAGACCAAGGCATCTGTATAATCTCCAATGTGCCTGCAAGTGTGACAGGTTTGATAAGAGGATTCTTATGGATAGAGGAGTCTGTTTTCAGGATATGCTCACCTGTTCGAGCATATGGCTCCAATAAGGAGGAATTAATTTTTCACTTTTTGGAAAATGTAGCTCTTTATATCTCCTGCACAGGGGATGAGGACATTCAGCTAGTTTGTGTTCATTTACAGGCTTAAGCTCTTGATTGTAATCAAGCTGCCATAAAACTGATGGGTAGTGTGGGAAATATTTATAGAAAATTCTCCAAGCCTGACAGAAAGCTCACATAGTCTGCATCTGTATGCAGACTTTGAGATAAGAAATGCTGACTTAGAAATGCCATAGAATAGGACAGACATGGTTGAGAGAGAAATTGAACTGGAAACAAGTGTCAAAAGATAACCTTACAAATAAGACTAGATACCTTAGAGAAATAGAACTATGAAAAATGCATTATAGCAAGACCCACAAGAAGTAATTTTAGATGATTGGCTTTAAAGCATTTACAGCACAGTGTAGCAAAAATTACTAAGCCAAGAAATGTTTATAATATATTGTGATTAAGAAATAAGTAACTTCTGATTGTGACGGTGTGAATTGTAACATCTGTACTGTCTCACCCTTCACATGAGACTAAAAATAGAAGTTTTTAACATGCCTCTCAGTGACCCCATCTCTAAGTCAAAAAAGAGCTTAATCTGACAAGGTAGAAGTCTGTGTAGAGAACAGTGAAATAAACCAGTATCTGAAAAAAACCCTCAAGAAATACAGTCTGGGAAAGATACCCCCTTGTGTAAAGCACAAATTCTGTGTACTAAAAAGTTATTTAGCCAACAGGTCCAAGTAAGTGCTTAGTTTTGTCTTCCTCCATGCAGAAGATCCCTTTCCCAAACAGCATTTCTACATGGTTCACATCAGAAGTCCAGTCATGACGAATGCAAAAGTCATGACAGTTTGCCAAACAATGAGTAATGGCAGTAAGTATTCGACATTAACATAAATATGCTTTACAAAGTAGTGGTTTGAACTTTTAAGATGAGCCACACTGTCTGAAGGTGACACAGAGTTGAAACTGGGTGTGCCTCCTTGCTTAAAGGAAAACAGTCTTTTCCAGCCAGTGCTGCTTGTCAAGCCCAGCAGTGTACACAAATGGCCATATCCTCCAGGTACTTAAACATGCATGTTTAGATAACAACTGTGTATGGAACTCATGCACACAACTGCTTTGGTGCTGGCAGCAATCGTAGCAAACAGCATATTCACACCAGTATTTCTAGAAGTCCTGCTAAATTGTCATTTCCTTACTTTCCTGCAGTACTATAATTAATGTTTCTTTGTGCACATTGCAGATTACCACTAGTTTAGCTTTGAAAATTTAGCTGTATACTGCAGATCTTTCAGAAGCACAAGTTTTATCTGAGTGTTTTGTTGTTGTTTTTTGTTTTAATAAAGAGGTTGGGAAGATCTGGTCTTCCAGAGCCTGGTCTGCTTGTGCTATGAATGAAGTATTTTATAGTTCTAAGTGCCTGGCCCAAAGATTAATATAAAGTTGAAGAAGTAATTATTGTATTAGACCCCAAATATGTATTTCCTATATGAACTCCATCTTGTCACAGCATTCACTAAGCAAAATTTAACATTCATATTTCATCAGAGATGTCTGTCTCTTGACTAATCGAGTTTCAGGTGATTCTTGGTTTCACATGAAGGCCTACTTTCTGGTTTAGGTTTTATGAATTTGTATATAATGAGTGGACTTTGGATGACAAGGGTTATGAATCATTGCTAAGTTGTTTCTGTCCTGCCAGACAAGTGGAAAGAGAACAAATAGCCAAATAAATATTCCTGTGTCAATGCTAATGTTGATGGTTGCCTGGCTACTAATGACTTAAAAAGAACCCAGTGAGCTAAACCCCAGTGGAAGGACAGGTGTGGCAGGTTGGTAAACTGATACATTAACAACAGGTGGGGGGAAGCCCTGCAGAAAAAAGCTCAAAAAGAGGGGAAGGACACAGAGTTAATTAGGGAAGTGCTGATTCATGAGCTAGTTACCATACCTATCATAATTTTCAGTCTGGTGCTTCACTTATGGAGCTGCCTGCTTCTGCTTTAAGCCTTCTTCCCTGACACAGGGGACTAATATACAGCCATTCATTCTAAATCAGCTGGGTCTGTGTGATAGGGATCTAGCCTCACAGATGAAAGCAAAGCTTAGAAAGAGAAAAAAATTATGCACCTTTGTTCAACTGATCAGAATCTAGAGATTTATTAAGCTAGCTGTCCTCTGTGTAGCACAGTGGACTGCTATCCAGAGCAGCCAAACTGAAGCTGGGGTGTTTCATGTTGAGCCAGCCAAAGCTAGAGAGCTGCAGAAATGTTAACCTTGGAAAATTAACTGGGCAGTTTTCTTACCATTTTTTGCAACTTTCTGACTGGTGAGAGAAGTTTGAAAATATGGCCAGTGTAAGGTGTTACTGAGCAGTGAGTCAAGGTGGGAAAAACAGAGTAGAAAGAACTTGCTAGGTATCTCTTCCCTGCTCTGCTCCTACCCACCAAAAAAACAAACAAGGAAAACAAAAACCACCCCCAAAGAGACAAAAGTAAGGCAGGCATAGCCCTACTAACAGGTCATCACACAAGCACTGGATCCCATGACTGGGTGAGCACTACATTATAGATATCCTGAGCTCTGTCTGTTGATGTGTCTCGGGGATATTTACTTTGCAAAAGCTTACTGGAGTGGTGGATTGCAAAAAGTTAAGTGGTGTACCGTAAAAAAAATAAATAAATAAAAGGGGAGAACAGCTTGAAAAAGAAGGCAGTTTCTCTCATAAGAATTCAAAGATAATTAAACCCAGGAAGACATTTGAGAGGGCAAAAAAGCTACAGAACCATGGCAGGTATATAAAATAACCATGGTTGGGAGAAGCATCTCATGTAAGCAAAGCAGCACATGACCTTCTTTAATTACTATTGGTCTGTTGAAAAATGCTTCCTGTCTAAATGCTTCTAAAACAAATTGTTCTTTGCTCTTATCATTAGTTTTGTCATTATTTTCATAGACAAGGAAGACTGGGGGCAGAATTGGGATGGATGTGTGGGACATGCATGGCTGATTCACAGAGTGCTGTCAGTAACAGTGAAGGAATGTGAAACTCCATACAGACTAGGTCAAGATATGAGGCTCATGGCCCAAGAGCTCTCACACCACCCGGGAGAACAGGTACAGTGTGCCCTGGCAATGTACACTGAAACAAGCCAAGATAAACAGAACAGTAGCAAAACCAGTTCCTGCTACATTATCATCCCAGAAATTAAAGTTCCAGGCAGAAGCTCTATCTTCTTTTTGATGGAAAGCAAGGTGCTTCTTCCCTTTTGCCACATCCTCTTCAAGACACCACAAAGGATATTTTTTGTTGTTGTCTGTTTTGCTTTTAGAAGTAAAATTCTTCTCACAAGTTTGGTTGCAGCTCATCAAAGAGCTCAAGAGGGTTGTTTAGGAAGGGCAATATAAAAGGACATGAATGGGGCAATAGTGATAGAGTTCTATGAACCCTGTGTGGCTGCACAGGTAATTTCCTCAAAATTAGGTAATTAAAAAAGAAAAAACACCAACAAAAGACACACCAGCATTGAACCAGCTCAAAGCATCTTACAGGTTTAAGGAAAAATGTGATTTTGCACATATAAATCTTTGCCACAGGGAAAAAGGAGATAATGGAAAAAGACAGGGTAAGGGAAAAGGGAAAAGGTCCATCTGGAGCAGCTCTGACATCACTGGAAGGGAATGGGGAGGGTAAATCTGAGAAGAGTGCAAGTGGACTTCAGTTCCTGGCACCCATCACATCTCAGACTCGTGGCAGAGTCACTTGTTAGCGTGACAACCGAAGTCAAAGCAGGAACCACGACTGTGCATCTGCGTCCCCATTTCTGGCCAGTCACAGTTTTATGGGCCCCCCTCCCTACATTAAAAAAAAAAAAAAGGCACTAAACAAAAATTAAGTGAATAAGTTGTTTTACATATCTTGGGGACAGTGAGGGCTGCTTTCTGGTATGCTGTATTTAAAACTTCAGAAAGTATAATACACAAAAGGGAAAGAGAGACTCTGAGCACACTTCCCATAGTAATCCATTCATCAAAAGCAATGACATACCAGCAAATAAGACATTTGAGAAATCAAGAGTCTAAAACAACTGGATACTGTATGAATTGCCCGATTTTTCTCAATTATCAAATTTCACTGTGCACAATATTCATAGAAAGTCTGGGAGGCAGCCTCACTGTGTAAGTAGTGCTCGGAAGCCCTGTTTGAGCAGGACTGTGCAAAGCAAGTGTTTTCACCTTGCTACACAGCTTACAGAGTAAAAAAAGTCAAGTAACTACCTTTTGACCTAAAAACACAAGGATTATCCTTGGAAAGTGATGTGACTGCACCAACAAATGTGATAAACCAACTCTTAGATCTTTTCAGGAAAACAAATAGTGTGATTTAGGAAGGAAGGAGAAAACAATACCAAGATAACTCAGAGGGGAAGGGGGGGAAGACCCATGGACAACCAACAAAAGCTCTGTCACTAATCTCAGTCACATGAGATCACCAAGTGCCCCCATGTTCACAGGGACATGTAGATACCCATTTAAACAATCTCCTCGGGTTCACAGCTTGTACCTGTTAAAGATTCCAGGAGTGGGATTGGTTTGATCCACTTTTTAGGTGTTTTGTTTTCCTTCCCCCTCCACCTAGAACTTCCAAATCAGAATTAAAGCTCTGACTTTTCAAACCATTCAACTAACATTTAGCAAGGTGTACTATTTTCCTTCTTACTTTCAGGGACTAAAGGCTTTGAGGATCTAGCCTAATCTGAAGTTCATAACTTTAATAAAGACACTTATGACCTGGGTGGACCTTTCCAAGATCTGAGGGAACAGAGGCAAGAATGTTTCACTGCAGCATGTGGCTCATTCAGATTTTATCAGATCCCCACTTTTTCAGTACTTATGTCTTAAAGCAGTAAGTAATAGGAAAGATGCTCCTGATTAGGTATTAAATTGATCTTACAGTATTTTCATAGATGAGAAAAACTTCATTCCTATCCAATAGGCTTTACACTGATCTCATACTGTTTCAGCAACAATAACTGCAACATAAAACAACTTAATTTAAAACAAACTAAGTCTTTCAGCAAGTCTAAGTGTAGAAGATCTACTACTCTTATGACCTGAGGCACAACTTGACTACTAAATTTCAGTTAGTCCTTATCAGTAACTTAGTTCATGAAAAATCAACTTTTTTACTAACATGCCTCAGGCAGCCTATGAGCCTCCTACAGAGTAGAAAACATAGCTATGAAAACGAAGTAATTACAACTTGGCCACATTGTATGACTGGGAGACTGCTAAGAACTAAAAGTCCTGCTAAAGACTACTATGAAAAAGTGACTTACTCGCCAAATACTACAGTAGGATTAGCCAAATGAGGAAGCCAGACATGGTTTGGTCCAAGTTTTGTTTCAGTCTCTCTACCTACAAGGTGGTAGTGACCCCTTGCAGCATGGCTGGCACAGGTAAAGCTTGGTTCTCTTCACCCAAAACAGTTCCTCTGCTAAAGGGCGATGTTGTTTACGTGCCTGCAGGCTCACGAATGTGACAAATACTGTGGCAAAAAAATCCACCAGCCTGTAAAGACGGCAGCAAAGCCAAGCCTATGTGCCTCCCTGGCAGGCAATCCAGGTGGTTGCTAAGTGCGCAATGGGGCTATTTCTGCGCAAAGGCGAGCAGCAACAACGAGATGTCTGCAGCTTTTTTTACCCTCTCCATAGACGAGACAGTTCATGGTCTTGGATCCGGAATATACACCAAAACCCCCATGTACCTACACCTCGACTTGAAACCTATGGACGGGAGTTACAGGTGCTGAGAACTTAAAACCAGCGAGGGAAGGCAGAACCAGAGCTCTCTGCAAACGGCACTGACTGCCTGCCCTTTACCTCCAGTGAAGTTCACAGAACCCCACAGGGCTGCATTACAGGCAATACTTAACTCTAATTACTGTTGTGCAGAAAGAACTCAGGTGCAGGTTGGGCATAAGCCGCCCAGTCAGTCTGAGAAGTAATTAGGGCAGATGTTCATTAGGAACTTCCTAATGAATCTGTTAACTTCGTTACCTTACTGCAGTAAACTTTCTACAGGTACATACGGCAGTTTACTAGAAAGCGCGCGAGGAGACGCAGCGAAACCAGGGAAGAGAGCGGGGAGGGAACAAATAAATAAAGACAGCAAAAAGATGGCAGACAAGTGCAATTTGACTTATTTTGGGCAGCTCCGAGGTCTCCGGTCCTTCAGGGTGACGCCCGGCTCAGAAGCAGGGGAGGGCTGCGGGACCCGAGCGGCCGCGCTCCCCCAGGGCCAGGTCCCCATCCCGCCTCCCCCAGGGCCAGGTCCCCATCCCGCCTCCCCCAGGGCCAGGTCCCCGCGCCCGTGGGCTGCCATAGGACGGAGCCCACAGCGCTCCGCCGGGAGAAAGCAGTCCCCAGCGCCGAGCCGCCCTCGGGAGGCGCTGCCCCGGGCACACAGCTCCCTGTGCACGCAACCCACCCGCCCCGGGCTGGCCAGCGAGCCTCCCACCTTCCGAAAGTAGCCGTCCCCCGCCGGCTCCGCCGCCTGGCGGGGCAGCAGGGCGTCTGTCATCTTCGGGCGAGCCGACCAGCCGTTCGTCTGTCCGTCCGCCAGCCACTGCTACGAGACCAGCTCTCCTCCGCGAAACCACGACCCTGCGGAAATGCCAGCGCTGCCCCACGGCACCGCCCGGCCCCACCCCCGGTGGTGGCGGGGAGGAGCTGCCCCGCCCCACGGCGCTGCTCCTCCGCCGCCCAGCGGTCCAGTGGAGCTCCTTGCAGCGACCCCCGGCTCTCTTCCCGTAGAAGAGGTCCCCGGTGGGGGGCTGAAGTGCCCCTCGTGCGGAGCCGGGCGGTGGCTGTGGCTGACTGAGAGCCCCGCTGTGCGGTGGCGGCTCAGCTCGCTCCTCCTCGGCCCTCCGGCTATTCTCCGCTGGAGCGTGCCGGAGTCCGGCTGGCCGCCTCGAAGGCACGGCTGGCCTCCTGGAGCTTCCCCGCGCCGCCGAGCCTGGCCGCAGCCCCGGGGGTGGCCGCCCGGAGTGGCCGCTCCCGACACCGTGGGGCCGCCACCAGCGTTCCCCGGGCACCGCCTCGGGTAGGCGAGGCTCCCCGCGGGTGCTGCCCCTCAGAGCGGCTCGTTCCCCCGGCAGGGCCGCTCCCAGCCCCGCGGGTGCCGCCCGCAGCGAGGAGCATCACCGTGGTGGGCCCGGGACCCACATGGCCCCTTGGCACTGACTGCTTTGGAGTGGGTATCGACCCACGGTTGGCAGCGCTGGTCTCTCCGTGGCCCCTCTGGATGCCCGGCCGCCCGCACCCTGATCCGTGTAAAGGCTGGGAGAGGTCCCGGGGGACCCTAAAAACAACAGCGGTATCTCAGTGAAAGGCAGGGCTGGTCTCACTCCGGGAAACTGCTGCGGGACCAACCTCAGCATTGCCGAGGTCTGCTGTGGTTCGTGCTGCAGACCGCCTGTCTGAAACACTCCCTTGTGTAACCGGTTTCACTAATGCTATTGGACACAAAATATTCGATATTCACTGGCTTTATTAAAAACTGAACTCATTGAAAGGCTACAGCTATTACTCCAAATAAAGTCCTAAGAGCCTGTAGTCAGGCCAAAGGCTCAGTTAACAATGATGATGATCATGGCTATGTGTAAAACACAAATTTGCAGAGATTTCTGCATGATGCACCAAAGACACTTTCTAACATTTGCTGGTGGCAAAATGCAGCCTTTCTTCGTTGCTGGTGGATTCTTTGAATAAAGCAAAGTCAGCACTTTGGTAGGTTTGTACAGTAAAAGCAGGAGTCCAAGATAGCAGGATTCCTCCCCGTGGTTACTGGGGTATGTCATCCAGCACCCTCACAACTGCCAGACCACACTGGCTCGAATAAAGGGCATTTCCTCATCACTGCATTAGGACTGATTGAGTGTTTCTTCACTAAGTCACTGTAGGTTTTCTGTTCATATATAGTGAACATGTTTTTTTGCAAAAGGCACATATTGATTGTATGGTCTCAGAAGTGCTCAGCTGTGTAATGACTGAGGAGGAATGCTCTCTGACCCTGGAATGTAAATTGCAGCTTAGAACATTCCAAAACCTGATTTATGCTCAAAAAACCCCCATGTCCCTGCTCTTCTCATCATCTTGTCTCCAGTAGCTTTTTGATTGCTGTTAGGATTCCTAAATAGAGTTGGGTTCATACCACAAACTTCCTCATGATTACTGCCTGAGTCAGAAGGCTTGGTTGCTGCATTGTAAAGACTGAGAAATATAGGCTAGAAATACAGATTAATGCATTCAGAAAATGCATTATGTTGTATAGATACAGATGTTTGCTTGACATTTATTTTTAATATTCAAAGGGAGTCAATTCTGTGACCTGGTGCACTGGGCACGCACTATCTGTAAGAAAGCATCAAATGCTTAAGAATTTGCATCTATAGAATATCAGTATGTGCTGAGGCCTGAGCAGCAGGCCTAAGCCAGGGCTGATTTACAATCCTGGGCACTGTGTGACCAACACCATCAGGTTTACTTACCTACAAAGAGATGACCAAGACACTTCAGAGTTCTCCAGGTCCTCTCTGCGAAATGGGGCTCAGCAGCAATTGCAATTGTGGATTCTGGATGATGGTATTTAGGCACTTGGTGATTTATCTTTCTACTACTATCTTTCTTGTATAGTAATGATTAGGTGCATTACTTGCTTATTTTTGCTTGTTGTTAAAGCTGAGTTGTAAGCTTATTGTTTTATTAAATGTATCATTTTACTTTGTGTTGCCTTACTATTCATAGTAAAATGAGACCATTCTCTCCGTTGGTGTCTGTCTGTGTCCTTTAAGTTGCCCTGTCAATTGGCAAAACGGTTCTGCATGAAGTGTTGAATCTGAAAGAACTGGTTCTTATCTCTGCATCATCTCTCTTAGTTCTTTCCAGAAGAACTCATCATCTCCTGGTTCTTTGCAGAACTAGGTGCTAAGTGGCTTTGTGCATTTGCAGATAAGGCAGCCAGGTGATGTAGACAGTGACCATGCCGCAGACCCTGAGTTGTCCCAAGTTTTGTCCCACAATAGTAAAGGTAAGAGGGATGAGAATTGGGACCAGAATCTGAACTCCCTTACTGCAGACACGTATATATGATATATATGTATATATTTCTCATATGTTTGCATCACTCCACTCATTCTGTTAATCCTCTCATTCTTCTCCTGCTCCATCATATTAAAAAAAAAAAAAATGTGAATATAAGAAACCCCATCAACTCTAGGAAATAGTCCCAGTTTGGGAATTCATTTCCTGCTGGGGTACCGGTTATGTATCATTCCATAGCCAAGGCAGGAATTTGGCTGCTCTCTGGAGAGACAACGTTTCCTATCTCTGATTTTACAGACCTTTTGGCTATATGGTGGTTGCAGGTCACAAGACATCTTTTGTCCCAGAGAGACCCCCAGGCTTACCAGCAAAAGCACATTAGAATAATACTGTATGAAAGGAGAAATATGCATCAACTCCTGCTGCTTCTCAAGGCAGGTTTTTAAATTCTGAATCTGACACATGGCTACACATTTCTGTTCCTATTGTTGTTGGCTCTGAATATTAAACTTAAATTCTGATCAGAAAGATTTTGTCAGTAATCTTGACAGCTTTTATGTCAATAAATTCCAGTGCAGTGATTTAGTTGAGTTAGTATCATCCTTTATTTCTGAAGATTGCAGTTCTTAATGAGCAAATGTCTGCCTCCTTTAAGCAAGTACGAGGTGAGGAGCGAGGAAACATGATATAGGTCGATTATTTTTTCCACTCTCTCTCCAAATAGTATTTGTGGGGAGGAAAAAAGGTTACAAGTTGCAAAAATAGGGCAAGAGGCACAGTAGCAGCAGTGATGTAACTCTGCTTTGAGACTGTTACAAATTTACTAGATGGAGTAGAAGATTTCCTTACCAATAAATTTACTGAGGAACAATAAAATGATCTGAAAATGGTACACAAACTCAGTGTCAGGACTTTGGATAAGCACGATATGATTTGCTGCAGGTGCAGTGCTCCACTGCTGCTTCTTCACCTTAGAGGTATTAACTGCAGCATTATTTTCACTGAAATCCCATTTATTATTAAATAACTAATATGCTTTGCCTGTTCTGCTGTGAAATCACATTGGAAACAAGACATTGCAGTTTATGTAGAAACTAAGACCACACATAGGCAAAATCATCACCACTTTTCCCAGCTGATGCCTTGCCTTTAACCGAGATGGACAGATAAAAGTCTGGGTATTTGAGAACAATCTGTGTTATCTCTTTATTTTCCAGTCCTTTAGAAAAAGAAAATTAGCACTTTGGAGAAGCTAAGGCAATGCCTCAGGGGCTGACCTTCAGGTGACTGTTTTGTCAACTGATACAACAGCTCTGAGTTGGCAGGGTGAATACTCAGTGAAACACTGAATGCAAGATAAGGCAGAGATGAGTTTGTCTTACTGTTTGTAAAAATATGGGATTTTTATATTTCCTGTGCTTATGATTTTTGGCTTTTTCTTTGTTGTGATTTTTAAAACCCTTTAAATTAATCGAGTTTTTTTGCTTTTTTCTTTTATATATCGATTATACAAGTTTTAGTCTGAAGTTCTGTGACTTGCATGACTTAAAACTAATTAACAAATATATTTGAAGAAGTGGTCTTAAATAGTACAACAAAAGACATGACAAGACACTTCTATGCCTGATCTTCTCCAGATGTTGAAAACTATGTATTGGCAAACAAAAGTCTAAAGTCCACCTCTGGCTTTAGGGCTCAATTTCAGCCACTGGTAAATATGTGAACTTTCATTCAAAAATGTAGGTGCTTTTTTTTTTACTAGACAAATTTCTGTAAAAAATTATTTGAAACGTAAACTATTCAGTTCTACTAAAGTTTTAGTTTCTTTGCAAAAAAAAAAAAAAAAAAAAAAAAGACATTGGAATGATTGTCTTATATAACAGCTACAAATAGCAATTGTCACCTGGTTTACTAATTGCAAAGGAGAGAGTTTACCATGGAAAAGGAAATACCACCGGGATGCAAAAGTAATTCTAATCTGAGAAAAGCCTTAACGGAAAAAAGCTTCAGTATTTGATTACCTCAACTCTTTGAACTGATCACTCAAAAGATTTTCTGTGAGCATTGTGCAAAAAAGGTTTATTTAAGCCGGTTTGTTAAGTCAGTCACACAGTTTCGACTATTCGGGAACAATTCTTTCCCAAACAAAGAGAAACAGCAAGTATGCTAACAACTCGTTTGCCAGTGTATGTTCTAGCTAAGTGCTCTGTAATGATCAGAAAAGACAATGCACGTAGAGTGTCTGTGGCTTTTACTTTACTGTTTCTAAGTGAATTAGAGACCCGAATGAAACAGAGAATTCCCTATTTGAATGGGACGGTGTAAATATTCCCCATGGAAACCTGAAGTCACGCGAAACTCCGGCAGTTTCACTGTGGAAGAAATCAGTTCCATGTAACCAAATGAAGAGAAATGCTGGGGTGGGGAATACACAGAAGTCTTACCTGTTAAGGGAAGGAATATCTGAAGACAGTGTTTTGATTTACTTTCAAGGATTTCAAAGGAAGTGGTGATACGTAAAAAAATTGTGGACTGATAGAATCTTCAGTGCAAATTGAAGCGTTTGGGTTTTGTTTTTTTGCGGGGGAGAGGGGATAACAGTGGAAATCAAACCCAAATTTTGAACACTTGGGTCTTACTGGTGAATAGTGGTTTTTGTACAAAATACATTCAGGAAACGTTTCTCTCTCGATACACAAGTTCCCAAAGAGGTTCAGAGACTCCTGAAAGCCTTCAGGGATGAAGCTCTTTGAGGGAAGGTTTGAACACCCAGATTTCTGCCCCGATTTCTGTGCAGATTCTTCTTGAACAGCGCGTAAGACAACGTGGTTAGGCAAGTTTTGCCATGTATTTGCTTAAGTGTACAATGAAATCCGCAACTCCGTTGATTTTGATTCAGGGTGGAGTCCGCTTTACACCTTGATTTAGATGATATCTCTTTGTTAGAGTGGTCGCTGCCCTTTTCCCAGCCCTGAGTCTGAGGGAGGCTGCACTCGATGATTCGAGGGAGTTCCCGCACGGCTGCTGAACACCGGCAGTTTGACATTATGTGCCGTGGGTAATTTCTAAAGACACCACTCAGCGTTTCGGACCGATGATGTGGAGCCGCACACGGCAGCTCCGCTGCGGCTTTTCCAGCCAAACACGGCTGGGCTGGAGGGACCCGTGCGCCCGGACAGGCTGCGGCTCCTGCCATGCCCTCCCTCAGAGCGGGCACCGAGAGGGGCCACAGCACCGCGCCGGGCCCGCCGGGCAACCCCAACGCCGCCGTGAGGCCGACACGCACTGAGGGGCTCCGGGCAATGCCGCCGCTCCCGTCCCGGCGGGGCTGGGTGCCAGTGGGCCAGGGTGCCGGTGCCGCTCCCGTCCCGCCGGCGAGGTCCCTGGCGGAGCAGGGCGCCGCTCGCTCGCAGAGCGGTCCCGGGCCGGGAGGTGCCGGCGCTGCGCGGCTCCGCCTCCTCCTGTGACGCCGCCGTGTCCCGCGCGGCCACCGTCGTGTAAGATGGCGGAGAGCAGCGACAGCGAGGAGGAGGACTTGGTGAGCTATGGAAGCGCGCTGCAGCCCCTGCAAGAGGGTAAGGGACCTCTGGGAGGTTCGTCTGCTCCTCCTCCCTCCCTCCCTCCCTCGGTCAATGCGTTGTGCGAGCGCTGCACAGCGTGAGGCGCTGGGGTATCCCGAAGGGCCTGCCCGGTCCGGTTCTGTTCGATTCGCGGCTGAACGTCGGCCAGCGCTTACTGTGAGGGGCTGCGGTGTGTGGGCCCAGCACACACCTGCTACCCCCGCTCCTGCTGCGGGGGGCCTTGCTCGGAGCCGAGCTGTCCTGCGGGAGCATGGCCCAGCACAGGGCGAGCGGAGCGGGGAGGAGAGGCCTCGGCACCGCTGCGGCTGTGGCTGCGGGGCCCCGCGGCTTGTGCCGGGTGCTCCGGGTGCCAGTGTTTGCTTCTGTCCTCCCCACCCCCCAAAAACCCCCAGTACACTTCACATAAAACATTTCACACTTACGCAGTTATGCTAATTTGACCGTCTGATGCTTACATGGTTTAGATGGACAGGGCCAGGACTAATGTACAGTTGTGACTCCCAAGTCTGTGGCTCTTTATGCAAGAAATATTGTCAAAAAGAGGTAAATGTTTGTGTCAAAGTCTGTGTTTTTTGTGTTTTGTTTCAGTTTATACACTTTTTATGTGTAATGTCTCAAGCAATTACTGAAGTGAAGAAATCCAGCCAGAGGTCTTGCAAACTTAAAAACTAAAAGTTTCCTTTCACAAGAAAAATCCAATGTTCTCAGAAGTCAGTAGAACTGAGGATTTTGATGTGAACACTTCATGCTTTTCCTTTATCAATGATGTGCATGAATAGTTACAATGGAGTGGAAATAAATGAAATGTGGTGATTTCCATGTCAGGGTGGCTGGTGTTTGATCCTGTTCTTACAAGGAAGAAAAGGCTTTCAGAGGAAGTGGGAAATTGTTCCTTCATGTAAAGTTGTGTCTTTCTGATTTATTTGTTTGTAGGTGAACGACTTAAAAAGCCAGTTCCTCTCCAAGAGCAGACTGTTAAAGATGCAAAGGGACGATACCAGCGTTTCCATGGCGCATTCACTGGTGGCTTTTCTGCTGGCTACTTTAACACTGTTGGTACAAAGGAAGGTTAGATATTTTGCTGTCTTCTGGGAATGGTTATATATTGAGAATCATATTGTCATGTTGGTGAAAACAAATTAACTGCCACTAAGCATTTTTGTTCCTGCTATTCCTTATACGGTGGATAGTTGAAATAGTATTGCTGAAGTTAATTCTCCCTGAGTTTTTGGACTGTGATTTTAGAAATATTCCTTTGATGTATCCTTAAGGTGTAAGGTTGAAATGTTTGAAATGTTTTTTAATACTGAGTTGCCTTAGGTACCTTACTTAACTATTTGCCTTCTTTAAAGGATGGACACCATCAGCTTTTGTGTCATCACGGCAGAAGAGAGCAGATAGAACTGTTCTTGGACCAGAAGACTTCATGGATGAGGAGGTAAATTTAGAAAGGAATTGAAAACTTGTGTAAATCGTTGCCATGACAGCAAAGATTGAAGTAACCTTGAAATTACTTCTTGTATACAGTGTTATCCTACTAGGATATACAGACTGTGTCATAGGTTCACTTAAGAAGCTCCTCCAAGTATTAAAAATAAAACCAGAACTCAACCTTTTCACTTTATCAGAAAATGCAAATACTTTTGAAACTGTTAAGGATATTTCCACTAAAGTTACTGAAACATCAACTGCATAAGTGGTTTGAGAAAATAAGTAAATATGAAGGCCATATGCCATTTTCATTACTTTACTATTACAGTAAATAAGAATTTGAAGAATGTTTAATCTAAATGTTCTCATTTTTATGTGTTTTTCCAGGATCTTAGTGAATTTGGGATAGCACCAAAAGATATTACAACTACAGATGATTTTGCATCTAAAGCTAAAGACAGAATAAAGGAGAAAGCTAGGCAGATTGCAGGAGTAGTTGCTCCCATTCCAGGAACCACTGCATTTGATGATTTAATTGGACCATCCAAGTAAGTAAATTTACCTGAAAGTTTGCCAAACCATTCGTTTCACTTAGAGGTGTTGTATTGTTTAGAACAGTAATGTTTGGCCACTGCAATTGTGAGACTGGAAGACCTTGCAGTGGTACATTCCCTAAGTGGCCTCTACCTGGATTTTTGTTTGGAATGTGCAGACTTGCACCAAGTAAACATTTATAAACTGACAGGTGCTGTGTATATAAATAATAACACTTTCAGATTTGATTTTAAAGTGGGATAGAAAACTAGAAGTTCAAATATTCTATATGTACATTATTATCAACAAATAAGAAAGGTGTGATTTGAAGTAATTTTGGGTTTTGTTTCCTTCTTATTTTCTTTTTAGAATAACAGTTGGGGTTGAACTGTTACGAAAAATGGGTTGGAAAGAAGGACAAGGAATTGGGCCACGAGTCAAAAGAAAGCCATGCAGACAGAAACCTGGTAAGTTCAGGGAACTTCCTGAGCTCATTTACTTTCTTGGCAGTAGAAAGTTAACATTCATAGACTGATGAGAGAGTTGATTTTAAGCCCTCTTTTTATTTTTATTAATGTAATAATGATGTTGTGCTGTCTCTTACAGATCCTACAGTGAAGATTTATGGTTGTGCATTACCACCTGGGCTGTCTGAGGGTTCTGAGGTATTGAACAGGGAAAGTGGTCTGTTGGCTTTTGTAAGAATATGTGATAACAAATTAAAAAAAGCACAACAACTTTTTTAATGTCCTTAAACAGTATTTTAAAATGCATTTTCAAATCTTCTTAAAAGTGTTTATAAATACTTTCTATGCTTAATGTGAAGAAAGGTTTTGCTACATAAGAAGGTATGGTTCATACACAATTCAGGAAATGCAAACTTGCCCAGGCTGATATTAACTGAATGTTGTAAAAGCTCAACATACAGAACTTTTAGTCATATTTGCTTTCATAAACTTTCATTTGGTACAAGGATGAAGAGGATGAATACCAGCCAGAAAATGTGACCTTTGCACCAAAAGATGTAATGCCTGTAGACTTGACTCCAAAGGAGAACGTCCATGGACTTGGCTATAAGGGTTTGGACCCCTCTCAAGCCTTGTTTGGTGCATCTGGAAGAGAACACCTGAATCTTTTCACAGGTGGTTCTGAAGAAACAAGCAATTTACTTGGTGATCTGAGACACAGCAAAGGAAGAAAACTGGGTATTACAGGTCAGGTAAGGACATTTTTTAATGCATTTTATCATTAGTGTAGTAAAAGCCACATAAATTTTGTTTTAAGTTAAAAGCTCCTAGTCATTGTAATATTATAAGAAATGCTAAGTGTGGTTTGAGAATAGGATTTTTTAAAAACTTACTTTGAAGATGTGGAAAAATCCTTAGAACTCTCAAATGCCTTCACTTACTGAAACTGTAAAAGACAACTATAAAACAACCTGACTGAGTAGCTGGATGGAAAAATGTTCTGTGTTACTTTGATTAGATAAAGTTAATATTCAGTATGTTTTTAGTTCTTTTTTTTTTGTCTGTTGTACTTTCAGTAATGCTGTATCTGTCAGATAGAGAGGTTTTGTGCTGCTCCAGGGTATTGGTAGTTCTTATCTACAGGTATTGTCAGTTTATATTTTCTGGGAATTCTACTTGTTTAATTTCCCTGTTAACTGACAGATTTTTTTCTTTTTGAGAACTTAACCTGCTCTTAGTCAGATTATATGTGTTATTTTGGTGGAACTAGTCTGCTGTCCTTGTCTGGTACACCCCAAACTTGGTGTTTCTCCCTGCCAAGGGACTGGAATGTGTTTGCTTTTGTTGCTTTTGTGCTCACTGAGGTGTGGGGGGGTTTTTTCCCACCTCAGTTTCTGTGGTGTAACTGTACATTTTTCCCATTCTGTCTGTATTTGTACTGTAGACTTTATATAGATGAATAGATATCCTTGTAGATGTGTTCTGAGATGTGACTTCAAAGTTCTTACATTTTTGAGTTCTCATTTAAAATATGTATTTTAGGCTTTTGGTGTAGGAGCTCTAGAGGAAGAAGATGATGATATTTATGCCACTGACACACTGTCAAAATATGATACAGTTCTAAAGGATGAGGAGCCTGGGGATGGCTTGTATGGCTGGACAGCACCAAAACAGTATAAATCCAAAAAAAGTAAGAACTGTGGTTCTCTTTAAAGAGTGAGTGTAATATGGGGGGGAAAAATAAGAAATGTAGTCTGTATTTGCCATATATTTTAATTTTCAGCCTTAGTATCTGAAAATCCAACTAGTCCTCCTTCTATATTGAAGTGTTCAATTACAGAAATAATTTCCAAAGTCCTCCATTAATCCCAGTGTAGATTAAATCTTCCAAGCATATTTTCAAAAGGACAATATGTGCTGCTTTGTGAGATACAGCCTTCAGTTCACTGAAGAAACTCTTTCACTGTGATTGTGAATCACAGTTACAAAATATGGCTCAGCACTTAAAAAGAGAACTTTTGTTTTAGATGAACTTCTGTATTTTCAGATAATTTTTGTAAATTGTATCTTGGTGCCACTTTATTTTTTCTGCACTGTGTAAATGCATGAAATACTGGTGTAATTTTGGAGCAGCTGTTCATGTTGGTTGTACACATTAATGGCACTGATGGTGTTGGCTGTGCACAGTGTGGATACTGCTGCTTCACTGTAAGCCATGTTCAGCCTTCAGCAGGCACTCTGGGAGCAGTTTTTAGTTGTAGACCACTAATCCAGAATCAGAACCCTTAATTTTAAATGAAAGGTGGTGAAGATGAACTACAATTATGACTTAAAATAGACAGTGACATATGGAAAATATTTAGAAAAAAATTGCCTAACATGCATGTTTTAAATATTATATCTGTGATCATTTTGTAGGGCCTGAAAGAGATTTTAAATATATAGGCAAAGTCCTGGCTGGTTTTTCCTTGGCATCAAAACCATCAGCTCCCATCAAGGTAAGCAGATAGTGATATTTTATGTATTAAGAATAACATCATCCATCATGTGAACTGTACATGATCTGCTGCTTCTTGGTGGTTTTCTTGGTGTTCTTAGAAATAAATGTTTTGGTCAGTAGTAAAAATTGCTGAAGGAACAAAATTATAGCACTGGAGGCTGTTCAATAGAAGCCTAAAATTTATCAGACTCCTGAAGGTATTTAAACTTTGCCTGAGTACTGGCTTTGAACAAATACCTTCCACACTGTTCACTGCTACTTTCCATAAAGTTGGAGGAATGGTTTACTTTAACTTAAAAAATAAAAAAAAAAAAACCTCACATATTTTGGTTCTAGATCTTTCATATGTAACATTCAGTTCTCTGTAAAAAGCAGGCTTTGTCCACTTTGCTATTTTGGTGACAATTTAATTTCTTAGTCCTGTGTTCAGGTTTACATAATTCATATGTTTGCATAAATTAGAATGACAAACAATTGTATGACAGGGTCCTCTTTCTAAGGAAGAATATTTGTGTGGTATATAAAATCCCATCCTATAGGGAGCACAGAGATAACTCTTTAAGTAACAGCTTGAATGAAGAACATGGGGAAAAGCACTTTGAAAGATGTTAAAATGTAAGCATGGAAGTACTCAGTAGTCCAATTGATTAAATCATTTGACTTCTGTTAAAAAAACAGTAAGCAATATTAAAAGGTGTTTTCTCAAATAAAAGCAGTACATCCTAAGACTAGTTAATTTTTCTGTCACTTAATGTGCACATTTTCATATTTTTTCATAGCTGTAAATATATTATCAATATATTTGTTCCCAGAGTTTGGATTACAGTGCCACTTCCTGGGCTGTAGGAATTGTTAGCTTGTACTAACAATTGTACTATGTACAATTGTACTATGTACTATGTAAAATGTACTATCTGTTTCTACTCGAAGATGTAAATTGAGGAATTCTTAGGTTGAGCTTTTTCTGGAACACATTTGTAAGGGTTGCATACAGAGTTCTCTCTCTCTCTCAGTGGGTTTTTGTTTTGTTGCCCCCTTTTCCCCCCAGATTTATCCACCACCCAGCCTGCCACGAAATTACAGACCAGTGCATCACTTCCGACCTGTGCTGCCAGCTGGGAACGAGAGCTGCCACCTGCAGAAGGCACTGGAGGAGTCAGCTGGGAAGCTGGAGAGTGAGCCAGCCCAGCCCAGCAGGCATGCTTTGAATGCAGCTCAGAGGAGGGAGCAGCTGGGAGAGACTGAGCTGAAAGGTAGGAAGATACCTGAGCATGTCTGTGCTTGGGTTTCAAGCATGTTTGTATGTTTAGTTACACTCTGGCCTTGAGTGTTTATTTTCTAACATAAATATATCAAATCTAGTTACCATTTCATTGTTCAGTTTTATCTAGCAGGTGAATTGTTGACATAACTGTCTGTGTATGAATTTACTTAAATATTTTAAAGACAAAACATGTTGGGTTGTGTTTTGTTTGGGAGGGTGGTGGCCTCTTATGAATATAATAGCCTGTGATAATTTTTTCTGTAAAATGTTTTACTGAAATACATTCAGATATACTAAGAAGATAATTTATAACTGTGGCTCACATTTGTATCTACAATAGTAAACTTTATCAAGTTATATGTAAATAGCATAAAAGATGTAATAGTGGCCAAATTTTTATTTGCCATGTATACCATTTTATGCTTAATTTCTGCTTGAGAGCATTTAATCTGAATTTATACACATGTGGTAGGGATTTTTTCTTCTACTAAAGTAGAAGAAATAGTCCTAGTAATTTTTCATTTCTCTTTATCTTTCACTGCTTTTTTTTTCTGCTTTAGGCCCAGCTCCTTCTGTTTTGGAATATTTATCTGAGAAAGACAGAGAAAGACTCAAGCAAGTGAAACAAGCATCTGAACAACAAATGAAAGCAAAACCAGTGCCCCAGCAGTCACCAAGCAGCAGGTTCCAGTTGGCCTCCCCAGAAGATGCTGCTCACAAATGGCAGACGCTGCTGGGGGGGCAGTTAGCAAATGCTGGTTCTAGTGACTTCAAACCATTTGCAAAAAATCCAGAAAAACAAAAAAGATATGAAAATTTTGTGAAAAGTCTTAAACAAGGAGAAAAAGGTAAAATATTTTTCCTTCCCCTTCCCCCCTCAATTTTTTTTCCAATGCATTTTATATTGACTATGAGTTCTCTTCCTGAATTTCACAGCATTTCTCCTTTTACTTCTTTTCAGGACCAATGTTTACAGAAATCTTTACTGATACTTAGTCATATTGATTTCAAGAGAACTGCTCAGTTATTCAGTTGTCAGCAAGTCTTGGTTTTAGGCATTACATTTCATACTTCTGTGATGTAGCAGAAGTTCAGTTCTACTTCATTTCCTGGATTTCCCTTATTTCATTTGCCAAGGTACACTTCAGCTTTGGTCAGTGGAACAAGCCTTTTAATTTAGTTTGTTTCTCTTAGAGGAGTTAAACTGACAGATCATATAAAGGCAGAAAGAGGATTGGGTAACAGTAGAACCAAAAGAAACCCCATTCCCTCTGCACCAGGGGAAGATAAGAACCTTAAAGTAAATGAAGTATTCCACACTTGTCAAAGCTTCTGTTGTATGTCCTGCAGATACTCAAACTTCTGCTGTCACTTTTGTTCTTCTCAGAAAAATTTATGACTGCAAAAACACAGCATCCATGCAGAGCTCTTACTCAAAACCAAAAAACATCCAATCTCCTTCATCATCTCTTTTCATGCTGTTTCAGTCTCCTTTCATTTGGTTTAGGTTTTTGATATTAAATGACACTGTGGTGTATATTAGATTAAACTTGGTACTCACAATGCCTTGTGGTGAGGTCTTCACTTGTGTGATTTTTCTGTAAGGCATGAAAAACTGAAATAGATCCAGGGAGTTCATCATCAGCCCATGACTTTAAATTGCCTTGAAATAAACTTAAAAAAAAGGATTGGGTTTTTTCCAAATTTTGAAGTACACAGGGGCTATTGGGGAAGAAGAAAATGGACTCCAGGGAAATTTGACGGAGGAAAGCATATGGTGACAGGTGGAAAACATGGGTTTGTTGTTTTAGTTGTGATTTGGGATTTTTTTGGGGCTTTTGTCTTTTTTTAATCCTTTTCAATATATAAAAGAAATATTTTCTGGTCAGTAACCTCTTCTGGTTACTGCATTGGGACAGACTACTTGAGCTTTCATTCCACAGCTCAGTTCAGGACTGGGATTTTCCCTGGGTAGAGTATTCCCAGTTATTACTGTGCGTGCCTCCCTAGTCATTATGATGGAAATGTATAAATAACTGGAATGGTTAAAGGTCTCTTGTACTGTGAGTGTATTTGCTTGGCTGGTGTTATTTCCTCTTCCTTCTGGGAGACAAACTGAACCTGTTGCTGTAAACCTGTGTGCAAACTCTGTATTTATCAGTGGGCACTTCACAGACCACACAGCAAGTTACCAAAGCATGGCCAGGCTTAAATTCTTTCATTTTATGTTTTAGTTATTTGATAAAGCTTTGGGTTATACTTTTTGTTTTAATCACCTGTTAAATCCATAAAGTATTTTGAACATTCTTTAAAGGGCAATGAATAAGGAATCAGTTTTACAAGTAAAATTACTTAAAATATCACTTTAGCATTTGGCAAATGCTGTCATTCTTGCTGTCTGGAAAAACGACCTCCATTCATCAGGGATTAACACAGCTGAGATTAATACTACCCTTAAGATAAATATTCATTACATACTTGCAAGAATGTTATTTGATGTTTGAAGAGTGTTGACCCAAAGCAAGCTGCCATCTCTGCTAAGCATTTCTCTCCTCATCCTACAGGAGAAAGATTGGAGCGGTTTTTTGACCAGACTATGACGGAGTGGGAGCGAGGCAGAGAACAGGAGGAGTTCTTCCGTGCAGCAATGTTCTACAGATCCTCAAATTCCACACTCTCATCCAGGTTCACCAGGGCCAAATATGAAGATGATGTTGACAAAGTTGAAGTTCCTCGAGACCAAGAGGTATTTGTTGTCTTTTAATCCATTGGAGCTGCAGCTGTTGCCTTAGCCCTGACTTTTCCTTTTAAATTCTCATGAAGATATGTCACTGTTTTGTTGCCCTTCTGTTTAGCAGCTTTTGAAAATACTTGGTGCATACAGAGTAGTCTTTGTTAAACAGCATTTAAATATTGATGGATTTGTCCCGTTCATAAATCTTACAACAGTTCAGTAAGATTTTTGTGAGTATAAATTCTGTAAATTAAATTTAAATTTATTTAATTAAATTTATTCCGTAAATTAAATTTATTCTGTAAATTAAAGAGTATAAATTCTGCACATTGCAATTGTATATAAAATACATTTTCTATCTCTCTTTACAAAAACTATTTATCAGCTATAAATGTTTGACTTTTTCAGAATGATATTGATGATAAGGAAACAGCTGTGAAGATGAAGATGTTTGGCAAACTCACCAGAGACAACTTTGAATGGCATCCTGATAAGCTGCTGTGTAAAAGATTTAATGTTCGTGATCCATATCCTGAGTAAGATAATTGATACTTATATTTTTTAAAGTTTTTATAAATTCTGAGTTTTTCATTTGCTTGTGGAAAATGTGGGTTGATGTTTTCTTGTGTCATAAGGTGATACAGAGCTGCCCAAAGTTTTTATTTGTGTCACAAAATATGGTGACCTCTGATAAAATAGCATGTATTTGAAGGACTACTGTAGGAGTTCAGGTTGTTGTAGCTAATTTGAGAACTTTTCTGTGTTTAATACAATAATCAGCAACCAATTTTATTTCCCTCTAGTTCTTCGGTAGTGGGTTTGCCAAAAGTGAAACGAGACAAGTATTCTGTTTTTAATTTCTTAACTGTGCCCGAGCCCACCACATCTGTAACTCAAGCAGCAAATGAAAAGGTCCAAGAGAGTAACAGTCTCAACAGTAAGTTTGTTGTTACTTTATTAATTTAGCTATACATGAGATAATAGTACAGAAAAGTAATTTTTTGATTGAGAACCTAGCCACGCGATTTTTTTCATTTAAAAAACCCAAACAAAGGAATTGAAAATAAAAATTCAGTGACATAAAAACTGAAGTTAGTGATACAAAGCTAATTTCTTCTACCTAAAAGACATTTATAGGTCAAGTATTCATTAGAAAGATTTTAAAAATGTCAAACTGAAGAAGCAGAGTAATTTAAAATCAAGTAGGCCATGAAATGCAGAACAATTTGGCATGCAGGTGATTTGAATATTTTGGATGTTTTAGAACCAAAGAAATCTTCAAGGTGGGATGTGTCAGATAAAGAGAAGGAGAAGAAAGATTCCATCAGTGAATTCATTAGCCTTGCTAGATCAAAAGCTGATGCTCAGCAGCAGCCCCCAGTGCCAGCCAAAGAAGAATGTGCAACTGGGAAAACTGAAACTCCTCCCTCTGTGGTGAGTTTACAACAGGGTTTGAACTTAAAGGGAATAGCTGTAAACCTTGACAACCCAGAAATAAGAGGGGTTAATATATAAATTGTTTATATATGTTAATGTTGTTTATATATGTTAATATGAATTGTTAATATATGAACACAGATCAGTTTGCACATGAGCCAACTCAGAATGAGCAGAGGCATGAGATGGCACTTTGAAGAACTTTGAGGTTATAACTCTGGGATGCAAGATCTTTGCAGCTTACCTCTGATTATACTTGAAGTGGGGCTTAAGAGAAGAAGAAATGTAGCCCAGTAGTCTGGGAACTAAATTCAGTAACTTTACCACCGCTCTGCTCACAGGCACAGAATGTATTTATTTCTCCTTTCCATAGAAGAGAGTGCATATTCTGGGGAGAAAGGTGATGTTTTCCTTTTCCTTTTGTTTAAATTTAGTATCATAAAATTGAAGTTTGAATTAATGAATTAGAATTTATAATATCTGGGGATCTATTTTCACAAACTGCACTACTCTTTATAGGACACTGGCTTAGTTCCTCAGCATTTCAGAGCTTTACTATTTGGGACTAAGATTGTTTATTTCACAGCTATTGTGCCATCCAAATGTTTTATAAATAGCTGTCAGCATGCTTGAAGTTGCTCCTTATCAGGGAGAGATTATTAGTTCCTTTAGTGCTTAAATACAGTTTGTTGTGATGCTCTTTAGCAGGTAGCTGAGGAAGATAAGAACCAGGAGGAAGAAAGCAGAAGACCACCCATGGACTTATTTAAAGCCATCTTTGTGAGCTCCTCAGATGAAAAATCATCTTCCTCTGAAGAAGAAGAGAGTGATGAAGAACAGCAACCAACTACTTCAGAAAGACAGTCAGAAACCACCAAGCCAGTTGATATACCAGACAGTTCTTCCTCTAATTTCCAAGGTAGTACTTACTGGAAGTTCATTTTTAAGCAACATAAAATAAACACCTCGTAAAAGTTCCATTTTTGAATCACACATTCTTGGACTGTTAGGACAGGGCAAACCAGTGCAGATCATCTGAGACTGGCAGAGCTGGTTGTGTAGAAAATGCAAATAGTACAGCACTGAATAGGGCCTTACATGTTACAGTGTTATTAGCATTGCCATGCACCTTTTGTGTGGAGTTTGCAAGCAAACTGCTGTATGGAATATGCCTGTTACACAGTGAGGGGGAGAAAAACATCTAGTGTAAGAACATACTTAAAATGAAAATACTTTGCTCACTTACTGTCCCAGCTGGTTCTATTAACATTTAACTTGTAAGGTTTATTAACCTCATACATCTCATGGAGTTTTTTATTCATTCTGAGTAATGGAAAACCAGTACTGTTACAAAAGGGAAGCAAACAAATACACTAATAGCAATTTAATTAATAATTTATAATTTAAAAGGTAAATTTTGATTTAAAAGAAAAAAACCCTACAGTATGTTGACATGTTTTAGAATGTCAGCTACCCAATTGGCCAAAGCAGTCCATAGAGATGGAGGATGCTGATCAGTTTGCTTTCTTAAAAGTTTTTAGAAAGACTCCTGGAACTTCTTGGAAAAAATATTGATATAGCACGTTTTGGGTTTTTTTGTAGAGAGTGTGACTGCTACAACTGATTCTGGCATTCCTTCATTGCCTACTTCAAAGCAGGAGCTGGATGCAGCAGAGGAATTTGGACCAAAGTTGCCACCAGCTTTTTCTTCTGGTAGGTTCTGTAAGCATCTAGAGTGTAAATATTGAAATTGTATATAAAATACATTATATCTCTCTTTAAAAAAACATTTGTGAATAGGCCATCTATCTCTTAGATATGTGTTATGTAAACAGGCATCACCAAATGTTTTGTTTCCATGCTCTGACCCACAACAGGAACCTCTTTGCCTGTTTGCCAAGTTTGTTTTAAGTCTCTAAAGGTAATGATAAAAAAATAGAGGACAGCCTTGCAATTTCATTTTTAACAGATTGCAAAGGCATTTAATTACAATAGGGGTGTTGCAGGTAGGAGTTTTAGATATGTAATTTCCTTTTTAAAGTAAGAAGTTTTCTTTGTTTAACTATCAGATTAGGTTAAAAGTAATACAGAATGTGATAGCCAAATTACCCTATTTTTGTTGGGTTTTTTTTTTTTACTCTTTATACATTTGCTTTGTACTTTAGGCACTACTTGGCAACAACAAACAGAGGTGCCAGCAACTTTTCCTGGGCCTAGTAGGAAAGAAAAGCACAGGAAAATCAGAGAGAGGCACAAGACTAAGAAAGAACGCAAACGCAAAAAGGAAAAGGTAATAAATTTAAATACTGTTTTATTATTTATGTTTGGTTGTAGAGAAAATATATATTGGGACTAGAATTTAAGCAACAGAATTTAGTTGATGTTTTGAAACCAGAAAATTATCCCTCTGTGATGCTGCTTTTCCCATATGCACACAGGTGACTACAGGTACAATACTGTGGGTGGTTTCATGTTCTGTGTGGAGGATGTCAGACACATTCTGGGAATTGCATTCATGGCTTATATTCAAATAACTGTAATGAAGCATTTGCTTTAGGGAGAGTTGAGTGCTTGGATTAAATGAATTTTGGTTTATAATTTTTTTAAGCTTAGTCTGAGTAGTGGATAAGAGTCATTGATAGGTGTTCTGTTTCAGTTAAGCTTTGAGTCCATGCTGAAATTACCTTTTCTTTTTGTTGACATTCAGAAAAATCCAAGCCTTCCACAAGGAGATAAAGGATTATTTCTGTTCTTTTTACAGAAAAAGAAGCACAAGAAACAGAAAAACAAAGGAAAACACAAGAATAAAAAATCAGAAAAAGACAGCAGCTCAGACACTACAGATAGCAGTGACAGCCTTAGTGATATGGATACCACAGGCTTGTCACCTAAAGAACTTCTTAGAAGGTAAGCAGAAAGGTTATTCAAACACTTGCAAATATTACAGTGAATAACTAAAACATCAATTGATGAGTTGTTATTCTAGTGAACCTATTTGCAGTGAATGTGAATAAGGCAGTTTCTTCATGAAGATAAAATATTCCTCACTTTGGTGAGGAAAGAGTACAAATATCAGACATTTTAATCTAGAGGGCAATTCATTTCAGGATAGAAGCCTCTTAAGGTAAAGACAGCTAAACACACATGCCTAGCAGAGCTAATGGACATTATAATTCAAGATGCCTGATATTTTTGGAAGGTATTTTGAATTGGAATGAAAAATTGAACTAATGTAGGTAGAAATTCATATTTTCATTTATCTACTTCTCTTGACTTGGGAGCATTGGAAGAAACAGTGTCTGCTAAGGTTCCATTCAGAGAGATCTGTTATGTGGCACCAATGCTTCATGGTGCCAAATGTTTTTATCTGATACAACTCAGATCTCTCTCTCTGCAACTAAGGTTTAAGAAACTGCTTAAGTAATGTTCATAAATGTGGTGTGTGACTGTTTAGTGTGACCTTTTTCTTTTTTTTCCTCCCTTTCAGATTAAAACAACTCCAGTATTGAAGAGCTCTCTTGTGTTCTTCAGTGTTGTGTGACTTGATCTCACATTTTGATCTCCTCTGTGATGGTAGATCAGTGGTGTATAATGTGAAGCACTATAGATACAGTATTCATATTGAATTTCTTTGAAAGTAAATGTGCATATGTTTATGATGTTCCATGAGTTCAAATGTATGGATTATAGAACATTGAAAAGACCCCTTTCTGGGCATAGTCATCTGAAATACTGCAGGCTCTGTTTTATTTAATAAAACAAAGCATTTTAATAAACTTTATTATTACAAATAAGTTTTGTATAGTGATAATTTGTTATGCCTAGCACCTCTAAAATACTGGAGAGTAAGTTTCAGTCTGAGTTAAGTTAGGAAGTTAAAACTAAATCAATGTAAAAATTTTCTTGGGTGCAAGTATTTTTATTGAATCTAATGTAGAATTTCACATTGCAGTTTTTGAGTATCCAGCTGTTATTTTTGCCTCTCCAATTTGTATAACATTTACTACAGCAGCTCTAAACCAATAACCTTTGACAGAATCACAGAATATGCTGAGTTGGAAGGGACCTATCAGGATCATCAAGCCCAAGTCCTGACCCTGCACAGTTCATTTCACATAAATTATCACAGCTAATGAGTTAAAAGATGATGTCTGACTATAAACTGCCTCATTTTATGTAGTTACAAAGAAAACTGTTCATGCTACTTTTTGTCTGCAGTTGTCATATTGCAGAATAATTTAAATATGAGCAATGAAATAATACTGAGGTGGTGGGGAGCAGCTGTGGGGCAGCTTGGAGCCCGGCAGGAGCTGTGGGTTCAGGGCTCTGGGCAGGGCTGGGGGGGCTGCTGGCAGCCCAGGGATGGAAATTTCTCTGTCAGCTTTGTATGGGGTTAATGCTTGTGGCAGCTGGTGTTTGGTAGCTCTGTTCACACAAACACATGCTTGACAGCCATGAGCAAACTCCCAAATGAGTGAAAAAAAGACTTTTCAATATAGCTTTGATAAAATTTGTAAGTCTTGGCTAGAACCTAAGAGCTCAATGTGCTGCATTTTGATGGGCCAGAATCAAGGAAACAGTGTTTGAAAGACTTGAGAGACTTCATGAGATTTATAGATTTTTTTTTTGAGAGGAAGAAGAGTTTGAAAACAAATATCCAGAAAAACAAAAACACAGTCCCCATCCATCAGCATTTTTTCTTCTCAACCAGATTCAGTAAATCTGCTCCAAGGTGGTATCAAGGATGTGAACTTTGCTGTCAAGTGGAACTCAGGATCCATTCTCCTGTGGTTCCTCCTTTCGTGCTCCCCCTCGTGGACTGAACTCAGTTTATGTGAACCCGTGAGTGCTGTGCAAGGGGCTCAGTCTGTGCTGAGCACATTGCAGCACTGAGATCTGCACACATTAAACAGCCGTGACTCAGTCTAAGAATGGGGAATGAGTAGTAGTGCATTAATGTCAAATTAATTCAGATGAAATAATTTAATGAAGTATCTAAAATGTTGATTTCCTGCTGAGCAGTGCCAGGTTTCTGCCATAACCAGAAGCTCTTTCAGGCATACTGAAAAGGCCCAAGAAGCCCAAAAGCACAAAAAGTCCAGACAAGGTTCAGCTTAGCAGATTGTGTTAGCCAAGAGCTGGGGATGGCTGGCTCCAAGAAACCAGGAAATGGAGAAGGAAAAAGTCACATCTTTTAATGATGAGTAAATAAACACGTGGCAACTGTAAGCAGATATTGTAGACTGGAGATATAAAAATGTCTTAGTGTGTTAGTCACGACATGTACAGTTTAATAACTGTCAGATTGACAGTTTAATAACTTTCCTGCTTTGTCTGAACTCAGAACTGGAACTTTTATTTTTCTGTCTTCAGCAAAATGCTATTCAGCTCTCTTATGTCTAAATAAACTGAAATCAAGACCAGAAAATAAGAAGATAATCCATTAATTTTTTTTTAAAGTATGATAGATCCTTGAATCTTCTTTTTGCTGAAAAGAGTATAATGTGCCACTTGTCTGAAGTGTCTAACTTCTGTTTAAGAAATTTTCTCTCTCTAATTTTTATTTTTAAGGAAGTTTTCTTTAACACTTGTTGAGCAATACTTCTTTTTCAGAATCTATCTAAAAGTATTTCCCTGAGTATTGGGAATTTCCTGACAGCAATGTATATGCAAGATTATGTAAAATATAGTTTAAAAAGCCTGATTTCCTCCCCTACAGCAACAGCTGAAGCAAACAGAATTCAGGAGAGTAGGGTGGATTTGGATCATGGGGGACTAGGCCAGCCCTGACAATTTTCACTCTGGCATTCTCTTTTTTCCCTTTGAAAGAGTAGATACCAAATGACTGGCTGTACTGAGAAAGCATTTGAAGTTCTTCTTGACAACAAACAGTATCTCTGGGAACTGACAGTGCACATATCTTTGGGAAAACAAAGATTAATAGTGCATGCAGCAGACAAAGCCTGGGTAAGTCTGGAAGGGCAGTTTTGACTGCAAGACTTTTTTGATTCAATAGAACAAGAACACACAGTAGCTTTGATCTTTTTTTTCTTTGATCTTAGAGACATTCCTAATCATTCTGGTGTCAGTACATTGACACACACTGAGAAAATAAGTGAAAAAGTGAAAAATAAATTTACTTTCAAGTTTTGTCTGTTATCAAGGACTGCCAAGTTAGCAGGATAGCTCCTTGCAGTGAAAGCCCTTGTGAGGGAGCAGCTCTAGATCTGAAATTTGGTGTCAAAAAGGGCGGTTACAGTCAGAGATACAACATGTTATTCTCGTATTGAAGACAAATGAAAGAACACATCATGAAGGGAGTTTATGTTGCCTACTTTCTGACTGATTCTAAAATGTCTTTGTACTTACACAAACAAAAATCTGATTGTAGAAATTAGGTTAATCATGGAAATGGAAGATGGTTTACCTAGGTGAAGGTATGGTGGCTGATCCTGTGATACTCTGCAATGGGAGTTACTCTGCATGTCAGCAGAGTCCTCATGGGGTTTTGTGGTGGATGCTTACAGTCAGGGGGGCACCATAATCCAGTTGTAAATAGCGATTCCTATTTTTAGTTGTTTACAATCCTTCCAGGCTGAGAACCAAGATCACCAACACAGCCTCAGGCCTGAACAGTACAAATGTAAGTGAAGTAGGGGGGAAGTAAACCAGGGGAATGTGACTTCATTACCTGAAGCTATAATTGGACAATTAACCTCTGATATGCAAATAGACCAAAGTTATATCTGTGTGAGAAACTCATGATCATGGTCCATTTTGGGTGTAGTCTGCAAGGCTTTTGCACTGCCCAAGGTGTATCTGTTGAAGGTGGAAGGAATGAGGGACTTCTTTACAAACCAACCCTGGGTCTGCTGGTAAATAGAGCTGGATACTGCCAGATAAACAATGGGAAGGATTCCACTGATTGATAAATGGAATGAGAGGTGGAATGAGGGAGATTTGTCTTTACAAACAATAATTTACATAATTTTATATATACATTCCATAAGGAAATCCACTAATTGACACAAGGAAACGACAAAGGTGTACCTTTGTCAAGTACCTCAGCCAATGGGGAAAGGGGAAAATGTGGCTGGAAAATTGGGATAAAAAGAAGTCTGTGTCCTCCTAAAATCTGAGAGATACCAGAGGAAATGCCCATGGCCTCTCCCTTTATTTGAAAATAGTAAATAAAGTGTCTCCTTTTTGGACATAAACCTCTGGTGTTTGTGGATTAATTTTCCTGACAAAGGCCTTCAATAAATACCTACTTTACTCTTTTAACTCTGTCTAGCCTCTGTTCTAGGTAGCCACTCCAAGGCATCAGTGAGATTTTCTATTATGAGAGAGATTTCCAGTTATTTATAGATGAATGCTTCAGAACATGAAGGACAGCAAAGGGAACCCCATCAATTTTGAAACTGTAACAGTGACAAAGGCTGGCATCAGAGGTAAGGCAGAAAGGAGATGAATATCTGAGAATAAATCACAGAGCTTTGTATTTGAAGACAAGAGCTTGTGAGAATGAGGAATCGATGAAAAACCAGAGGGAAGGACATAAAACAGACATTGAAGGGGAGTTTGTGTGTTGGAGGTTAGGATTTTTCCTTTCTTTTCCTTTTTCTCAGGGACTTTTGTCCCATTTGTTGCTAAGAAACGATAATGACCGGCTATTGTGAGACGAAAGTGGCCACGGTGGGATATGGATGTAGCTGAACTCTTTTAGCTCAGGGATTTTCTCTGGGAAGGGCAGGGGCACCGTGAGGTTTTGAGGGGCTGCCTTGGCTCCTCTGGCCTCGGGCTTGGAGGGAACAGGAACCGCGGAGCTGCTGCTCCAGCGGAGCAATTTGCTGTGGAGTGCAGCCCGTTCCTGTTTTCTCCTGCTGTGTTTTGCTCCTGAGAGCGACCTTCGAACGGGACTTTATTAACACCCGAGCTGACTGAAAGGACTCAGCCCAGAGCACAGACGGCAGTAACACACACCTGGAAAATTTCATGGATACTCAGCTGCTTTGAAGGAGCACAGGAATTACCATGTTTGAAGCAGATGATACTTATGGTTCAATAGCAGGACAAGGCAGCATCTGCAACTTGGACGAATACAGAGAAATAATCAGATTGCCCAGTTTGCCTGTGTCTGAGTGGAAGTGGTGGGGAGCTGTTTCTTACTGCCCTGGTTTCAGTCCTGGATCAGAGAAAACTCTTGGTCCCTCCACAACATGAAATAAGGGCTACTGGAAACCATTTGTTAGGAAAATTAATCCACAAACACCAGAGGTTTATGTCCAAAAAGGAGACAGAGGAGTCCTTTTACTTTATTTGAATAAAGGGAGAGGCTATGGGGCATTCTCCTGGGGTCTCTCCAATTTTTGGAGGACGCAGCCTCATTTTTATCCCAATTTCCCAGCAGCATTTCCCTTCTCTCTTTCCCCCTTGGCTGAGGTACTTGAAAGGTTCAGACTTCCCAATACCCCTGATACCAAAGATTTCCCTCTAAGGTATAACCCTCCCTTTAAATTTTTAGTTCTTATGGAATTTAGGGATTTTTCTTCCCTATTGTTTCTTTCATCTTTTAATGTCTAATTTCATTTATCAGCAAACCTAAAGTTTATTTGTGAAAACAAATATATTTTTCCATTCATCAATCAGTGGAACCCTTCCCATTGTTTCTTTTATCTCCCAGTGCCAATTTATCTAGCAGCAGACCCACAGCTTGTTTGGAAAGACAAATCTGCTATTCCTCTCCCAGTGCTGCTCTGGACAGCTCCTCTTCTCTGCACTGCCAGGGGCTCCTGTGAATTTTTACACTGTGATGTAGTTGGCTGTTTCCTTTTGCACCTGCAGACCTGGGTGCTGTAGTGAAGATGACTCCTGTACTGCTGCCAGCAGATTAATCTGGGCTCACACCCCGATGGTGCCAGCTGAGTTGTGCAATTCAAGCAACTAAACAGCAGTTCTATGGGGAAAAGGTATCTGTGGCTTGGGGATGTACAAATACAGACAGGTTTGCAAGTACTGAACCTGAAATCATGCTTTGCACACTGAACTCTCCTTTGGTTTTATTCACAGTTGAACTAACAATTCTGAAAGTACCTGTATTTTAATTTTTGAACAAGGTATCGCCTTAATTTTCTAAACCAACAAAAGCTTTATGTATTTTGTCCATTTCGTTGCGTGTTGAAATTTAGGATTTTTCTTTTTTTTTTTTACCTCTCAGGGAATTTTCTCCCATTTGTTGCCTAAGAGACGGCAATGATGATACTTGGGAGACAGAAGATGTGGCTGGGAGGAGTGCAGCTGACTGCAGTCTCTTGGCTGGGGGTTTTCCCTTGGGAAGTGCAGAGATCCCCGCAGATTTTGGCTGTGGTTCAGGGGCCGGGCTCAGCTCCTCACTCTATTGGGATTGGGATGGGAGTGCACAGGGGTGGTTTTGGTGCCAGACCTGCTGCCCAGAGGATTTGCTGCCACTGCAGAGTTTTCATCCTGCTCTGACTCTATTCAGTCTATTTACTCTCACTCTCGCAAGAGCAGCTCTTGGATCGGGACCTTTTCCAACCCCAACCTCGCTGGGAAGGGAACACCAACCCCAATCCCTTCCCGGCGGTAGCGTCCCCCGGTCTGCAGCAGCCCAGCCCTGCTGTTTGTCTGCCTGTGCTGCTTGGGGTTTTTGGCTCCATTTTAACGCGACACCCCGCATGTTCCGGCACGGCTCCGGAGCCTTTGCCGCTCCCCGCGCTGCCCCTGCCCAGGCCCTGCCGCCGCCATTCCGCCCTCCTGAGGCACCGCCCGCCCCTGCGCCTGGGCACGGGAAACCCCGTGTCCGTCCCTGCCTGCCCTCCGCCACAGCGCCCCCTGGAGGCGCGGGGGAGCCACGGCCCGGCCGCAGCCACAGCGCCCCTGGCGGCCGTGCCGGACGTGCAGCCGGTGCGCGGCCCGGCTCGGGGCGCTGCGGGTCCGGCCCGGGTTTATCGGTGTGAGAAACACCGGCACCCGCCTGGGAAATGAAACAAGTCTAACAAAGGACAGCGGGAGACAAGGACCACAGAGCAAAGGTTATTACAGACGGCTGCATCTAGGCACTCGCTTCGGGGTGCCCTTAATACCTTTTCCCTTCCATCAGCCTGTTGCATATTCATAAATCCTTATGCATAGTAAACTTTTCCCCTAAAATAGCTTACATGTTCTAAGAATTGTTTAGCATGGCTCCTCCTTGGATCTGCCTTTTTAGAGCATGCAGATTCCTTGGTTGTGGTTTTAGTCCTTTTTTATCCCCTCCAGTTTGAGTCTTGGTGCACTCTGCCTTCAGAGGGTGAGTGCTGATGGTTGGCAGATGTGTCCAGGTGTGCTCATGCTGTGTGCGTTGGGTGTTATCCCATCCCAGCAGGCATTTTAACACAAGCACACTGAGATCAGCTATTTCACTAAGCTTAATTAACAACAGAAATAAAAGCTATATCTGTATAACAAAGTAACTTTAACACCACACATCCCTTTAAAATTTGCGAAAATCCAATATTATAATCTCTATGTATAACACCACGAACCACAGCCAGCTGAGGCACTGCAGGATGAGGCAGGGCTGGACTCTGAAGGCAGTCTCGCCTATAAATGTCTGAAAAGCTGATATTTATGCCTTTTCCGCCGCTCTCTACGTGTGCTGCGCCGAAGCCAAGGCGGGCGGGATGCGGGTCGCGGTCCCGCACGGGGCAGGGCAGGGCAGGGCCGGCGGGGCGGGCAGGCCGAAGCTGGCCCGGAGCAGACCCGGCCTCGCTGCAGCACTTTAATGCCGCACTGAGGGGCCGCTTAACGCGTGGCGCCGTGGCTTAGTTGGTTAAAGCGCCTGTCTAGTAAACAGGAGATCCTGGGTTCGAATCCCAGCGGTGCCTGCGCCGGCGGGCCGGCTTTTTGTGTCCGCGCTGTTTTACCGGCCGGGACGGGGTCGGGGATCAGCCGGGGAGAGGGGGGAACAGCGCGGGGCGTGTGAGTAACTACAACAAACAGCCCGGGGGTGTGAGTAAATGCAGCAAAGGGTACGGTGGGTGTGTAACTACAACCAACAGTGTGGGGCGTGTGAGTAGCTGCAACAAACAGCACGGGCGTGTGAGAAAATACAATAAACAGCCCCGTGGGTGTGAGTAAATACAGCAAACTGCGCAGTGGGTATGCGGTGGGTGTGAGTAACATCAACAAACACCCCGGTGGGTGTGAGTAAATACAACAAACAGTGCGGTGTGTGTGTGCATGTGTGTAAATACAGCAAACACCCTGTGGGTGTGCAACGGGTGTGTGCGTAAATACAACAAACAGTACAGTGGGTGTGTGGTGCATGTGAGTAAATACAACAAACACCGCAGTGTGTGTGTAAATACAACAAACATGCAGTGGGTATGCGGTGGGTGTGTGTGTAAATACAACCCGCTGTGTGTGTGTAAATACAACAAACACCCCAGTGTGTGTGTGTAAATACAACAGCCCGCTGTGTGTGTGTACATACAGACAGACACACAGAACAGCCGCAGCTGGACATCCAGGCTGTCTCCTGTTGGCTTTATGGGAAGCTGTTCTCCGGGAGTGTCTATGCACACAGAATAGGGAAAATGCCTCCCACCATTTTTTCCTCTAATTGCCACATCTCCAGCAGCCCCTAGGGCAAACAAGGCCACGATTGCCCGTTCTCCTGTTCTCCTGTTCTCCTGTTCTCCTGCCCTTCCAGCCGAGTGCCGCTGACTCCACGGCTGCTCTGAGGCTTTTGCTGTCCATCAGCACCGAGTCCTGCCTGTCGCCTCTTACCTGCTACCATCACACTGAGTCTGGCTTTGCCAAGTGAGAGTTGCAAAAACTCATTAGTGACGCAGCAGAGGTGTTAAAAATAGGTTAGAAAGTGTTGTGAAATAGTTGATAGATCGCTAAGCATGTACTGTTAGTTTGGTTGTTATATTGTAGAAGGGGTTAAAAGGGTAGGTGTAAGAAATACAGCTCTCAAGGTACCATAACACCCCTCAGTGAAGTGCAGCAGGAGCCAGCCCGGACAGAGCTGTAATGGCCAATCAAGGCCTAAAACCTTCATGCGAATGAAAGATTCAAAAAGAAACCAATCCAAAGGGACAAAAAACAGGATAAAAAGGGGGATCTGACCCAGGGAAGCTGGGCTGTTCCCCTGGAGCCTCGGGGCCAGCGCCGGCGCTGCTCCATCCCTGAGGGAACGCTCCTGCTCGGCCTGGGCCCCTTGCTTTGGGCCTTTCTTTTTGTTATAATAAATGCTGAAATCACTTCAGTACCGGGAGCCTGCCCTCGTTTTAATCAGAAGGACAAAGGGGTTTTCTATAAATCTTGAAAAATTAAAAGCCAAACCTTGCTCTGTTAGGCATGGGAATTAGGTTCAATGAAAATATTCCAAATTTGTGTTACTCTAAAGAAAGGCAGAATCCATCCCTAAACCTAAAGATAAAAGGCTTAAAATCCATTAGTACAAGTTCCAGCCTAGCAACCATATCCACCAGGTGTTTTTTTGCACTCACACAGCAGTGATGGGAGTAAAGGGATTCACAGCCACATTTGGAGATCAGAGCTTTTAGGACTTAGATCAGCACCCAAATCACAGTTGTCAGTAGCCTGAAATGTAATGTATAAGGCTTAATGTCTTAATGAGGATCTTTTTTCTTTTGCATTTATTTGTGGAAATAGACCAGAAGAAGGCTGCTTAACTCTAAAGTAGAATTGTAGTAACAAATTTGTGAATGTTGTTAAAAATTGCATTAAGGCTTATTTGCGCTGTGCCAGGTAGCAGGCAGTAACAGCTGTCTCTGCATAAATATTTGCTTTTTTATTTGTAATGTGAGCTGAACAAGCTTCCTTCTCCCACCCCTCACCCAAATGCTTTGTCATCACATCACTATCCAGAGAGGTAAAGCAGTTGAACTCTGTGTATAATTATATTATCAACTGCTCTAAAATACAGCATGCTGTGCTCATAGGCCCTTATGCTACTGGTATTTGCAAGGCTATATTTGAAAATCCATATATGCTATATATATATAATATATATATCCATATATGCTCTCTATATATTGCTCCTATATTGCTCATATGTGATCTGTTTAATTTCCAATGAGCAGGAGCACCTGGTCAGAGTAGCCCAGTGCATCAAGAGCTGTCCTGGTCCCTCAGCTGCTCTTTGGCTCTGCACACACTGCTCTGACCTTTCCATCTCTTCTGCCATCTGCAGAATGACCACAATCCCTGCTGCTCTCACAGAGTTTATGAATGTAGGATGAAGCACTCTGAGCTCTCAGATAAAATCAATGTTATTAAAGTCATGTTTTTGTTTTCCTCCTCAGTGAGTTCAGGTCATGCTGGGACCAAGCCTTTTCAATAATGCTGGCAGCATTCACAGATGCATTTAGATTGTTTCTGAGAAAAGGGGCCTGACTGACTTCAGCCATTGATGAGACAGAAAAACAACTTCAACTTGCAAATAAAACTTTTGAAATTACTAAACTGGGGACTTCATTGAAAATGTAGCATGTAGGACTGTTTTAGCCTTCTTGTTGAAGGTGCTTATTAACTGTTACGATTATTTTATGTTTATCCACAGAAATATATGTAATACATGTTTTTACAGGCCATATTTTTCTGACAAGATACTTCTACCTTAGTCTCTCAAAATACTGCAATATTTTACATGAAGGTGTGTGATTATGATATCAATATATGATTGGTATTACCTGAGAAGGGTTAAGTGTAATATGTTATGATGAGTATTTAAGAAACACTTTAGAATCTTTCCAATTGCAACATTTATTGCTGCCAAATGCAAACCAAATGGCCACATCTGTAAGAAAGTAGGTGAATACCCAATTTATGTTCCCATTATGACTGCCTCCTTCAAATGGAAGCTTAAAATGCTCTCCATTATCTGTCAGCCCTGGCTCAGCACGGAGGTCCCAGCGGTGCCAATGTGATGCCAATCCAACAAGAACAGGAGGGAGGCTCTGGGAAGCTCCAGGTCTGCCAGCCTGACCTCCAAGGTTATGGAGCAGATCACCCTGAGTGCCATCACACAGCACCTACAGGGGATCAGAAAGAGCTGGCACAGGTTTAGGAAGGGCAGGTCCCTCCTTATCACCAGCTGGGGTCTCGTGTCAGTCACACAGTGCAGTCTCAAGCTCAAAGATTTTCAGCTTAGAAAAGAACAGTTTATATAAACACCTATGTTACCTTTATTTATTTGGTGGCTATTTGTATGATGCCTGCCTTTGGTTTAAATGCAAGACACTCCAAATACACTCAGCCAAAAGAACTCATCAGGTGAGTCCAGCCTGAAGCAGTGCTCTGGCCAGAATCTGCTTTTTGGTTTTTATGTGACACTCTCATGTGTTACGAGTTGAAAGTGAAGTCTTGTCTTGATTTAGTCTAATAAAACATTTTCCATCTGGAATGGAAAATACCATAATTCCAATCTTTCATGAAAGCCTTACAAATTAACTTGGGAACAATAAATAAATGATCTTTCAATTTATGTAATTGGGAGAGAATTTTGTGTTCTAGCAGCTTCTGGTGATTTATCCTAATGATGGCAAATTTATTGAGATGAGAAAGAGAGGAGCAAGGAAATCTGCCTGCCTATATGTTTCCTCTTGTTGTCTAACAGCAGCTGCATCACTGGAAAATGTGTTCTAATGAGAATATTTATTTTTTCAATAGGAGACTAAACTGCTTTATAGAGTTCTGGATTGAGCCAAATGACTTTTAAATCCCAGAAATTAAATTTTGAAATGTGGCAACTTAGATTCTAGCTTTGTTTTCAGCTGCTACTGCTGCAGGTTTTCTCTTTTGCTGCCTAACTGACATAATGTGTGAACACTTAATAAATAAGTTGCACATAAGGTGGTAGAAAAAGATGATATATTGCCATACTTTCTTTGACTTAATCACAGTCTATGCAGTATCTCTAAGGATCTGTAGGGAATAAATTTAAGTTGTCCAAATAGGTATATTTTTAATAAGCTTTTATGCTAGACAGTTGCCAGAATGTGATCTGTATGTGTTATTGATTAATAGCTGAATTAGGAACATGAAACGAACCTCCTGGGATTCTGCCAAGCTGCTGTGGAAGAATAGCATGTGCAATAATACATTAGCGGCCTGGTATTTATACAAAAATATGAAGTGGCGACATAGAAAGGCAGTATCTGGCACTTGAAAGAATTCTTCAAGTGCCAGAATTGCTGCAGAAGATCTTTAACTTGTGTGCTGTTGTGATTAATAATTTTCTTAGGCATTTCATAGCTTGCCCTGTGAAACTGTACCCAGAACTTACCACAATAACAGTAAAGTATTACTTAACATAGGAACATCTCTAGGCTCAGAATCAGACTGACAGTGTATCTGCCCTGTGTCCTCTCTAATAACCATGGCCAGCAGCACATGTCCAGGGCAGAGCACAGGGCAAACAGGCAGCAATATCTGCCCAGAATACCCTGCCAGCCTCTGGGGATTTCCACCTCGGGGTCCTGAACCTTCAAATACAGATCTGATCAAATTGAATTTTTCATTCCTCCACATCTGTGAATAGGGAAAGTGAAGTGACTCCTGCAGGCAGATTTGCTTATTGGAATATATTTTATCAAAGTGGCAGTTGCCTGAAGAAGGGAAGTTAGAGGCTGCCAAATGTTTAGTGGCTGTTTATTGCAACACTGACTGTAGGCTTGGGGGAAGAGATCTCCACTTTGCCTGGGAGCTGCCATTGCTGCCTGCACCTTATTCACAAAGATTTGGGTGAAAACATTTGACAAAAACATCAAGTGAAGCCACAGTGCCTGTTAACCCCCGTTTGTAGGGCTGCTTTGTTGTCTTTCCTGACGTGCTGAGCTGTGATGTGTCATTCCTCAGCAGGCATGTTCAGCCACATGTGTCATGGCTGTACAATGTGATGTCTGCATCCTGGATGGATTTGCCACAGTGTCAGCTCTGGATTTTGGGGCAGAGGGAGGGGGAGAACTGTTTGGGATACTGCAGTCTGAGTATTGGAAAACAAAGACATTTCCCAGTTATTCCTTTGCTGCCTGTAGAAAATATTGATATGGATGATTTAATTTGCAAGTAATTTGCAGAACTTATACCTGTTGCTTGTTTTAAGGTTTTCATTGTCTGTTCTTACAAAGTAAGCAATGGCATCAGAGTGCCTGACTGAGAGAAAAGTGACTTGCCTCCATCACCCAGCAGAGAAGTCCCTGATGCATTTTGCTATTGATGCTTACAGCCCAGCTGTCACAGAGATGGAAGTGGCCTTTGAACTTGGAGATAGATTAGGTGGATATCCCATAGTGTCACTTAAAAGACAAAAAATTCAACAGAGGCCAGGAGGAGAGAGAGCAAGAGGACACTGAGCAATTTAGATTCTTTAGGACCTGTGCTGCTCCATTCTCATAACTGCACCAGATTAAAAGAAAGAGTTTTTGAATGCTTCACTGTATTTGGGTTCATAATGAAACACAAGTTTGTTCAAGCTCTGAGTGTAGCTAGCTAATAAATTGCAAGTTGTGTGCCTTCCTGCAGCAGAATAGAACATTTTTCATCCAAAAGGCTGAAACCCATAGCCCCAAAACATGAGGTTCTGTGGGACTGATGGGAGAAGTAAGGCAGTTTTGGAGGTGATCTTTGACCTCTTTGAAAAATATTTTTTCATTAGCTGTGCTTGGCTCATGTGCAGAATTGTATCTTTGTGCAGGTGTTTTCAGTTCTTATATTTTAAATGTCTATTTGCGTATCTTGGCAAATTGTGCTTGCATTTTTTTAGATGGTGAAGCCTTTACACTTCAGTTTATTTTCAGTTTACTGTTCTACTTTTGTTCCAACAGGGAAGGAGTCTGTAGGGATTCAAATAATAAGCAGTGCCCTGTAGATGCAGATGAAGCCCAGTGTACACAACTCATCTGGCATCAGTTTCTGCAGAGTGCACCATTGCCAAATGCCAGCTCACTGGCAGTGAGGGTGTGCACTCAAAAAAGAGAAAGAGAAAGAGAAAGAGAAAGAGAAAGAGAAAGAGAAAGAGAAAGAGAAAGAGAACCAGCAGTGGATTATTTTGTTGCCCACCTCTGGTGAGATGAAGAAAGTTTCTCTTCTCTTATGGGCCTGTGTCTCAGCTGTGAAAACTGTCCAAGTATGTTCATTTCCTCATTTCATTGCTCTTTCCAGTAAATAGTTCTTAACTCATGATTTTTCTGTGCCTGCAATTCTGCTCTCTGTCCCACTGCCGTGGGAGGGAGAAGTGAGGGAGTGCCATGTGGTCTGGGGTGTTCCATTGGGAACATGAAATCATTCCTAAACATGACACAGGGCCTCCTACATGTAGCGTTCCTGTTTGGCCAAAGACCTTTCAATCCACAAATGAGTTTAAATTTAGTATATTTTGAAGGCATTTATTAATGGCTGTGGTCTCTCTGCAGTCTCTGTACTTCTCTTTCGTTATGATAAAGGTCGAGAGGTGCAGACAGGCTTGTGGAACCTGCAGCACAACTCGTGGAGGTTCAGGGCTTTTTGCTCATCCTGGGGATGTGAGATTGCACAGGTTGCATGGGCATCCAGGTGTGAGGGGTTGTGGGGAGCTCTGTTTCACATCCTGTAAGGCAGGCATGCAGGTTTCCATGCATTCAGCAAGTATCAGAAAGCCAGCAGCTTCTCGCTCTCACATAATTTCAGAGATGACACCAGGGGGAAGCATCTGTCTTTTGTGGTTTTGCACAAAAGGACTTTTTTCTTTCAGAAAATTGTAGTTCAGCTATGATTAAGGTTTAAATATACAAGTTATTTTTAATATTATTTGGAGAGGTAGTCAAGCAGTGACCTCACTTGACGTGGATGGCACAACTCCCACAGACTGTGCCATAGTGAGGTTTTCATTCAATACAAAGGCAATAAAGAATCTGATTCATAATGAACGGAATAAAAGATGAATCAATTCAGGCTGTGTGGGCAGATTCTTTCCTGTGCTGTTAACTGTGCAATGCCATCAAAACAACAAGGTCTGTCCTTATCTCCTGTAGTGTTTATGGTAATTCTTTACTTACAAATGACTAAACACAATTAGCCCCTAGAATTAGCTCTTGTTGTCTATGGAAACTGTTGAATGATGGCTTTTTCTGAAAAACCCTTGTTAATACTTGAACATGAGAAATATTTTGAAATTGTCTGAATTACAACTTTTTAAAAATTATGTAAGGGTTGACCAAGTGTTGTTTGTAGATTTTTTTTAAACAATGTGTTTTTTAGTATGTATACTATATCCATCAGAAATCTTTCTTTTTGTCCAGTGATAATAGTTAAAAATATTGTAAGAGTTATAACTATCATAAAAGAAAATAATATGACCATTTATCCATATTATTTCATTTGACACATCTAGCTGAATGAACCCACTAGAGTCATAGCTCAGAAATAATTTATTATAGTGTCCCTAATTACTGTGAGTATGGCTTAATATTCAACACAATTACTGATATAAACTATTCAATTAACTCTGCATGTTTATTTCTGATTAATTGTACTATATATAGTGCTTCTCTATTAAAATAAATACTTACTGTCTGTAACAAAAATTGTGAAATAGTGTGTTAACTCAGGTCTGTTTGGCCAGCCCTGAGTGGCTATTTTTTCAGTACTAGACTCATTTTTTTTTTTAATTAACATTTTAATTTGCATGTCATGTTCAGGCAGAACAGAATCACTGTCTTTTTTTTCCTTCTCATGGGTTATGTTCTTTTATTATGTGCTTCTCAAGGTAATTTGAGCTATCTTTATGTAATAAATATGTATTGATGAACTATCTTAATTGATCAGGGTACCACTATCCTATTATTTCCCTACCCTTAAAGCAAACCAAACCCAATCCTTATTCCATATTATCTATAGTGGTTCAGTTTTAAAGTTTTCATATTGAATGAAAAAAGCCCTCAAGACTTTTACTTCTCAACTCTAACCAGCTGAAAAGATATGCAGGTGTCTGTCTGCAGTTCTCTGACTACTGTCTTTGAAAAGTGAAGCATTGGGTGAACAGTTAACTTGGGACACCTGGGCAAAAGGAATAAACTGCCTTGGTGCCATGGCCAGAACCTGCTGCCCTTCTAAGAACTGGGTGAACTTCAAGTGCTCCTTAATATTGATTCCCATGACAAGCTGTGATTTCTGTGACAACTGACAAATTGTGATTTCTTCTGGCATTCTCTCTGGCTGTGGTCTGTGGAAACAAACCCAGAAGATTAAGGGAGAATTAATGAATTAGTAGTTGCAAACACAAATTTGGAATTATTAGAGGCTGTTAAATAGTACATCTCTCAAAAAAGGTGCTAAAACCTAAAGCACACTGTTATTTAGATACTGTGGTCCAAATTCAGTGTCATATGACTGTAAGAGAAGGATTTAGTCACTTCTTTTGATGTTGTCTTGTTGAATCTCTGACTTAATAGTTTCCAAATGTTTTCACATAAACTGATTATGCAGCTGCTGCTGCTTCCTGTGTTTCAGCAGCTCTAAGTGTGGGGCCCTTAGGAGAGCATAAAAATAGATTTGGGGCTGCCTTGGCACAATTGGTTTTAGGGCTGCCTGGCAGTGCTCACAGCTGATGCAGCTGCAGAGCTCTTGGTTGGTCCTGTACAATCTGAAATGGAACCAGTTATTGGCTCTGCATCTGCTCTTCCCTGTGAAGAACTTCAGGAAGAACATTAGTAATGACCATGGGAGTGAAAATTGCCCATAAGGAAGAGGAGCATATGTTATGCAGTAAATACAAATATTTCTGAAACAAAGTCACATTGTGGGAATATTAAGATGGTGAATGCTTGCACATCAGGATTTACATATCACTGATGGGTTTTGTGTTAACTTTTTGTGCCCTTGAGAGGCTTTGCAGAAATCCGAGCCCTTCTGTGCTGGGATGCATCAAGGAAATTACCAGCAAAAGCAGTGAGATTGGTGCCAAGCTAAATGTGGGCTCTGCAATGAATATTTGTGTTTCCAACTGGGATTAATGTGCTTTTAGTAGATGTATAGACACAGGATGAAATATTTAAAATTGCTTGACATTAATTGACAGTTAAATATTTGCCAGTGTGTCTTGCTTTTGACAAGTAGGAAGCCTTTGTGATTTTTCCTTCTGTGTCACTGTAATCAATGGACACTGCTTTGCCATTAAGTTCAGCAAATGTAGGACTGAGAACAGATTAACTCATCACTGTACACCAGTTCTGTACAGCAGGGGAGGCAAGAAGAGGTGAATTTGTGATTCCTCCACCTATGGCCGTGGAAAAGGATCAATGCCATGTTGGCTGATGAAATAATGGTATTAAATATTCTCTCTTTGAATCACTATCTTTGTTCCAGCTAGTACAATGCCATTTTTATGGACATAACTACTATTTTTTCATAGTTAGAGCAGAAGAACATGGAATAAGTAAGATTAAAAACCAACAATTGTTGTAATTACTGTCATTTATGAAAGCTGGCAAATTACTATAGTAAAGGAATAGTTTAAAAGGGGTAGGTTTTCCTAAGTTGCATGACAATTATATGTGAGCTGCCATACTTTTGGTAGTCAACAAAACAAATGCATACACATATTTTTGTTCATTTGTTCCAAGAGGGTCTGTGAATAATGATAGATTCAAAAAAGCTAATTACAGTTAACTCCCAAAACAACTGGTTGTGTGAGAGAGTAACTGAAACATCTATAAACATCTCATAAGTGTGCGAGTCTGACAGTGTGAATACAAATTTAAATATAAATGAATACTTGGGTATTTTATTCAAATAGTTTTAAAGCTGGTTTAATCTTTACAGCACCTCCTCTGACATGGGCAGAACAATCACAATGGGGGGAAATGCCCTAATGAAGAGTATTTGAACACTGAGCACTGTAGATGTGCACACCAATCTGGGAACATGGGATTGTCTGTGCTATGTGTGCTGTGTTACCCTGGAGTCCTCTCAAATCTGTACAAGATCAAAGAACTTCTCTGTCAGCTACTTTTAATTTAGGATTTGTGACCCCAGTGGTTCTATCAGCTTGATTGCTTCCTGTTTGAAAGAATTCATAAATGTGTAATATATAAATATAGAGCAACATATGGAGCAACATATGTATAAATTGATTTTATTATTGTTGCCTGCTGCAGGATTCTCCCCTGTGCCCTCTGAAATATGATTGGTTCTGGGATTTCCCAGGGTGAGAACTCTGTACAGAAATTATTTATTTAGTAAAGTTGTAGTTACCTTCACTTAATTCTGGTTTTAAGTAGGTACCCTTTTGCAACATTCCTGTTCATCTACCACTATAGCAGGCACTCGTGGATACTATCCTAAGTGGTTATACTGCAGTTTTCTTTGATTTTATTTCCTAATTTTTATTAAAATAATATTTTTTCATTAATTTAGTTGGCTGCCCTATCTGGCACCTTTATCTTCAGCTGAGGAAATAGCTGGAATGTTGGACAGCCACATGGATATTGGGGAGGGGATGCACCCTTGGGGAGCTCTGCATGCAGCCATGCCACTGCTGCCCTGGGGATAAATTAATGAATTCCAGCTCAGGGGAGCACCACTGATCCCTGCCAGAGGCTGATGTGTACTGTCACAGAACATATTTTATGAAAAATCCTTTTGTCAGGATTTTTTTCTCCTGAGAAGCTGAGAGGCCTCAGAAATGAAATGCAAACAATGGTTATCTGCTGCTGTGGGATGCAACAGGTGCATCTGGGATTGGTCTCATGTGGTTGTTTCTAATTAATGGCCAATCACAGTCAGCTGGCTCTGACTCTCTGGTCAGTCACAAGATTTTATTATCATTCCATTCCTTTCTATTCCTTTCAAGCCTTCTGATGAAATCCTTTCTTCTATTCTTTTAGTATAGTTTTAATATATAATTTTCTTTTAATATAATATATATTATAAAATAACAAATCATCCTTCTAAAATATGGAATCCGGATTCTCATCTCTTCCCTTATTGGGGTTGCCTGCAAAATTCAACCTTTGGTGACCCCAAATGAGTGAGGAACATTGCCACAGTGTATGAAAGGGGATCTCAGATGACTCAACCTTCACTAACATGGAAGTGCAAGGGCAGAAGTTTTCTTGATATTGTCTTCCAGTTTTTGACAAATATCTCACTGCCTCAGGCATTTGGTTCACAGATGATGTTGTGTCCTAACAATAGGTATGGTTAAAGCTTTGTGAAAATAAGTACCAATGCTCTCTTAAAAGTTTTGATCATCTAAATCACTGATTATCCTCATACTCACTGCCCTTTTTTTTTTAATCTCTAGGCATACTTACAGCCCATGTGTGTATGAATCCACAGGGCTGCCAGTCTTGTTCACTCATTGTTCAGTTCTTGGAATGATTTTCCCTTCTCGTTCTTCAACTCATTTATCACAGGCTCTCCTCTTATTTTCATGCTTTGGTTGGAACATACAAGTAGGATCCACAGCTCTGCTGCACAGACTGTGCCATAGTTAAAGGATATATATTGGATTACAGGGTTTTCTTTATGCACAAGAAAATCTGACTTTTCATGGTTTTAAACTCCACTGAATGTTGAAGCAGCTTTGATTACTCCACAAATCTCTGACAGTAGTTTTGTTCCATGGTTTATGATTATCCCTTTTTTCCCTCCTCTCTGTAATGTGGTCTGAATTAGCATGCTGATTTGTGAAAACATTACTGGGTTTTATATTAATCAGATTTCACTTGTACACTTCAGATAGATTTTAGTTTTTAGAAATTTTGTACAATGATAAAACCAGCCTAGGCAGCATGGAACAGAGATGAAAACATTGCACCTTCAGGGCAGGTGTAATTCCCTCTCCCCAGCTGTGAGCCCACCATCCTTGATGACAGTTTTTTACCATTCTGGCTGCTACTGTCAATAGCTGGCAGGATCACTGAGGATCCAGAAGGACAGTGTTTGTGGATCCAGTGGACAAACCAAAGAGAGCAGAGCATTTTGTGTCATGGAAATCCACCTCAGGACTTAGTACTGATGGACTTGGCATGTTCTGTGTCCTTTTCCTGGAGGTGCTGGCTCAGCCTGGGTAAAGACCACACATCCACACTTTAGCACAGATTGGCATTTCTTCTTTCCTAGTGCTTTAAACTTATTTTATCTTTTAGTGAAATTAGCTAAACAGATGATTGTCCTGATACACTAATACATTATCTTTCCTTTTATTTATTTTTATTTCCTATTTATTTCTATTTATATCCTTTTTCACTCTCTCTGTGGAAGTTTCACTCGGGCACAGTTCTACATTCTTGCTGTGTTATCAGTCTACTCATGTTAAGAAGAACTTTGGGAAATAAGAGTAATTTGCCCTTTTATGAACACCAAAACCACTGTGCTATGAATATATATTGAGAACATCAAGAAGAAAATGTAGAATTGTCAGTAATAATTATTCTAGTTGATTCCAAGGATACTTCCATACTGTAAAATCATTAGGACTTTTAAAACTATGTGAGGTATTGCAATGAATAAGAAGTGCAACCCTTCATGCAGAATGGGTGTAAAAGAAATTTATACTCCAAAATATACCACTGGAACTTGAAAAATATAATTATAGTAGACAAATAAGAGAAACAAAGCCATACATCAGTCTTAGTGACAACCCCTGAAACAGGTGAAACACAAACTGCATTTTCTAGGACCAAATAAAACCTTTAGGGAAGTATCTGGGCCAAATTTTAATGAAGGCTACCCAGAGATGCTAAATTTTAATTATTGGTAACACAAGTAGTAGGAAATTTAAAAAGAAAAAGTATTTAATTGTTGATGAAACAGGAGAAGACTGGTTATCCTTACTCTCTACTGTGTAATTGGGTGCAAGTAAAATGGCAGTCTATAATAAGTGCAGTATAGACTGCAGCTATTATTCAGTTTACAGTGGAGTTGCTGCAGTGCTTGTAGTCTGGTTCAGAGCTGTTGTGTCAGTATTGCTGTGATTGTTAACCCAGAGCTTCTTGGTGAAATGGCAGAGCACCAGCTCTGTGGAATTTTCTGGGTCTCCCATCATTGGGAGGAATGAATGAATCTGATTCCATGTTCTTAGAGTGCTAATTTATTATTTTATGTTACTATATTATAGAAAAGAATGCTATACTAAGCTATACTAAAGAATAGAGAAAGGATACAGACAGAAGGCTAAAAGATATTAATGAAAAACTCGTGACTCTCTCCAGAGCCCTCACAGCTGGCTGTGATTTGTCATTAAGTCAAAACAGTTCAGATGAAACCAATCAAACATTCACCTGTTGGTAAACAATGTCCAAACCACATCCCAAAGCAGCAAAACACGGGAGAAGCAATCAGATAATTATTGTTTTCATTTTTCTCTGAGGCTTCTCAGCTTCCCAGGAGAAGAAATCCTGGCCAAGGGATTTTTCAGAAAATGTGACAGTGGCACCAGCTCTGAGTTCCTTGCTGCACCACTCCTCAGCCAGCAGCTTGCTGACCAGCCTGCTCTGGCTAACTTGTCTTTGCACAAGTTTCCCAGCTGTAAGAATGGATGGAAGACAGGTCTAAGAATTATTGGTGTTCCCAGCTAATGGGTAACATTTCACCAGAGGGCATTTTCTGGGCTGGGAGGGGGAACACTCCAGGGTGGTGTGACAGGGGAGCTGCTCTGCAGCCTCTGCATCTGCACTGCAGTAGTTTAGAACCCTTCTCCACAGTACAAAGAACAGTCACTGAACTGATCTGAAGTGTCTGTTCAGTCCTAATTATGTGTTTTGCATTTCTGTGCATGCTCCATTTTAGATAAGCCTGATTGTACGTAACACTTCAAGTAATTTCTAATTTTTTTCTTTCTTTTTAACAGACTTAGAGGCTGGGAGCACATTGCTGAGCAACCTCAGGTGGCTATTTTCATCTGATAACAGTATTTATTCTGAGCAAAGATATTTGTTCTCTCCCTAGGAGATAGCTTTAATGTGCATTCATTCTGTGAGTTAGAGGAGCTTTCATGCTTCTAATTCCAATCTGTTTGATCTCCTACTTAAATTCTAAAATAAGTCTAGTAACTCATGCAGCTAGTATATGTTGGATAAGAATGTATTGATAGTTTGTTCCATTTCCTTCTGTAGAAAAGAAGTAAAGTAATAAAGACAACCTCAGGCCCCACTGAGTCTGTTATTTCTGTGAATTTTTGCAGGTGAAGGGGAATCTGAAAACACATGAATTCACCTAAAATGTGATTCAGCTTTATTTTTGTACTGCTTTTCTATAATTTACAAGCAGAAGAGACTTACTTCTTGAGTTACTTTAGCCCTCATTTACCAAACATTTTGTATGTCAAGGAAAATAGTAAATCCTTTAAGACTCCAGCTACCAGAGAGAGTAAGCCCCTAAAATAACCAAAGCACAAAAGGATTTATCATAAACTAAACTAAATTATCCAAACTCATCTCATCAGTAGATTTGAAGGAACTGGCAGAAGAGGGAAGCCAGTTTAGCATCTCAGTAGATACAGGGTCTCACTGTTGTCTTGCAGTGCTTTCCTACTGAGTAGATAATAAACCCCAGCATCACCAGTTTAAATCAATCCAGATCCAGTTATTAAAAGATAGTCAGCAGGGAGGGAGGAGATGTGGTGTGATGTTGAAACAGCCTTTCAGTGTGGCACCACAAGTGAAATCCATGGGTAGGACCCCCTGGCCTTGTGAAAGCTGCAGAATTCCTGTGTGTGCAGGGCACTGGGCAGGACTCAGAGATTCCAGGGCACAGGGGATGAGGGAGCTGTGCTGGCCTGTGATGGATGGCAGCCTCCTGAAACAGCTGCCACAATCCCTGACATACAGCAGCAACTTGAGGTTATACTTTAAAAACCCAATCACACTGAAAATATTTAAAGCCACAAAGGAGAGAGAAATAAAACAGTGCTGGTTGTGGCCTGGCTTTTTCTTCCAGGTGTCTGGAATGACTTGTCCAGTGGAGCTTAGTGATAAAGTACAGCTCAAAAAATGTGGTAAGGAACCCTGATAAACTTGCTCCAAATATTTCTGTAAGTATTTGAAACACAGACAATTCTAATCCTCCTCTGTAATTATGCTGCATGTTTCAAAAATCTGATCTTAGTAACACAATTAAACACAAATGAGACATAATTTACTTAATGGAGAGGTTGTGTGGACCTTCAGCTTTGTTAAGAGAGCAAAGTTACAAGTATAAAAAAAACCTAATATGCAATTAATGCTGCCTTGATAGTAGTTACAAAGACAACTGAACCCTTTCAAGAGAGAATAATTTTATTTTGTTTTTCAAGCAATTACCCTAATGCAATTGCTGCTCATAATCTGGTCTGCTTGATACAAGCTCAGAATTTCATAGAATGTTCAGAGTGTCATAGAGGAATACCACAGCTTTGCACCCTCTTTGCCTATACATTGGTGATGTTCTTACAGTATTTCTCCATCAAACAATTTGTATTTGCCTTCCTGTGATACCAAATTGCTCATTTTTATTCCCATCACATTTCATGAAATGAATGTGAATTATAACTGGGCTTTTTCAGCTCTACACAGAAGTCATGAATAACAAATTCCTAAAGAAGAGGAAGGAAAACAGATCACTGTGAAGTTTAGTAATGATCTATAATGGATCAAGGCAGAAATAGTGTTAAAGTTGGTGCAGCAAAGTCCCCTTGAGAATTTCCTTCTCTTTCAGGGAGAGTGCAGTTGTCACTAAATGCAAACCTTATTAAATGCAGCTAGAGAGTGCAGTGATGCAATAAACCCAGAGATGAACAAATAATGTCTCCCCACACCTAATGTTTTCTACCCAACTTTTCTTTGATGTCAGCTGTCAAAAGAGAATAGTGGTGATTATTATGGGATCACAGCCTTGCTGATCTGCTCAAAGCTGTACATGCATTGAAACTGATACATGCTGAAAAGGAGATAAATGCATTTAAATTACTTGTGGAACTGGTGAAATTATAGTCTTAGTTTAAAGAAAACTCAACCAAATTAATCCACAGATAGAGATGCTTGTAAAAGAAGCACAAGCTTTTATTAGTTACAAAAATTAGATACAGGGGGAACTGATGTGAATAAATAAAATTACATGTAATCAGAATAAGACAGGTATTACACACATGGATAGGCTAATGTTTTTTTATTTTAATGTTTTTTAATGTTTTTAGTACTAATATTGATGGAATCCATAATCTTATGTCTTCATTTTTCTACTGCATATTTTAAAAAATTGTAGTGTCTTTTGATTACACTCAATAAACCTTCATCAGAACTTTTCTTTGGTGGTGTTACATGACTTTTTTGTGATCCAGTTCTGTCAAAAGCATTAAAATGATGCTCCTGCATACATAATGTATAAGGTGTACTCCTAGAGCCATCTCTGTACCGTGTTCTGAAATGGGATATGAAGGCTTGACACATGGCTGGAGCAATGATTCAGTTTGGCACAATTCTTTTAAAGGGATTTTAAAATAATCTGCAAATCACCCTACTGTAGAGCACCTAGGATGGGTTCTGTTGGTTGTTTTCAAGGTGGATGTTGTGATGTGATAATTAATTCCCCTAGGCCAGCAGATGATGGTGCATACACACATGTACATTCATATATAAGTTTTCTGAAATATACACATATTTATGTGAACACTAAAGTGTGGGACTGAAAATCAGGTCTCAAAATTTTAAATTAGTCCTATGTGAACATCAAAGTATAACTTTAAACTGAGTGGATTTCATCTTAACAAGTTAGTGGCATGGACACAATCTGTTAAAAAAGGAGTCTGCAGCCATCATTTTGCTTTCAATCCTATACAGTGTACTGTTTTGGTGAGATGCAAGGGTGTTATTTAATGGAAATGAGAGATTTAATTTACTCATAATTATCACAAAAAGGGTTAATGCAGAATGTAGAAGTGACTGTATGTTTTTCAAATTACAATAACAGACTCACCAAGGAAAAATTCTTTTATGAAACATTCCTTTATTGCTTTTACAGACCCATAATTTGAGGATTACTGCTCAAAAACCCAGACGAAATGATTTTACAATCATGGGTCCATTAAAGGTTTAAGAATTGTCTGGTTAGATTACAAAGAATTTAGGTGTGAAAAAAAAAGTATGATTTATTATGCTATTTAAAGTTGCACAGACACATATGAAATATCTGCAGAACAGGCAGATACTGCTGTGCTGAGTGTGGGGCCTTCTCACCTGCAGGTAGACTTTGTACCACTTATTATTTCTGCATTTCTAGTACAGTAGAAGCATTTATTATGGCATCCATCTCTCCCATTCCAGGTGCACCCACATGATACTGTTGATCCTCAGGCCAATCATCCATTAGGCATTCATTAAGAGCCAGAGTGATAGGCAAAAGCAAATTACAATTATAATAATTCCAACAAAGGAGCTGATAAGGAAAAGGTGAGGCACAGGTCTGTAGCTCAGTGAGGGTAAGGATCTCAACCACACATAGCCACACATTTAATGTTGAAATAAAAAGGCCTAAAGCACCGGTACTGGTTCTCAGAGGCAGTACGTGAGCATCTGCAAATGGGAAAACAAGGAAAAGTTCAGCAAACATGTGAGGTACAGCTGGTTCACTGTAGCTGTTAGGGCAGCCTGGGCAGGGGTACCTGTCCCCTTGCACTGCTTTGCAATTCTCCTCATGAAGTTACCAGTTAACTTCTGCCGTCTTGCTGCTGGTAAACACCTTAAGCTTTGTCCATTTTCAGTGGGAGAGGATGGGTTTACGTCGTTTATATTAATCCGAACTGGCTGCCTTGCTGGGGATACGTTACCTGTGCGATGACAGATGAGTTGTTTCACGGTCGGCAGGGCCTGGAAGGGCTCGGGCCTGGGTCCCAGCGCTCGGTACGGCTGAAGGCGCTGTGAGCTCCAAGGGCAGCCGGGCTCCTGGGGAGCTTTTCTCCAAGCGCCCATCACCGATCACAGCGTTCACTCTCGACAGCGGAGCCAACTCACCGTAGCTCCGGAGGAAACTGCCGGGAAAAGGCATCCGGGTGACCCGCAGGGCCGAGGCGGCTCCCGGCCGGGGGG
>WBNP01000663.1:218245-283973 GCA_013401095.1 Passerina amoena | reverse complement strand
TTCTGTGTCTGTGAGCGGTGTGTGTGAGTTTGTGTGAGTGATGTGTCCGAGTTTGCATTGCCGCGCGTTGTTCCGGAGCTGCCCGCGCAGCCTCTGTGCCCCTCGTGGTGGCGGGCTCGGAGATAAGGGAAGCTGCAGTGATGCCGTTTCTAGCCCCAGGCTCGGTGTGTTCTCCTCCGGCCGTTCGAGAGGAAGCAGCGGCCCTCAGCCATTTCCAGCCCTGGTGTCGGTCTGTCCCCTCCCCGCGGTTTCGGGCTCTGGGAGCCCGGGAGGAAAGGGCGCTGCCGCCCGCTGCGGTTCCAGCCCTGCCCGCCGAGCGCATCCTGCCCAGCCGCCCTGTGACTGCCCCTGCCTGCAGCAGGACAAGTGCTCTCCGCGAGCTGGCAGCCCCTGAGCCCACAGAACTTCAGGCAGGGCTCCACCCGACAGGAGATAAGCCAAGTGAGAGATAGGGGAACGGAGAGGGGCGGTGGAGCAAAGACTGACACCATTTCCCCTTTGTCCTTTGACTGCATGCTCGAAATCCAGGGCACCACCTTGGGGGCTGTGCCTGGCAATTTTTGTTTGGGGTCTCTTTTTGTTCTGGGGAGTCCAACGGGTTCAGCAGTTTTGTATTTAGTTGTTATTTGCTGTTGTTTCTTGTTGTCGTTGGATTAGGAACGGTGAGAAGCAAAGACATTGACGCTAAAACTCAGGAGGCATGAAGTGAAACTTTATTAGGAACTTCAGATATTTATAGGCAGGATCGTTCACCCAAAACCTGACTGATTCTCACACAACACCCCTCTCAAAATTGGTTTAATTAGGAACAACACCTTCTTGTTCTCAAACAACACCCCTCACACAATTGGTTTAATTAGGAACACCTTTTTGTCCATAAACATCACATACAACATTCCACATGTTCACAAACACCAAATGTACAGACTTGAGATAAGAATTGTTTTAATTCTTTTCTCTGAGCTTCCCACAACTTCCCCAGGACGATGCCTGGGAAAGTTGTCTGTTTCTCTCTCTGACTAAACTGTTGCATCCACAGTTTCTGACTGTTGCTATTCTGCTTTTTACTAAAGGGTTATTTTTTCACTTAATCTACTTACATTCATTACTTATTTGGGCCCCTGAGGGAGATAGTTAGACCCAGAGGCTTCTCCTTTAAATTGTCTTAAACCAAAACAGATATTAATTCAGATTTGTGGTTCATTCAAATCGGGACCCTTTGCAAGAGCTAAGCAATTGTCCTTTTGATTGTGAGTAGGACAAGTCTGAAAAGCTTGGTATGTGTCAGAGGGGATAAGGCCGTGGTAAAGTATTGGCAACAATAGCCATTGTCAGAGGAGCTGCCAAAAATGGCACATAGTGTCAGTGCAGCCTTTTCCTCACTATGTCCTTAGATTTGCACAGCTACAGTTCTGGTAAAAGGAAGAATCTGTTTCTTTTGTCACTTTTTTTTTTTTCTTGACTCACATTTATATCAGATGTGCCGTGTTAGTAAGAAAAAGCATTTCTCACTGAAGACCTGAACGGTGATGTTACAGCAGATCCTCTACATAAGGAAACGATGTTATTCCAAAAGGAAAATATGTGGTGATATTACTTCAAAAAAGCTGGGATACTTAAGTAACTATTGCTCAGAGTCTTTGTAATTACTTCCTAAAACTGAGAAACGAGTATTTGGGAGAATAATAGCTCCCCTAACTACACTGATGGATGTGTGAATGGAAGGGCTCATGCAGAGCCATCAGCCTGTCAGTGGGACTTCCTCAGAATAGAAACTAAATAAGTTTTGTGTAATTTTAACTCTTTTTTTATTGCAAGTACTATGAATAAGGGATATTAATCCAGAACATAATATGGTACAAGGGCAGCAGAAATATTTGCACAGGTGTTACTGGAAGCCTCTGGGTAGTGCTGTCTGCTGTATTTGTTCTTTCACTTTGTGGATTCTGTTTCCTTCCCATTTTGAAGTGTTATTAACCTGGCAGTTAGGAGATGTAGCCTTTCCAGCTCCTTTATGTGTTTGCTACCTCTTGGTCTTCTGCTACTGTGGTATATTGATGCAGTAACAAGTATGTGGAGGAGCACAATTATGGACCTAAAGAAACTGAGAACTGCAGCTGAAAAGTCCTGTGGATCTTACATTTGCTTTTATATTTCTGTAATTGCAACTGCATCTCAGTATTTGCCAGCATCTGGCATGGAGCCGCTCTGGTTTTAGAAACATGATAACAAAAATCTTGTTCTTGTTTTTGTAACTTCATTACTGCAAAATATTGGTTTGGAAATAGATGTTTTCATGTATTTATGTATTCTGTATGTTTTTCTGGCCTTTGAAACTAGTAGGAATTATATACTTGTATTTCAGTGCAATGCTCTACCTGGAGAGTAAAAATAATAGCATTTTTATGTTTTGCCTCAGGTAAGTTACTCACCTGATGCTTTTTGTATTCCTGTGGCTCTCACTTCAGAAGTGCTTACTGTGAGCACACAGAATAGTGCCAGCCTAGGTTTCCTGGCGGGGATGTGCTGCAGCCCTGCCACCTGACCTGACTGCAGCCAAGTAGCTTTGCTGGTTTCCTTCCTTCCATCCCTCCAGTGCAGCTAAATCTGATCCCAGCTGGGAATTGAAAGTGGTGTATTTGTATGGCTGGATTTCAAGCAATACTGTAAATCTTTCATTTATAATGCAGCGTATTTGGATGTGTATGTGTATGAGGGGACAAGGTATAGGCAACCTTTTTTTTCCCTTCTTACATTTTTCAGCTACAAGAATGTAAGCTTCTTTCACAAATGAAATATTCAGCTGCAGTCCACAAGTCATGCTCTAGATAGTAATTTGTTTTAAAAATAGTTTAAATAATATTTTTGGAGAATGTTCAGAATAGCTATTGCATTGCAGAGAATTTTCCCTCTTGTAGTCTGCTTGGAGTATGTTTTCTTATCAGAACAGCTTTTCAACTTGTCCTCAGAACATTTAATTTTCATTTTTGAATTGCTTAATTACAAATTATAAGTATTTGATATAGCCTGCTGTTTTCCATAGGAAGAACTAAATGTGCTTTGAAAATGCTGAGCTTTATTTGGCCTTGTTTGCTCCTTTCCCTGTCTTGAATTTTTTTCCCATCTATGTGGGCTCAGAAGGAATTTAGCGTACTTTAGTAATGTTCAGTGAAAATATTTAACATTGGACTGCAGTTTACTTTTTTGTGGGAGGCGTGGGGGTGTGGTGGGTGGTGATATTTTTTTAACCCTTACAAACTCTTTATATGGTTAAGAGAATAAACAGCATGTCCAGGAACATTTCACAACAAAATGAGTTCCTAGTTACTCTACAGTTAATACAGATCATCTTCCCTTGCTGGGTGACCTGCCTAGGCTTTGGGAGGCTGGTAAGAAGGATTTCTGTATTACATCCTCTTGGCAATCCATGCAGTAATATTGATTGTAGCCTGTGGTAGATTCATACAAGATTATTGATTGGTCCTGCATTGCAATGCAGGTTATGCTTACCTACACTTGGTGTGGGTGTCTTAATTAAAAAACAGGGAAGAGAGCAGTGAGAGGATAAAACTTGACTCACATATGTCTGCAATCTCCAGAAACTGATGAAAGCTAATATGAATTGTTGATTAGTCAAAGCATTAACAATATTATTTTTCTCCCCTTATTAACAGCTGCTTGCAGTGGAGAGCTGGAACAGCACACAGAGAGACGGGGAGTCATCTACAGCCCTTCCTGGCCATCCAACTATCCTCCAGCCATAAACTGCAGCTGGTACATCCAAGGAGATCATGGAGATATGATAACAATTAGGTATGCTTGGATATTTGTGGAGGTAAAGGATTGCTTTGCTGAAACAAAACAAAATGGGAGTTTACCTGATACACCGGTGTGAGGCTGTCTTCAGAGGCACTGGCTGATCAAAGAGAGCTGAAATTGGTTACACTGGAACATGGTTGGGCACCTCTCTCTATTTAAAAATGTGGCTTGTTCCTGTAGGCTACTTCTGACATCTGTGATTACAGAAGTCACTTGTGGTCTTTTAATGTATTTATCTTCACAATGCCTGTGTGAGATTTCATATACCCCTGACATTTGAGGGAGTTGGAAACTGCAATATATTTACTCACATTATATAGTCCCCTTTCCCTTCATTGCTTATAAAGAGGAGTAGGTGAAAGCTAATAAAACCTGCAACAGCTTCAGTGGGCATGTAAAATTCTTAGGAAAAAAATAGCATTTTCACTCATGTGAAATGGTGCTGTGCTTAATAGACAGTTGAAGATAATTGTTGCTTATTGGTACTTGTTTACCAAAAGACACATGCTTTTCTGCTTAATATTTATTTCCAACAAATCAAATAATAATTAGAATTTGTGGTACAATTTCAGTTCAACTCTAGAAAAATGCTATTCAATAAAGACTAAAATGTACTGCAAAGGGTTTGTTAAGAATGTTTAGGGTATAATATGAGCATGCTGTGAATGTGCCTAATTTCTCTGGGCTAGTGGTGGGATCCATCATGAGCCAATAATTTTTTACTTAAAAATTAAAACCTAGGAAAAGTTTTTTTGGGGGGGTTTTAGCACTGTTACATTTGACACCATCTGCTCATTCTTTGCTCAGCTGCTTAAAAGGGCTGCAAAACCTCTTCAAGTGCAGATGCTCAGAAATTGAAAACAAATCTGCCACAGATGGAATTATAGGAAGGCTCCACCATCCGTAGTTCAAAATAGGAACTACTCACCAAAAGTCATGAAGTAAATACCTGCCAGCATTTGAAATTCATAAATAGAAACATGCTTTTAAACCCCATTACATTACATTGGATGTGGGGAATTTGTTTCAAAGCAGAAATTGTTGGAAACTGAGAAAGCAGACAAATGAGAGACAGGACTTGACTGGAGAATAATGCTGCAGTTTAGGCTGTGAAAATGTCCCAGAGCTCCAGTTGGGATTAGGACTCTCTTCTGCAAGTGTGAGTGTAACAGAGGCTGGAGAAACAACATATGAGGTGTGGGAGCTGGTAATAATGTGTGTACAGTTTAGATGTGTGCACAGCAATATGACTTGCTAGATTTCTGAATGGGTTTGTTTTCTCTCACTGAATGCACAGCCATATCCTGCCCTCCTCTGCACATGCAAACAATAGAAACAACGTGTTTACATCCCAGGGACTGGGGTTGTGTTTGTGACTATGAATGTGCTTGGAATGACTCACTCCAGGGCAGGAAATACAAAATGTTACAGCATCTGAGGATTCCTTTACAAGGCTGTTGCCTTTGCAATGATGAGGATGTAAAAGAAGGAGCTGCCTTGCCTAGGCTAGGGGGTTTCAAATGCAAACATGTTTTCTGCTTTCCACTTGGATATGCTTCTTATTCTAACAATGTGTTGGTAAGGGCATAAGAGTAGCTTTTTAAATTTTCCTAGGAAAATCAAACACAGTTCTTGTGCTAACATCTGCATTTTGAAAGGTTTCAGAAAAGCCCATCTCCTTTGTGTTGTGTTACACAGTATGCACTTCCTTTGATCTTGCATTCTCGTTGACAACAAGACAGTGTTATGTAAGAGATATATAAAATGAGATACAGTAGGAGTCATTAAGGGATGAAATTGCAATTGAAAGTATTTTTCATTTCTAAACTGTTTGCACTTGGTGGTTATTTTTTATAAACCTATTTTTCAGCAGCTTTCAGTAGAGCAGTGGCCAGATCTACATTTGTATGTAAAATGCTGGCTTCTGTGGCCATCTCCTTTAGAAGCTATGTCTTAATGTCTGACTTTCATGTGTTTTCTTCATATCCTCACATTTCCATGCCTATCGTTTTGCTTTATAGTTTAATTTTTAGAAATCCTTGAGGGAGCTCTCCCATGAACAGGAAGTATATGTTCTTTGTGCTTATACCACTCTGTATGCATATGTCAGTACTTTCTTTCAGGTGTGTGTGTCTGGTGGAATGGTTCTGTTGAGACTGTGAACAAGCCTGTAGCCACTGTTTTCCAGGACTATGTTATGTCTCTTTAAATTCAGGTGATTAGTTGCTAGTTATTGTTTTGGAAACTACTTGATTTTCCCACCCATTTTCTCTATTTTTGTCCTTCTTTTCACAGAGGATTACATAAAACCATGTAAGATCATATAAACACATCATATGCAGTAACTGCCTCTGTACCATCATTTACAGGCTTTATAGGTTTATGTTTCCTCATATCTATGGAAAAAAATTTATTTAGCAGTTGCTGTTACTTGATGGTTGTAATTAACCCTGGTGTGGGTGGAGTATAAATTTATTATTTTATTACTGGAATTTAGGGGACTGCAAGTAAAATGTTCTCCATGTTCAGAATTCAAGATAAGAATATTGAAAAGCAATCTACTCAGTGACCCACTCAAGCTGTCTCTTATTAATTGAGGTGAGGGGATCACCTTCATTGGCTTTGAAAAAAAGAAATTTTCAGGTACCATTTGAGTTTCAATTTCTGCATAAAATTGAGGTCTGTTCATGTATTCTTGCTGGTCTGTAATTGTGTGAAGAGTTAAAGGGACTGCTTCACAATCTGTTTACCAAATTCATAGTGTTGCAGAACTTGACATTAATTGGAGAAAACCTCACAGTAGCCATTTACTTGCTCAGCCTTTGAAGAAGTAGCCCCTACTAGGCAGTGTCTCTTGTCTAAGGTTATGCAGTTAATGCTGCTTGGGAGCTGGGAGTAGAATGGAGCTTTCCTGACTTCAGGTCCTTGTGCTTCAGTGGTTAAGCAGAAGTTTTTAATGAGCCAATTAAGTCATCAGTTGTTCACAGTCTGCACTGTCTGTGAGAAGTTGGCAAATAGAAATAACTTTTTTTGCTTAATTGGTTGGTTGGTTTTATTTTGGGACTCTGTTTTACTGACCTATCCATAATATTTATTCTCCAATTTTAAAATTAGTTGAGAGGGCCAAATTGGACATTTACTTTTTCATTTATTTACTAATTGCTTTCATTCAGATTTTGCATCCCATGTTTGTCCTTTCCCAGTTACTAAGAGAGCTTTCTTTTTCTTTAATCTGTAGTCCCTCGTGCCTAAATTACTGAAAGGGTTGTGGAGAATTCCCTACATTATTTATAGAAGTACTTCTTTTTCCCTAGCTGCTACTGTTCCTTTCAGTGCAGATGGCAAAAAACTAAGCTCTGCTAAGCATTAGTTTTGCAGGAAGCACATTTTTCTCATATATATAGATTATTAATGTGTGTTTATGGTAGTCTGTTTAATGAAATACTTTCCAGCAATGTAAAAATAGGAAGATACCATTGGAGGCTGTTACTTCATGTGAGTACCTAGGCAAAAACTGATGTATATGACTAATACAGTAATTTCCTGTAAACTCCTGGAGGTCTGCTCCCTGTTGGAGTTAACTTCTATTTCAATATAATTTCACTGGAAAAAGGATCAGATGAATTTATTGATTTCTGCAGAATTCAGTAAAAACAAGACCTAGTGCTGCATTTCTCAGTTCACATTGAGTTGTTCTGATCCTCAAATTCTGAATACTTTCAGTGTTTAATTGGCTTTTGTTGTACTCTTCTATAAAAATGTGGAAGAGTCATTCCAAGAGCAAGACAATAGCATCTTTCAGGAAAAACAAAACCTGCAAATTTTGATCCAATAATTTTGACCTTGTACACCAGTCTCCTGCTATATTCCTGTATTGTTTTGGAGATCCACAGGTAGCAGTGAGAACAGCCCAAGGCCAGGCCATTTTAAAGGATGTTCTGTGATGGGTGTTGTATTTTGTTTACACTGTAGTTCTGGTGCTGGAAATACCAATGTTTTACTGCTTCTCCTCTCCCTGCCCTGTGAACTAGGGCTGTGTGCTCTGCTTGTGGAGAGTACAAAAAGCCTGGAGGAAAGGCAGGTTCTCTTTATCCCCAGGTGCCAAGGGTGCATTTATCACCAGGCAGGGAGCATTGCTCTGTTAGTGAAGCCCTTGGGTGGAGGGGGTGCTGGAGCAGGGGTTGCAGGGGGTGAGGCTGTAATTGAGGAGTGCAAGGGCTGGAGTTTATTTAACATTGCGTGGTAGGATGGACCCCTGGGTCCCTGTTCCACTCCTGCAGAGCTGTCTGAGGGCTTTGCTGGGGAGGATCAGTGACTGAGCAGAATTGTCTTTGCTTTTCCTCTCAAATCCTGTGCTTCCCTGCCCAAGGTGTTTAAAAATACTGTGGCACTGGCTGGTGCTGCATGAGATATGGATGATGTTACATATGAGTACTCTCTGTTTCAGTATGGCCCCTGCTTCTTGTTTTAGTCACAAAATATGAAGGGTTTTGATACAAAAGGTCTGGGACTTCCCTCAAGATCAGAAACTACAGGCTTGAGTACTTTTCCAAAGACTGTACAGTGGCTGTGTAGTCCTACAAGCAGTACAAGCACAAGTCTTTGTCCTGTATTTCCACTGTATACCAATACTCCTTCAACCCTTTTGACAGAAAAAATTTGCATTCCAGTTTGACAAAGCTCAGCTGAATAAATAAATGTTTTGTGGGTAGCAGGATTAAGTTATTCTTCCAAGGATATAACAGAGCAGCTCTAGATCTAATTAGAGATGATGAAAGAAGTAAAGCAATAGAGGCTGAGTGCAGTATTCAGGAGTCTTGGCTAAAATAAATCAGTTGGCTACTTAATGTCAGAGTAGAATGGCAGAAACCTCTGACACAAAACCTTGTCACAAATGCATTATGAAGGGAAGCCAAATGTTATATACTTCCAAGTGCAAACATGTGTATTCATATTGTTTTCATGTTTCTTTAGAAGGCAGTGTTTTTTGTGGTGAGGGCTTGTTCAAGTATACAATGCTTTTGGTCTTGTAAAATCACCATCAATGAAAATGAGGAAAAATATGCTTCTAGTAGGGGCAATATGACTTAAAAGGGTGCTGAAATAGTGGCAATTCTTTAATCAAAGGAAATTTTGTTGAAAATACATCTGTTGATTAGTTTGCATAAGGGAGAACATAATTGCTTTGACTTTGCTTTGTCTCTTAGCAGAAGAAATTTTATAACTGTGGTATCTATTACACATAAAACTTCACATTAGAACTAGAACATACACAGAGAAATTGTGTTTGAAACTTCTGGGCACTTGGGATTAAGATGTTTGTTTTTGTAAAAGAGTTTGTTGTTGTGAATATTCTGTGTTTCCCTTTTTGAACACCAAGGCATTTTTTCCAGTAGTTTGTGTATCTCTGAGAGGCATGGTGTTCTTAGGGAATCTGTTAAACACAGTGTTTCCTTGCAAGTCTGTTCTGCCTCATCACCCTTGTACTCTGTGGCTGAAGTTTGGATTTGTCAGTGAAGAAATGTGGGATTCTGCTCTGAATCTGAGATCCACAAGTGACACTCAGGAAAATCAGTTATCCTCTCTATGCCTGGGCTCCTGCTTTGGAAGCTGGAACTGAAGGTTCTTCCCCTTCCACAACCAAAAAAAGCTGTTTATTAGCAATGTACATTACTAGACTTCCAAGGTGCAAGTGAAAGATATTAATTGTACACAAATGCAGGCTCTGGAGAGGTATTGCTGTCATCTGCAAAGGAGTTTGTAAACAAGGTATTTGGGTAGCAGGATTATGTAGCTGACTTTTCTGTACTCTTCCTTTGTGTGAATCTTGAAAGTGTTAAATATTTTTCTTTTTTTTTTTTTTTTTTCTAGAAAGAAGTGCTTTTTAAAGTAAGTTATAGACAGCTTATTGCATAGGCAAATTCTCCCTTTGGGTTTTGCAGTTGGTGTTGTGTAACCATACTATGGCTGAATTATTTACTTGATAGACAAAAGTAGCTCTTTTCAGCAGAGTGAGGAAAATGAGTGGCTGTGGGACCCAGTTGGAGTGCTGGGAGCTGGGTAAGATAGGAGAACAATTTGTTTGCCTCTTTAAGGTTCATCATGGTACATCTAAAATAACTACAAAAGTAAAGCACCAAAAGATGTAGTAAATGAAATTTTTTTTTTTAAAAAAAAAAAAAATTTTTTTTTGTTTTTCCCCCCCCCCCCCCCCCTTCCCAGTTTAGAGTTTCCATTTCTTGATTTAGTGACTGTTCCCTTTTCTTAAGAACTTCTGTTGTTGGCATATGGGTATTTCTAACACTTAGTCAAAAAGTTTTCATTTAAAAATTCCTATGAACAATCCTCCATGTAGACGACAGAAACTCTACATTATGTGTGGTGCCAAAATGAGTTACAGAGAGCAAAATTGGTGTGGTAGCTCAGTAATGCTATCTCACATAACAAACAAAGTTTATGTGAGTACCTATAGCTTCCCTGGTCCTTTGGAAAATTCCTTTTCATGGCGCACTGGCTGTTCACTTCTTGGTCATTAAAACCATTTTATGCAGAACACCTGTAACAGAAATACTCTGGTTTATCTTTGAATGGCTGAGTACTTAAATCTTTTTATTTTGGCTGCACAGTCATCTAAAACTTCCTTGCAAAATATGCTGGTTTCAGAAGCTTGATGAGATTGCTTACAGCAAAGAATTAAGTGCTATGGGAATATTTCTTCACAGCTGGGAAGACACACAGAAGTTGGTGGGAGAAAGAGTTAGAAGAGGAAGGACATTTCTGGGTGGAATGTCCTTGCACATATGTTGTTTGTCATCTCTTAATTTCCATTTTAACCTATCACATTCAGTGTTCTCTTACTTCTCATGCTCTTGCTGATAACATTTTTTGAGGGTTATTAAGCCAATGTGTTTGGCAGGACTTAGAGGTGTGGGTAGGCTGAGTCTCCTGCCTAAATGAATTAGCTAGTTTATATACTTGCTGTTCTTTCCCTTTCAGCTTCAAAGGTCAAGATCTGGCAGGCATTGACAGCCTCTTGTAAATACACATTGATATCAGAAAATTATCTTTCCATTATCTTTTTCAAAGCATTTGTCTTTGATGTTTGTGAAAAAACATCTAGGGAAGGAGATCTCTATTTTGCAACAGCTTTTCTGCCTTTCTGAAAATTCTGACTAGATATTTGCATGGAGTATGCACAAACTTCTACCAAGTTAATTTGGTGTAGCTGAGTTACATAAAAAAGGACCAAAATTCATTTCTAAGTGTTCTGAACAGTGTGCCCTTTCCTAATGAGTATCCTTTTCTGTGCAATCTGCAATCTGCTATTGTCATTGCAGATTGCTGAATAGAAATGCAATCTGTTTCATCAGAGAACAAATACCACATATGGTTCCTGAGCCACAGGTAGGGATTAATATCCAGTTGTGTTCAGTGTTCTGCAAACAGGGCTCCTCTTTGCACCAGATCAGCTGCTATTGAATAATCACTTGGGTTGTGTCAGCAGAAGGGCTAGAAATTTGACTGTGTTCTAGTCTTGTTTGCTCTGCACTTGCACTCCCAGAAAGGGAATATTTTAATCTTTGAATTAAAAGATAATGGTGTTAGATTTTAGGTTCCATTTCCACCCCTGTTCTCTTCTTGGTCTCTCCTTGCCCATCCATGGCTCAGAGTGGATTTGTCTCTCATACTTAGCCCTTTAGGATTCTTTGTACTGCTTTATATTGTTCTTTTTCCAAGACAGTGGTCAACCCTGTCATCCCTAGTTTCATAGCTTTTACAGTTGGAAATGACTGCTGAAATTAATCTATTTTCTGTATAATGTAGTCTGGAATTTTGCTTTTCTTCATATCTATATTTTAGGAAGCAGTTTTATTTAAAGATTGAGTAAAAGAGAACTCATTCTTTCAGCTTTTGGAGGTACTTTGGTGTGATGTTTATGCTTGTGTGATGGGTGCTTTTCCAAATCAGGGGGTGTGCTTGGTTTCTGTATACTCAGGGTGGTATATAGAAGGTAGATGTTTCATTATCTCTGAATTGATACCTTTATGTCAGCACTGCCTGATGCAGAAAGTCAGCCATTAGAGTCTGTTCTTTCTCTGTTAGGTTTTGCTCCAGATACATGTCCTCTTTGTAACTTGTGCTTTCTTTTGTTCTGAACAGTTTTAAGAACTTTGATTTGGAAGACTCTCAGAAATGTGCAGTAGACTGGTTGATGATTGGCCCATCTTCCAAGAGGGAGGAGTACAAAGTGTGTGGATCATCCATACCTCCATCTTTCATCTCTGCAAGGGACCATGTGTGGATATTTTTTCACTCAGATGCATCAAGCTCAGGACAGGCTCAGGGATTTCGCCTTTCTTATATTAGAGGTAAAATCTTGTGGGTTTGTTGGCTTCACTTCATGCTCTCTGTGGCAAAACTTGCAAGACAGGAGTACTATTTTTTTTTTTGACGAGCATCTTGGGCCATTGATGACTGTAAAGTATTGGTGGTAACAGTGATATTATTTACATGTGGCTTTTTAACTGTATTGCTGAAGTGTACTGGTCTGACTAATTAGCTTGTGACATGCATGGTAGTAGATGTTGGAAGGTGATATCAGATAGTTCCAAAAGTTTTCAAACTGATTTTTTTCTCCTTGTCCTCTTTCATAGGAAAGATAGGTCAGTCTGCATGCCAGTCAGATGAATTCCACTGTGCAAATGGGAAGTGTATTCCCAGTACCTGGAAGTGTAATTCCATGGATGAGTGTGGTGATAGCTCAGATGAGAAGAATTGCACTGTCCCTCCAACAGACCCTCCATCCAGCATCTGTCCCTCAGGAATGTTCCAGTGCAGCACAGGGCACTCCACCAAATGCCTCCTGAACGAGCTGAGGTGTAATTCAGTTAAAGACTGTGGGGATGGTTCTGATGAAGATAATTGTCCTGATCTTTCCTGTGGCAAAAGGCTGGGGAATTTTTATGGATCTTTTGCTTCCCCAGACTTATTCCGTGCTGACCACAGCAGGTCAGACCTTCGCTGCACGTGGTACGTGGACACGCAGGACAACCGGCACGTTCTGCTGCAGCTCGATCTGCAGCTGGGCTACAATGACTATGTGAAGGTGTATGATGGCATTGGAGAGAGAGGTGATAAATTAATGCAGACATTCTCACACCACAACAACAGGCACTCTGTGAGCGTGGAGTCATCCAAGGGCCAGCTCACTGTCTCGTACCATGCCCGCTCCAAGAGCACTGGCCATGGATTCAATGCAACGTATCAGGTGAAAGGCTACTGCCTTCCTTGGGAGCACCCTTGTGGAAGTGATGAGGAATGTTTCACAGATAAGCAGCATTGTGATGGCTGGTGGCATTGTCCCAATGGCAAGGATGAGGAGAACTGTCCTGCTTGCCAGAAGAATGAATACCCATGTGAAGGAAACAGTGGGCTTTGCTACTCAATACTTGACCGCTGTAATAACCAGAAGAACTGTCCAGATGGCTCAGATGAAAAAAACTGCTTTACTTGCCAGCCAGGAAATTTCCATTGTGGGACAAATCTGTGCATCTTTGAGACCTGGCGCTGTGATGGCCAAGAAGACTGCCAGGATGGAAGTGATGAGCGTAACTGCCTGGTGATTGTCCCCAGGAAGGTCATCACAGCTGCTCTCATTGGCAGCCTCGTGTGTGGCTTGCTGCTAGTCATAGCACTGGGTTGTGCATTTAAATTATATTCTCTGAGGACCAGGGAGTACAGGTAAGTGTTTTGCTTTGTTGATGTTTTTATAGCTGTGGTGGTTTTTTCTGTTTTGTTAAAAGGAAAAGAGAGTTGATTGTTAACCAGAGAATTTGCAAAATACTGTGAAATCAAATCCAAGGACCTGATGACAGCTAAATAGTTTTCACTGCATTAGGCTTAGAGAAGATTTCTGGGAGTAGTGAGCAGAAATAGCAGCTCTTCTGTGGTCTGTGAGAAGTACGTGGTTATTGTGCGGTATGGCAGAATCTGTTTGTGACCTAATCTGCCTTTTCCTTTTCATCTCCTTGCAACAAACCTCTTGCCCCTGCCAAAAACTGAATGCTCAACTGCTACAGTGAAGTCTTCACTGAATCTGAATTGAACAACCCTTCATCCCTCCCCAAATACTACAGTTCTCAGTTCTGCTTAAAGTGATGTCCTGCTCTGGTGGGGCCTGTTCTCAGTGGGAGTTGTCCATGGTAGAAGCTGTGCCCCTTTCCTCTGGTTCTGAATGCCTCATTCTGGATGTAGTGTGTGTGTGTTTCTTTGCCTGTGAGAAGTGGGCTTCTGCCTTGTAGGAGTTATGAGGGACTTTCTGGTTCCCATCTCAGCCCTGTGCTGTGCTGCTGACACTGTGTTTTGAACAGTGTGCTCTACATTCTCTCCTAATCAAATCTGCATCATTAAGGACCTGCAAAAGAGCTGCTGTGCTAAGGTGGGAACTTCAGTGCCTCTGTTCTGGCAGGAGTGGCACACCTCTCTGCAACTGCAAGCTGCCCTGTTGTGTGATTGTTTCCAGTTCTTAATGTCTTTTCCAAAAATAACTTCTGGGCCCTTGCTGAACAAGTTACTGCTGTTACTGGCACAATTACTAGCCAGTTGAAAAAACTTCAGTTGCCACAGTGTCCAACCTGAGACTGCACTAGAGAGTTTGCTGGTTTGATTAATTTGTGTTTATACCCTTAATTTGTGTTTGTACTCTTAGTCCTTTTGTTTATTTTTGCATCCTGATAAGATTTTCATGGAGCTTAGTGGAAGTTCTGTGGTTTTTACTCCTGGCATGAGCCCTTTGGCAGTGCTTTTATATAGCAGATATTTTTGGCCCTGACGAAGGAGAGGAATGATGAGGAGGACTCCATCTTATCAGAAGGCTAATTAATTACTTTGTTTTACTATATTGTTCTATATTATATTACATTATGTTACATTACATCTAAACTGAACCTGCCAAGCCCTCAACTCCAGCTGCACAGCACCTGTGACTGTCAGCTGACAGTCCTGACACACCTGGATCCAATTGGTCAGTGAATCAAAACACTCACACCAGAATCCAGTTACCAATTCCCTTCAGGTAAACAGTCTTCCACAATGCATTCCACTTGTGCACAAACACAGCAGCAGCAATTGAGATAAGAATTGTTTTTTCTTTCTCTGAGGTTCAGAGAATGTGAAACCCAGAAATATTCTTGGGAAGAATTGTGCCTTGCTTTTCTGTGTGAAGAGAAACATGGCAACACTTTTATAGATTAGTGTCAGGGAGGCAGGACAAGCTGTTGTTGTGTTCCATGTTTTCTGTGTGGTTCTGTCCCCAGAGCCTTCGAGACGCAGATGACGCGGCTGGAGGCAGAGTTCGTGCGGAGGGAAGCTCCACCCTCCTATGGCCAGCTGATTGCACAAGGACTCATCCCCCCCGTTGAAGACTTCCCTGTCTACAATGCATCACAAGTATGCAGACACATGCCAATTAATATTTCAGCAGCCAAACTGCTATAAATTAGATACAATCAGTCTGGAACTGTATTTCAGTGGCTAATTATATGGAAGTAATATCAAAATGTGTATGTGTTACATGAAGCTGAAGAGCCACAGTTCTTGCTGTGCGTAGTTTTGAACACATTTATATATTTTGATAGATATTTTGAACATATTTTGAATGTGTTTGTTGGGAAGCAGCAGTGAGATAAGCACTTTTGCTGTACATCAAGACAGAATGAATACAGACAGAAAGAAAGGTCACAAAGTAAATAGAAGAAAAAGGCTTTTCAAGCTGAAACTGTAAATACACCTGAAATGATAAGAAGATAAAGTCTCTATAGCAGGACTTTTGGAAATTTGTTAATTTTCCACAATGATTGTTTTTCATTTACAGGTAAATTACACTGGCAAGCTGCTAAGTCATTCTATTTCATTGCTAAGTACTCAGAAAACTCCTTTATGGTGTCAGAAGTATCTATCTGAGATACAGTTCCTAATGTGATAAAGCACTTGTACTTTGTTACTCCAGTGGAAAATTAACTTCCTAGGCAGACAAACAGAGCTGAAACTCATAAAGGAAACACTGTAAGGAACAGAATTTGTGTCTGCCCTTCCCTGGCAGTGTTCAAGGCCGGGCTGGATGAGGCACTGAACAACCTGGTCTAGTGGGAGGTGTTCACATCAGGGAATTTGGAATTAGATTATCTTTAAGGTCCCTTGCAAGCTAAACCATTCTATGGATCTATGAGAGTCTTTTGGTACAGGCAGAGCTGTCTTCGGTTATGGAATGCAGGGAGCCCCTGATGCAGGGACTGGTTGGCATCTGACTCCATTGATTCAGAAAGCTGAACTTCATTGATAACTTATAACTAATATGTTATTAGTTATTATATTAAATGACTGTTTTATTAAACTATATTATATTACATTGATACCATATTATATTAAAGAGATAGTATACTATGAAGAATATTAAAGAATACTAAAGAAAAACCTGTGACTGTCTCAAGACAGCCAGAACACAGCTTTGAGTGATTGGTTAATTAATATAAACAACCATCACCAGAATCCAATTACCAAATTCCTTCAGGTAAACAATCTTCCTAACACATTCCACATGCACAAAAACAACAGGAGCAGCAAGTAGAGACAAGAATTGTTTTCTCTTCTTCTCTCTGAGCTTCTCCAGGCAAAAACCTGGGAGAGAGAATGATCTCTCTTTCTGTTGAGAGAATGTGAATGCCACATTTGGTGTTCTCCAATAGTTTGTTAGATAATACACATTTAAGAAGCAAGCACAGGGATGGAGTCTGAGTATTGTGGCAAAGTGGGAGAACAATTCATGGGGAGAGGAGGGTGTAGCAGTCTTTGGAGTGTGTGTGAAATGCTGGTTTCTCCCTGTGTGTTGCAGGCCTCTGTGCTGCAGAACATCCGCACGGCCATGCGCAGGCAGATGCGGCGCCACTCGTCGCGGCGCAGCTCGTCCCGGCGGCGCCTGGGCAGGCTCTGGAGCAGGCTCTTCCACAGACCTCGGGTGAGGGGACAGATCCCCCTGCTGACACCTGCCCGCACCTCCCAGACCACCCTGGGGGACGGCATCATCAGCAGTGCTGGTGGGACTGCTCGGAGCCCTCCCCCTTCCCCAGCAGGACCCAGCTCGGAGGCCAATGGCCAGGCCAGGGGCCCACAAGAAGCTGGATGTAGCAGCCTGCAGCCAGAGACTGAAATTACAGAGCCATCGCCTTCCAACACCTTCCAGCCAAGTACTTGCACAGCAGCACACGCACAGCCTGAGGCTGGACACACCAATAAATCTTTAAATGCTGACTCTGACAGAGAGCTTAAGCAGTGCAGTAAAGCAGATACAGGAAAGGCTTTCAGAGATCCTTTATCTGAAAGTGTTACAGAAACGATCCATGGAGGGTCAGTATCCAGGAGGACTGTCCCAGAGGACAGTAGTTTAAGTGGAAGTCATCCACTGAGTGAAGATCCATGTAGATTACCCTTAAAAAAGTGGGAGTCTGGTTATCCAGACAGCCCTGTGAATGTTCATATCCAAGTGAATGGACAAAACCAATGTTGCCCTAACTCATACCAGGAGGAGCCTTTGGGTGTTCATGCAGCTTGTTGCCATTCTGTGGAAGTGCCAATGTTACAGTCATCTACTTCCCTCTCTGAAAACAATACCAGTGATGATGAATCTTTACTTGTTTGCTAATAAAAATTTTTGTTTTGTCCATGTAAATTTTGTAGCTTCATTGTTTTTGTGGCAGTGCACTTCGATGGTAGGTGGTATGTCTGTGCTCCCAACTTGCTCACTAAAAATGAGTGTGCTTTAATGCCACAGAGAGTGCAGTACAGGGCTAAATGGGACATGTTTATGTCACTGTTGCTATTCCTGAAACTGCAGTGGGGCAGAAGTAGGCCAGTATGTGATGTTAGGGGCTGGGAGAACAGGAATGTGTCACTGCAGTTTGGAGGCATCTCATCCTCTGCTATTTCTTTAGTACTTTTACTCACTCTGCATTCAGTGTTTCTTTGCCTTTCAGTGGTCTTACTGAACTGGAGAACTCTGTTGGAACCTGGGGCAGACACCAGTGATTGTAACTCTGACTGCTAAGCTAAAAAATAACATTGTCTTTTTAGGCATAATAATTTAATTAAAATTTAATAATTTTAATTAAACATGCTTAGGAGGAATTACATTCCCTTATAGCTTCCTCTTTTATAGAAGCTGCTCACTTCTTTTGCTCCCTTCAGAAATGTTTTGATGGCCATATGTACCTTAAAGCATCCACTAAATCCAAATTTTATGTGTGGAATACCAGAATGACACCAGCTGTCTTAGCTACTAAAGCTTTGTAAGGAGAGTGTAGCAGTGTTCAGTATAAGTGGGGAGTGCATTGAATTTTAGCTGCAGCAATATTTCTTTCTTGCATTGTCATGTGTTGCATTCTCTTCATGGTGATGTTGGGAGTGTTGCAGAATTATTTCCTCCTTCTCTACCCTTTGTCCTCTCCTCCCTTGTGTTTCCAGGGACTCTCTGCTGGTCCCACTTTGAGAGTGCCTGAAGGACCCTGAGGCTTTACAGCTCCTTGGGACTGCACTGGGAAGTGCTGAGCGCTTGGTCAGGATCAGACTTCTGGTTTATTTTGAAATAAAATCTGTCTCACAAGTTTGCTTGTAAATCTGCTACCTAAGTGCAGATGTCTAAGCCAGCCATTATTTATCTTTTATTTTTAGAGAACATTATTTTGCCTTTTTTTTTTCTCTGAAGAACTGAAATACATCAGTGCCATTTTTAAAGCTGATGTTGTGTAGATTGTACATACTTAAATGTAAACTGGTGCCTTTTTGTTTTTTAGAGTGCAATTAAAAGTAAGCAAGTTATTTACCTGTAAGAAGGTGGCATTGCTTAATGAGGAGTCCCTGCAGAATGCAGAGCTCTGCTGGGTGATGCCTTGGTCCTGTTGTGGTGGCCAGACTGTCCCTGCTCTGACAAGAGCTCTTCAGTTCCCCCCTGACACAGTGACACACAAAAATGCTTTATAAAGGAGGTAACAAGGAGGTTGGTGCTGCTGCTCTGTAAATATCCAAGTGCTCCAAAACCTTTTGTTGTTGTGGGAATTCAAATTGTGCAGAGTTATGAACCGAACCTGTGAAATTTGGCATCTGTGGGCCTGAGTTGTGCTGCTGACAGGACTTTCCTGGCTGTAAAGGCAAACAGACTTCTGCAGTGATTAGTTTACATCAAAGTGTCACAAATTTTTTTCCTTTAAATGGGCTATATTTTGCCCTGGGTCTTTCACTAGGACTTTCTTTGGGGGAGTGCCTTGAAATAAACAAGGAATAGGACTTTGGCCTACTAAAATGGAATACAGAAGAATTAAATAGAAGGGATTTTTTTTTCCTCTTCTATTGCAAATTGGTTTCATACTGTGCATTCCATGGTTAGAAGATTCAAATTCTTGAGGGCATTAAGAAGGGCTTGTGGCAAAATACATAACAAGAGTTGTAGTTTCAGTAAATAAATACTGCTCAGTATTTTTTTCCAGGTTCTTCTGTAAATGGAACTCATTTCATGAAAGAAAATGCACTTTTGAAAGAGATCTTGCTTTCCTAGCATTTGTCAACGTTTTGGGTACATTCCACTTTTGCAAGGCCTTGTACTGTAGTCATTGCACTGCCAGAGTAGTTGTTTCCATCAAAGGCTACAGGTTTTAGTGTTTTTTTTTTTTTTTTTTTGTCTAGAGGTAATTTTAAATCCGTAGCCTTGTATGTGTAAGGTAGTTAAGTACAGCTGGGAGTAAGATAAAAGGTTTATTTTGTGTAGATATGAAGGACCTTAGAAATACATGTGTATTTATTTCTGTTACAGAAAAATATTTCTATAATAAAATAATGGTGATCATGCCATGCCTTAAACCATCACCATCATAAGGCTCATAAAATTGAAATATGTACTTCAGAGTGCTGCTGTATTTTGGGAGCAACCCTGAACAGCTAAGATGTGTAATTTCCCATTATTTCTTAGGTGTATCATACATATTTTGTGTATTGATTCATTTGGTAACTCAGTGAAAATTTTACTGAGAAGGTTTTACTTTTAGAAACTTAAAATTCCAGGTTAATGAAAATTTGATGTTGAACCCTACAGAAGCACTCACAGCCCTCATTACTGGACTGTATACAGCTTTGCATCAATGAGAAATACAAGCCTGGTGCTCCTTGTAAGCACTGACTGCTGTGTGCTGCAGGGCAGTTTTCTCTCCTAGCTCACCCCCTGGAAGGGAAGAGCTACAAATTCAGTATTAATGTTACAGAAGAAATCTCTGTATTTGCACTGCAAGCACAAAGAGGTGCAGTGCAGTGCCCTGGAATGTCAATACCTGTGTAAATCACAGTCTGCCTTAGTGTGTGTGTCTGCCCTTCTGCCATCTCCTGTAAGTGTTAGACAGGGAATCAACCATCCTTGAAGGCACCTCAGTTCTGGTTCATATAAACTGCCTCCTTGTATTCAGAACTTCCTAAAATTAGAAAAAAAAAGTGGAAATGCAACACTTCAAAGACTTTACAACCTTAAGTGAATCAGCTGGTAAACTTGTTAGAATTTTTGTTACTTTAACAATGTTTTTCTGCATTCTTTAAAGATTTTTGTAGACAGGAAACAAAGTGTTTAAGTTGTTTGGTTGGTTTTGGTTTTTTAAGATACAAAAGTTCCCTGTCCAAGCAAACCAAACCAAAAAAACCCAAACAACCCTTCTAAAAAGCTCCCTTTCCAAAAACCCCCTCTGAATAGAGAAGAATAGCTACTGGTTTAAAAAGAATGCAAGCTCATAGGCAGCATAAAGGGGAAAAGTGATTCCCTTAATATTTACTGCTGTTAAAGCAGGGAATATTTCTGTTAAAAATTCTGGTACCTTCCTGCTTGTCTATTACTCTGCAACATCCCTTAAACAAACTTGTTCTCTATTTCTGTTTTCAGGTTTTTGGCTTTTTGTTTGTTTTTAATTTGTGTTGTATATGTTAATTTAGTTACAACATTTTACCATAGTGTGTGTGCAGGCAGATGATTCAGGTATGGCATCATGTTTGTCAGTGTCTGCTGCTGCTTCCTGGACTACTGAGCAAGATAGTAAGCCAGGAAGATGCTGGGCATCAATGTGCTTTGCCTTGCTTTGGAACTCTTAATTTTTAATAAAATTTGACATGCCCAGAGCCTGTGGGTTCCTGACTGTCACTCTTAACACCTAAGCTCTACTCCCACAGTCTTAGCTTGATCCATGACTCCATGTGTGGACATGAATTTGGTGGGGGAGGGTGTATTTTGGTTTGGTTTTGTACCTCTGGGGTTTTTTTATCATTTGCTTTTTCTGGTAGCTGAAGCTGGTCAAAGGGATATCACTTTTTAAATAATACATGTGAAATCTTGGTACATGTGAATCTAGGAAATTCACTGTTGTGTACAGCTGCCTTTGATGTGTATGTATGCATATATCCCTAAAAAAAAAAAAGCCTTGAAGTGTATAACTGTTAGGATGGTTAAAAAAATAATTTCTGAAGTACAGTGTCTCCTTTTTCTGAGGCCAATGCTTGTTTTCCTGATGCTTCTCCTTCCCCATATCTTTGAGCCACTGCTGGTTCTGTCCTGCTCTTTTTCAGGAGAAGGTGAAGGGTGAGTTATTTTGTGTTGACTGTGTTCCAGACTTGGAAATCTGTATCTGTATTGAAGAGAATTGGACAGACTTCGTGGTGATCCTGGATTATGAAGGATGGAAGGACCCAGCTTGATGCAGAGGGATCTAGCCTAGCAGAAAGACTTGGCTTTGCTGTGCTTTGGTTTTGTTTTGCCATGAAATGCTCATTCAGCTACAGGGGCAGAAGCATTAATGTTTCAAACCATACCATCATACACTGATGTGAGGCTGAAATGAGAATAAGCCAGGAGATGGAAATAGAATTGTAAATGGTACCTGAATGTTTTGACAGCCTGTGCAGTACAATAGATATGTCTTACAACAAACTAAGGGACAAACTTGAGAAGCCTGAAGGGAATTGGGTACTTTTTAATCAGACCTTTCTCTGAGAGGAAAAACTGCTTTTGCATGTTCAAGATTTTTGGGCTTGGCTGGAAGTTGAGTTTTAATCTCCCAGGTAAGTGCCAGGATTTAAAATCTGGTACAAATAGCTGTCTGAACCTGAGCCTTGCAGGCAGCACACCTGGTGTCCTGTCCTTTGTCAGTCTGTCAGCCTAGCAAACAGCTCAGTGAGCTGTTCTTCCCTCTTCACATGCTGGCTCTTGTGCTCTTGGCTGCAGGGATTAAATGATTACCAAGGCTGAGGTGAGGCTGAGGTTTACATTTTATTGCCTTTCATTCTATGTGTTCCCTGCTTTATGATGCCCTCTGGATCTCTCTCCCTTCTAACCCTGTCTCTTATTGTAGGACTTTAGGACAAATTTGGTTTTGGCCTCTCACCATCTTTTTACTCGCTTTCTAATCTTTCTTCTTTGATTTTCCTTTTCCATTTTCCAAGTGCAGAAGTTTCTCATTGAAGATAGAGCACTGGTGAGAGGTGTCAAGGACCAAGGACAGGAGGTTTAAAAACCAGAGTTTGGTTTGCCTGTACTCACAGCTGGAGGTGGAGAGAGGACACAAGTCTCTGAACTCTTCAGCTTCAGGAAAAGACAAATTCTAAGCAAAATTTACCCTTCATTTTTCTTTCAATATCTCTCACAGAACTCCTCAGCAGGTGAATAACTGTGAGCAATTTCTGATTTGGTTCTTGGTACAAAGGGGCTGGAAACCAAATGATTTTTCCCACGGTTTAGCAGTGAGTGAAATTTGAGAAATCCCTTGACAAAGGCCTCTGAATATGAAGTATGGGACAGCATGTCTGTTGGGGGCTGGTTGGTTGTTCCTGTGTTGTCTTTCCTTTGAAGGTGAGTTATTTTGTTTAACTCAGCTCTTAGCACGTTTCTCTCACAGCATTAGCTAGATTGGAGCTGGGCTGTGGCTCCGTGGGCCCTCAGCTCATCCCAGGCAAATACGGCCTCCCCTGGGGCCTGCCTGTCCTGAGGCTGGCAGCTGCCCCAGGGCTTGTGCTTTCACAGCTGATGGAGCCTGCTAATGAAATCTGCTCTTGGGGTGTTACATTTTAGTTAAATGGTTTGCTCTGTCTCACCCCTCGAAAATGCAGGGTTTATTCGGGGTCTGTGATCCTCCCCTGAAGTGTCATGTGTCTGTAATGCCGTTGGCCCGAGGCCTGTTCCGTGCCCACTTTAAATCTCCCTGTTGGGCTGTGAGGGGAGCCCACAGAGGCTCTCTTGGCCCTTTGCTCTCTTGGCCCTTCTCTCCCCAGGCTCTCCCTCTCTCCCCCTCCCTGTCGTTCCCCCCTTCTCCCTCAGGAGCCATGCTGCTCCCGGGGTGGGACCCCAGTTTCCCCTCAGCTGATGAGCCCCCTCAGGAGCCGTGTGGAGTCTCCTTGCCTTGCCTGCCTGGGCTACCAGTGAACACACAGCCCCCCGGGGACCCCTCAATCCAACTGCAACATGCTCTGCATGGTTTTGGATCCATCTTTTGGAAAGGTGCTTCCAAATCAAAGGTATTGTTAAATACACAGGGACTCCTGTGTCCTTAGGCTGGAGGAAGGCTCTGGACTGAATCAGAACTCTGAACCCAATCCCCACATGGGCCTGTTCCTTCAGAGCTGGGTTCCATGTTCCTTGTGGGTCCCTCCCAACTCAGAATATTCTGTGATTCTGTGAGCCTTGATCCTTCTGAGATCAGCTCTTCTGGTTTATGTACTAGTGTGAATGGAAGGCAATAAATTCCTTTATCAAGTTTTTGAAAATGCTTGAGGGTGGCCAAGCCAGCAGAAGCTCTGCCTCATTCTCCTTGTGCTTCCCAACAGTGCCCACTCGGCTCCTGGAATTTTATTTTCTCCACTTCTGTCTTGCAAAGCAGGTAGCACAGTGATGATGTATCTGTACCACTGTTTTCGATCCTGTGATAAATCAGGTAAGAATAATCCAATCTCTTTTTTACTGACTTTGCCTTAGGCTGACTTGCAGGTGATACTCCCCAGAGTATTTTCTGCATTACAGCCCCTAGTATTTTATGCTATATAAATATATAGGCTCATATAGTATTGCATTTCTGTTCAAGCTTTATTTAAACTCCTTTCTGTTGGAAGCAGCTTGCCTTTCTGTATCAACTATCACAGTACTCTCAACATGCTGGTAGTGTCAGCTGTTTCAAGGCTTTTTGTTCAGTGGGCTTTAAAATACCAGTAATTATGTCTCCTTTGGGGCTAGTTGCTTTGTCTTTGGGAAAAATCTCTCTTATATGGGTTGAGTGTGCTGCTAAATTTCATTTAGCATATGAATTTAAATTTCTAATTCTGTACATTGATTTCTGTGGTAGAAATTCTGCACATTAGGCACTAACCTTTGCAAAGCCTTTAATGTATGTGATGCTGGGAGCAGAGATGAAGCTGTTCCTAAAAATGAAACATTGTGGAACACTTTTTGGGGATTGGCATGTAATTTAAAGATGAGGTCTAGTAAATCATCCTGTTCTAAATTAAGCCTTCTGATTTGAGGCCAAATGTTGTTACTTTTAAAGCACGTCAGTATAACCAGGGAAAACTTGAGCCAAACTCAATTAACAATTATGAGGAATTTGTTCTTTAATTCTGCTTTTGATTTCCTTATATAACAGCCAAGAAAAGCCTTGGTAGCTGTTGCAGCATTACTACTATTACTATTATTATTACTTTTCTCATTACCATACAGACTAGTTTCAAGAGCTGCAAAGTTTTCTTGCTGGCTAATTTACATGCCTTGATTGTTTAAACAAACAAAAATAAACCCATGCCAAAACCTAGCAGTTCTGTAAGCAATCAGTATTTCTGATGCTGTAATACATTTAGTTTTTCCACTAGCTAGTAAAGGTATTGAAAGACTTAATCTGTTGGAAATTATACCTCAGAAAGTGGATTTTGAGCTATGGAAAAGGAGATTTAATCATGAAAGCCTCTGACATTAGTTAAAGATTCAGGTGCTGCTTAGCCACAGGGAGGTCTGCTGTGAACTTTTCTTTTAAAAGCAAGCTGAATATTTGTGATTTCCATTAACAAACAATATATTCATACTATTATTTAAAATGTGGAATCTTTCTTTACATGTGTGCATATATACACACAAACCACGCCTTTTTTTTCCTAGCTAAATATGTATTTTAATCTCTTACAGTTAACAGCTTTATACAAAGAGAAGAATGGAAGCTGTGTTTCTTTTTAGTGTCTACCATCTGAAAGATGGAGAGGAATAGAATTTTAATATATAGATATAGATATTATTATTATTTTATTACAAAAGTATTTCTGAATAATTAACTAAGATAATGAATCCTTAATTTTTGTGCTAGGGCCATGGAAAGATACTTTTAAAATTACATTCAGATGGCTGTTGCCAAGGCTACTGAATGTGATAGGTTTTGTTTTCAAATACTGTGAAAGAACAGCAGCTCAGTGCTGTTCTCACATTTTGCATTTTTAGAAGATTCCCTGGTGTGAAAGTGGCCATACTGCTACAGTAGCAAATCTCCATATATTTATTAAGTGCATGATTTTTTTTCCCTAGTGTGTGGCACAAATAAAATATGCAAAACACTTTCTGAGGAGCATCTGATGTGTGAGTGATACTTGGCTGAGCCCAGTTGGAAAGGGGAATTGGTCTCTGGAGCAGTGTGACAGCACCTGACACCTGTCAAGAGACAGGAGCAGCATCAGGGTCCTCTCCTGTGTTTATCTTGAGCTCCATGCTGAGCCTGCTGCAAACCTCTGCACATCTCCATCCTCCCCAGCTGGCACCTGGGGCAGGCTGAGCTCCCTGCAGGAGTTCCTGGGTGCTGCAGGAGCCCTGTCCCAGCAGGGATGCAGGAACCCCCTCCACCTCTACATCAGGGCTGCAAAACTGAGACACTTGGGATTTACATCACTGCAAAACTGAGATACTTGAGATTTACATCACTGCAGAACTGAGATACTTGAGATTTACATCACTGCAGAACTGAGATACTTGAGATTTACATCACTGCAGAACTGAGATATTTGAGATTAGATCTCTTCAAAACTGAGACACTTGGGATTTACATCATTGCAAAACTGAGATACTTGAGATTTACATCACTGCAGAACTGAGATATTTGAGGTTTAGATCTCTACAAAACTGAGATACTTGAAATTAGATCTCTTCAAAACTGAGATACTTGAGATTTACGTCACCGTAAAACTGAGGTATTTGAGGTTTAGATCACTGCAAAGCTGAGATACCTGAGATACTTGATCAAACTGAGATACCTGATCAAACTGAGATACCTGAGATTTAGATCTCTACAAAACTGACACTTGAGATTTACATCACTGCAATATGGAGCTACTTGAGATTTAGATCTCTACAAAACTGAGATACTTGAGATTAGATCTCTTCAAAACTGAGACACCTGAGATTTAGATCTCTGCAAAACTGACACTTGGGATTTACATCACTGCAAAGCTGACCTACTTGAGATTTAGATCTCTACAAAACTGAGATACTTGGGATTTAGATCACTACAAAACAGAGATACTTGGGATTTAGATCTCTTCAACCCTGAGATATCTGAGATTTAGATCACTGCAAAGCTGAGATACCTGAGATGTAGCTCACTGCTCTGTACCTTTTTCCTGTGTCCCAGCATGATGCTGGAGGGTGCAGGGGTTGTTGGTGCTGTGCCTTTTACTCTGCAGTCTGTGCTTGGTGCAGGCCTGGCTGTGCTGCTCTGCAGAGCAGGGCTGGGGGTGCTGTGCTGCTCCAGGTGTGTGGAGGGCTGATCCTTTGGGTTGTACCTTCCTGGGCACTCACCCCACCCAGGGACAGCAAGAAGTCTCCTTGCTTTCTCTTGATTTTTGCACTTTGATTTTGTGTTGGGAACTGCCCTAGTTTTGAAATGCCTAAATTTGTGTCTCTGGTGGACCCTCATGGTGACTAAAATCAGTATTCCAGAGCTGTGTCTGTGCTGCTTTCCCCTGCTGAGCAAGAACACTGCCAGAAAAAAAACCCAACCAGCTCCTTATTTTACATTTTATTTATTTTCTTTTTTTTTTCCTTTTTTTTTTTTTTTTCTTAGGGAATAACTAAAAGCTACAGAGGCCATAAAGGATGTAGCTCATTTTATGGGCTTCACTATTGGTGCTCTAAAACAATTTTTTTTTTCCAGAAAAACTTTTTTTTTCAAAAATCAGCATGTAAACAAGAAGCCACTTCAGCCTCAAAGGCCACGCTGGTGTGATTTCCTCACTGCTGTGTCGCTCACCAGCCTCCAGGAGTGGGAGGAGGAGGAGTGGGAGTGCTCCTCCTCTGCACTTCCACACTGAGGGTACACCACAAAGCACAGCTTCTGCCCCCAGCACGTCAGGGACTCTGCAGGGAGCAAATCACCAGGGTTAGTGGGGGTTCATGGGGGCTTCTAAACAAAAATGGGATGCTGGAGCACTGCCCCGTGGGGAGGAGCTGCACAGCCCTGCTGCCCCCTGAGTGCCCCTCCAGCCCTTCTCCCTCCAGCTCAGTCTGCAGAGTGCTCCTGAAGCAGGGCAAATGAAGGTGGGACAGCTCCAGGGACACCTTTAGGGACACCTTTAGGGACACCCTTCCCCAGCCCCTCACAGAGCTGCCATGGCAGTGCTGCCCATGGCAGGCTGATGGGGATGGGATTGGCATGGGATTGGCATGGCTTGTCGTGGCTGCCAGCCCTCCTGGCACTGTGTCAGCCCAGCTGCAGTGACCACTGGCCAAGGGTTGCTGCTGGCACTGGAGCCAAGTGCAGCTGACAGAAACCCTCCAGAAGGCTGCAGGGTGCTTGTTTGAAAGTCTTCACCTTGGAGCAAAGTGATTAAAAACCAAGCACAACCAAAACATTAAAGACTGCAGTTTCAATTTATATGAGGGGTAATGCAAGTCTTTGTAAGAAACATTTGAGTATGAGATAGCTCATCATGTCACACAGGGCTTGGTGCACAGGGGAAGGAGGCAGGGCAAAGGTCCCACAAACTCCTCAGTCCCTTGGTGATTGCTCCTTCAGTCTGTGTGTGTATAAAGTGGCATCCTGTGTGCTTGCTGGGGCAGGCTGCTGTGAGCAAGCTGAGTGCATGGGCACAGAGGCATGAGAGGGGTTAAAGGTACCCAGGAGTGTGCAAAAGAGCTGCCCAAAGCAAAGCAGTGCCTGGCCACCCTGTGCCCAGGGGCTGCCATGCCTGGGAGGGGTGTCCAGCCTCCTGAGGCAGCTCCCTGGCTGCTTTGGTGCCAGCAGGGAGGGCAGGGAGGCACACAGTGCTGCCTTACCTATTAGCCTATTTACACACTTTGGTTTATTTCTCCAGTAGACTCCAAGGAAGAACACTGGCACTCCAGTTAGAATGATAATGAGTCCAACCCCACAGACAATGGGCTCGGAGTAGAGGCTGAAGACCAGCAGGAATGCCCAGAAGGCCAGGTAAGTGATGGGGATGAGGAGGTTCACCTGCCAGGAGAGAGCAGAGCAGCACTGTGCAGAGCAGCAGCAGGGGCTGGGTGGTTTTGGGGGCTGCAGGCAGGGCAGGTTCCAGCCCCCCAGGCTGTGTCCCCTTCCCTCCACCACTGTTCTCCTCTCTGCCCATCCCAACAAGCTCACGAGATCTGCCTGTGTATCCTTCTGTTACACTAATGGCACTCTGGGACATGGGCTGGGAGGTGCTCCCACCCCACCCGTTGCAACCAAGAGATTGAGCTCTAGCAGTGTCACCTTGATAGGTCTGAAGATTTTGGGTTTCTTCCAGCGTAGAACAATCAGGCCAATAATTGTCACTCCATAGCAGAGGTAGTTAATGAAGGACACGTAGTTGATCAGTGTGTAGGTGTCTCCAACAAGCATGATGATGAGTGTGGCCAAACACTGCAATGAGAAGAGCACAGTCTTCTTCAGCCATTACTAGAAAAAGTAGCTTACAAACAACAAAACCAAGAAAAATTCCATTAAAGCATTAAAAATCCCTTTGTTTATGGCACCTGCTGGACATGTGCTGCTTCCTGGGGCTCTGTTCCTTATCCCAGAGCTATGCCACCAGGGCTGAGGCTAAATGGGTATTTGAGGTGATTTGGGGCATGCTGAAGCCAGAGATTTAAAAATACTCTGTGCTGGGTGCTGGCACAGGTGTCTCTGCTGCCCATGACCAGGCAGGCAGGGCTGGGAAGGCTGGCAAAGCTCCCACTCCACCTTTTTCTGTGAAGTGCTTTAAGAGCTGTTGAACCTTGTGGTGAGGACTCCAGGTGAAAGGGTTTCTTAGACTTTACATGTTGTGTTTCAGGCACTGTGTTGTTGCTGGTGCTCTGTATGTTATAAAGAATTAGAGGTTTGCCCTTTCTCCTGCTGGCTCGTGTCACAGCTGATCAGCATCATGAAACTTATGAGCATTACTACTGTTTGGTACTGGCAGATGGATGGTGGACATTTCCATGCTTTTGCTTGCTTTTTGAACTCTATGTCTGTCTAATGCTGATAGGGAATTGGTTTTCACCTTTTTTGCTTTTATATTCTCTCTATATTCTGCACACATACATTGTAGTGCTGTAGCCTATTCTAGTATTCCTAGTTAGCTTTTTACCTACTCTCTTAGACAGAAAGACAAAATAAATTCCCCAGTAACTCCGAGCTGGGGGTACAAGTTTAGATTTTCTGGGAAGCCAAGGTTGAAACCAGCTCTCCAAGACACATTTTCATTAACAAAGTTTAGTTCCTGTCTAATTGAGGGGGGGATTCAGAAAGGGTTGAACTGAGACGGAATTATTTTATCATTTATGCCTCTAACTGGGGTTTCTTGTCAGCTATGCTAATTTGCTAAACATACAGAAATTGTATGCACTTGATGTTATGTGTGCATCTTCGTTGCTTTCCACCAAGTTGTGCACCTGAGGATCCTTGTAAAGGTAACTCCTCTTTAGCACCTGTGTCTAGCTTGTGATTTTAGGACCAGCAAAAAGGCATCAATACTGCAGACCCAGGAGAGCTGACCTGGGGGCCAGGGCACTGCTCCTCGAGCCCCCCACCCACTCTGGTAGCCCAGGGGCTGAGCACTCACCTGCACAAAATACCAGCCTAGTGAACACTGGGGCCCAGAGGGAAACTAAATATCCAAATCCTTCCAGAGAGTGCTCAAGGTTTGGTTTTTGTTGATCCAGGCTCCCTATGTCCTTCTGTCCCTTTTTTTCTTAATTAGCTGTTTCAATAGTACATTCCTCCCAGGAGGGAAGGTTTCTGCACCTCCAGCAGCAGGAATTAAGCACCACCACAGCCAAACAGCCTGTTGGTCTCTCTGCTCCCCTTTTCAAAGCCTTGCAGACTTGGCTGGGGGCTTTCAACACCTTGAACTGCCTGAGCACAAAATGGATTTAAAGTTGGGCACCATCTCATACCACTGGCCTACAACACAGTCTCCCCTGCAGCGTTCACTGTGTCACACAACTCCCTGCTGCCACTGAGGGCTTTGCAGGGATGGCACTGGGAGTGGCACAGTGCCACTGGTGTGTCAGATCACTCACAGGGTGAGTGCCATCCCCTGTGGCTGAAGAGGGGGTGTGGGGGGATAGAATGGAAGAAAATACAGTGTAGAAGGTAATCTCACCCCTAAGGAGTTGCAGCTGTACTAATTACCAAAGATTAGGAACAGCCCTGCCCTTAACAGCCACAGCTGTGTCTAATTACAATGAGTGCTATAAAAGAGTGGGTTAGCAGGTTGAGAAGAGACTTGGAGTTTGTTGGCTGTGCTGTGAGGAAGGAGTCAGTGCTGTGAGGAGCTGCCTATGAGGAATCACTGAGAAGGTATGGAACTTCTGCAAGAAGGTGATAATAAGGGGGTGCTGCCCTCCAGCTGGCCTGGCCACAGCCCCTGGCTGGTAGGGGACCAGCCACTCCCCACCATCCTGCCAAAAAACTGCAGCCCAGATTTTATTTTTAGCTTGGCCCCTTGATTTTTGGGAGTAAAATAGGAACTCGGTAAAAATAAAGGTCTCACTGGTGGTGTTCAAATAGCCATTCTTGATGTACAAACAAACCTCTCTCCATGCAGAGAGCTAGGTGTGATTCCAGGGAAGAGACAAGGAACCTGATGTATTAATTAGGCTTGCCTAAAGTGTGGCCCTGTTTGCTGCTGTAGCTGCCCATACTATACTATTGGTATCTTCCTATTTGTTAAGAATTAAATATTTCCTAACAGCATTTGGTGTGCACTGAGCTGCATTAAAACACCTTCAAATGATGAATTAATGTGCTATGCTAGTTCTGTGATTGGCACTGTGATTCAAGGGGGTGGCATGGCATGGATCAGCCAGCTCAACAGGCAGCCTGCTCTTTTTGGGGCTGTTCCACACAGAAGCAGCCTCTGACACTCTGCTGTTGTTTCAGCTGATGTATTTTTAAAGACAAAGGAGTTCTGCCCCTGTAGAACATAGGATCCCATCCCATGATGGCTGCCCAGGGCAGTTTACCCCAGACCTTCAATGGGCAAGACACAAGATGTTTGTGATGGGGCATTAAGCCCCAGGAATGCCATAAAACCTCAACAAAATCCATATTTTGTCACAAAAGCGTAATGAGCTTTTATGGTGGAAAAAAAGAGCTTATTTGGTGAAATGTTGTATGGGTGTATTGTGCCAGAATTGTTGTTAGAGTCAGGAGACATGTAAGCATGCATCTTTCTAGTGCATCTGAGGTCAAACCCTTGTGGTTTTGATATCAGTGGCAAATCTGCAGTTGGCAGCCATTGAGCAGCCAAGATTTCAAGCAAATGCCCTTTGGGAATTCCTTTGCTTGGGCTCTGTGGCCATGGACAGCAGCAGCACAAATCATTTTCCTTTTTGTCATCTTCTATGCCACCACATAGTAAAACCCACCACAAATTCCAGTTGCACTATCAATAAAAGCCTACAAAGCTCTTTGTTTTGAATAATAACTTCCCTAAGCCATTAGTATTGTGGGAATTTCTGCTGTCTAAAAAGCGAGGGGAGCCTTTTCCCATGGAGCACCCCAGGAGCTGGACCCCCAGCACTCCCAACAGCTGGGCCCTTGGTGTCTGGCCTTTGCAGGTGACCTCTTGTCTGCCTGGTGTGCCATTCAGCAGATTCCCTGCTGGAATCATTGTCCCTAATTAATTTCTTGGCAGTGAAAGAAATACCTGTGGCCCTCAGAGAACTGCCTGCCTATCCCTCACAAGGTGTCTTGGTTGTTGAAAGTAATTTTGGAGCACTTTGTCCTTTCCCTGGGAGCCCCCTATCTCTGGCTTTGGAGGCAGGACCTAAAGCAGCCCTGCTGGAGTGGGATTAGGACCATGGAGGTTTCCAAATTCTGGTGGGAAGCAGGCAACACTGATCTTAGGAACTTGTTTTTTCTTAAATGAAGTGTCTCTGTTTCAGAAGCCAGTCCCTGTCTCTTGCTGTAGGACAAGAGTTAATGAGCTCAGGTTATGAGGGAAACCCTTCAGGTGCCAAGGGGATTGGGAGGAGGAAGAGGAATTATTTCTGAGGCTGAAGGCTGCTTGGTTGGAGATACTTAGCTGGCACCTCCCAGCTGCCATGCAGGGTGACCCACTGCTCCTCTCCTGGGGTAAAACCACCTCTCAAGGGGTTTTCCAGCTCACCTCTCCACGGTTCAGTGTTTCTAAAAGCAGGTGACAGAGCAGGGATAGTAACTTACACAGATGAGGAGGGCAGGGATGGGTGTGCAGTTCTTGACATGGATCATGGCCAGCAAACTTGGCAAGTGGCCTTCTCGAGCACCAGAGAAACACAGCCTGGAAATAAGAAGGGGAGTGATGAATCCACTGGCTGTGCAACAGCCTCTCCAGTCCCTACTCATATAAAAGCTCTTATCTCAACCACCTGCTCTGGTTTTCTGATGGGAAGGAGCTGCAGCTGCAGAGACAGCTGGAGACTGGGGAAAGGTATTTGAACAAGCCTGCAGTGCCCAAGGCCTTTAACAGCTAATGTCACCTGGGAACATCTCAGACCTGCTCTGAGATGCCAAAATACCTCCAAGGACCATCTGTGGCCAGCATTGTCTCTTTACCCACTGAGGGGTGATGGCTCTGAAGGTTGTGTGGATATTTACAGTGCCAAAAGGGGCTTGGATAAGGTTTAACATGCCTTAGCTTTTCACTTTTAAGTGTATAGCCTGTCACATATTCACTCCAAGTTGTTGCATTTCATCATACCCGTGAAAGAGTTGGGATAAATAATTTTCCCAAGGTACTTCAGCTGTTTCCTCAAAAAACTTTGTAAGTTTTAAATTAAATTAATACAGGTCAGTTACTATAAACAGACTTTATTGATTACAATCTGACAGACTTTAAAGATTCTGGCCCAGCTATCAGCAGTATGCATGCAAAGCATCTTGCTTAAAAAGTGATTTTCCAGCATTAAAATGCCTGTAGCTGAGTGCAGCACCAGGCCCTAAAACTCCTCCTTGAGCAAAGCACAGTTTAGCTGTGAGCTACTGGAACTTTATTGACAGAAAATTACTTTGGTTCCATGCTAAAGCTGTGTTTGGCTCTTACTGTGAATTACTCCACATCTGCAAACACTTTCAATAACTCATGAGGATTAATTTGCAAGAAATTTCATGATTCAATATTACATTTGCTGATTTGAAACAGAATAATTCATAACTGATTGTATCCAACACACCCAACAACAAACTCAAGCTCTACAACATCCAAAATGTCTAGCTAGCATTTCTCTAGCAAATGCAATTAAAACAGCCCCTCCCCAAATTAGATAACGTTCATAAAATTGTACTCCATCTAACCTTGATGAGGTAAAAAGGTATCCATTTATTCCTCCAAATGTAGATAGGGCCACTGAGACTGGCATAACCCAGGAAAAATAGCCCAGTAACTTTTCACCAAATGTCTAAAGCAACAGAAGGCAGAGAAACTGAAACACACTGCAAAGCACAGCACTGAAATCAAAGTGTGTTGGTACATGCAGGGAATGGTTTTACTTACTACAGCCACAGCGTTGGAGGACAAGAGCTCGTGGGGAGACATGGCAGTGAAATATGCAATGTTGGTGAACGTGTACACAAATGTCACCAAGGGGATGGATATGAAAATGGCACGAGGCAGGTTCCTGATAAGAGAATTGGGAGGGTAGATAAGAAATTACAATCATGCACAGTGAGACCACGACAGTGGGGTGGGGCCCAGGGGTCACTCAGCTGGGAGGGGGTGCCCTGGCTGTGTCTGTGAGGGATGCTGAGCTTCCCCCTGCAGGTTGGAGAAGGCTGAAATGAAATGCTGTGTCTGCAGGTGGGTGCCCTGGCTGTGTCTGTGAGGGATGCTGAGCTTCCCCCTGCAGGTGAGAGAAGGCTGAAATGAAATGCTGTGTCTGCAGGTGGGTGCCTTGGTGTGTCTGTGGGGGATGCTGAGCTTCCCCAGCTCTGCCCCACTGCAGGTGAGAGAAGGCTGAAATGAAATGCTGTGTCAGCAGGGAGCTCCAGGGGACAGATACCACGAGCTGCCTTGGGGCTCTTGATGGGGACTGGGACAAACATCCACTTCCCAAAGGCCCTGGGGACAGGCACTGTGGTACAATAAAATGCCTTGTTTTGCTTCACCTTCACCTGCTCTGAAAAGGAAGGGGGTCCTGTTGTTCAGCTGCTGCCCTGGCCCATTGTGTACCCTATAGCTGGTCAGGTCTTACAACTCACAGTAGTACAGATGGACTTGATCTCCAACCCAGAGACCTTCCTAGAGGTGCACACCTGAGCTGTTCTGTATCTAACAGAATGCATTTTTCTCTCTGTGTCAGATTTGGGAAAAAAAGTTTTTTGTTTAACCTTGTGCATTTGAATAGATTAGTAAAAGGAGAAAATGGTTTGGGTTATCCAATTTTTTTAATACTTTAATTTCTCCACAAAGGCTGCAACAAAAATTAAAAAAAAAAGCCATTTGCTCCATTCTCTCTTTATTTCTCAACTAAGACCATATTTACCTTATTTAAGTAATAACTTTTTTTTTATTTAGCTATGAAATCGTGGTGGTCCATTAAAATATTATTGTTTAATAAGGAAACACATTACCACACTTTCTTTATTTCTGCCAAATCCCTGGACACTTTGCCACTCACTGGTGTGCACAGATGCTCACAAGGCTGTAGCTTTAATTCCTTCCCATCCAAGCTGTAACAGCTTCCATTTCTTGTTGTTTAATTGCTGTGTGCACTGGAAGCCCAGGAGTAACTAATGCTCCAAGAGCTGCTCTTGACATTTGCCATTCCACTTTATTAACTCAAAAATGTTGAAACATTTGAGCTTTGCTGAACTAAAATTCCCTTTCCCTCCAGCCTTCTCAGGCCGCTTGTGATGAATCCTTTCCAACCCTTCCCATAGCCAGGATCAGCAGTGACCCAGGGTGAGCTGCCTTGGCAGAGTGTGCCACTTTCACTGCACACCTGATCATCCCTTTCAGGTGTCTGTGGAGAGCTTTGGGTGAAAAAGCAAAGCAACTTCCAGGATAATTCAACTTTTTTATGACAACGATGATTTCTTCCTGTAGATACTTGTGTGGCACCTCATCCATGGTCAATTTTCTGCTCTGGAAGATTGAGTATGATTGAGCAGTGACATAAAGATCCTGCCTTGTCTGTGGCTGCTTTGATTCAGCTCATACCTAATTTCAGTGTTTCTGTAACTTGCCTGCTATCTGCTCTAAACAAAACTCTCTCTCCTTTGGAAAGACCAGTCCCACAGACATGGAATGACATTGCAGCCTCTGATGAAATGAGAAATGCTCCCAGAGAGCTCCAATGTCTCAGCACTGCAGGGAGAGCACCATGAGGTGGGTACTTGCCTGCGGGGATCCACCAGCTCCTCTGTTACATAGTTCAAGAAGTTCCAGCCACTGAATGCAAAGGACCCTTGGAGAAAAGCTAATGCTAAATGCCCCACAGATGGAGTCATCCAAAATCTGAATGCATTGCTTGGTGTCAGCTCTTTGTAGTTTCCTGCATAGAGAGTGCAAGGCAGATGTTAGGCCATGCCTGCCTACCTCACAGACTTTAAAATAGGTAAGATTTTGCTTTTCATTCTTTATTAGAACTGAGCCTTCATGCTGCTCATGGCACCATGGGCTGACACAGCAGCTGCAGTGCTTTCTGCAGGATGGCTCCTGCTCTCCTTCACCACATCTGTGCCACAGTGACTCATGGGACCCTTTGGCAGCCTGCACTGGCTCAGGGTGGATCCTTGGCAGTGCAAATTCCTGCCTGCTCTTAATGCCATTTTCTTTTACAAGAGTTTGGTGTTCTTTAGGAGATATCCTTGAAAATAAAATGTCTCTTGGCCTGAAAGATTTGTTAAGACTATAGGACTAGCACCACTGAGAAAACAAGTTTTCTGCTCTCTGCTCTCACATTTCTTCATTCTTTATATGACTCATCAAATACATGATAAAAATATTATAGGTCTTTTGTACTTTTGGTTTTCCAATAACTGGTGAATCAGTGAGACATTTTTCACCTAAGTTTAATCTTATAAGTGACTTTTTGTAGGAAGTTGGACTAGTGCCTGAAATGAAGCAGATATCATCCTGCCCTAGGCAAAGCATTGCTTAATCATTTTACATCCAGAGCACTTCAGATTCAAGGAATGCACAACAGATTAAAAATGTTAAGTAACTATTCCAAAACATTGTGAGCTGCTCCCCTTTATTCTATCAAATTCTACAAGATGGGCGGGAAAGGGACTTTTTTTAAGGGGACACAGCTGATTTCTCCCTTGTGCCATACTTCCCCAGCTGTGTCAGTGTGCAATCCCACAGCTTGGCAAAACCTAGCACACCCTCAGGTCAGTTTGTAAGGAGGAAACATTGCAGTAGGTGGGAAAAATCAGGTCTATCAGCAGTACCATAGCAATGTTAGAGTGTCTCACAGAGTACCTTTAAAGATCTGGATGAAGCCCACAACAATGATGAGGGTCAGGGCCAAGAGTTTTCCTGCTGTAAAAATATCCTGGATGCGCGTCGCCCATCGCACGCTGGAGCTGTTCACCCACGTCAGGAGCACTGCAGAGCAGAAGGCTGAGTTCAGTGGAATGAAATTTTGTTTATTTGAGAACACACAGCTAAAACAGTGAAAAACACACTCATGTTCTATTGAAACAGGCTGACCCCTGTGGCAGGGAGAAATGATGAGGAGGACTCCATCTTATCAGAAGGCTAATTAATTACTTTATTATACTATATTATTCTATATTACATTACATCTAAACTGAATTTGCCAAGCACCCAACTGCACAGAATCTCATGACTGTCCCCTGACAGTCCTGACATACACACACACACACCTAGCCCTGACAGGCCAAGGAAACAAAACACCATCACTGGGTAAACAATCTCCATGTTGCATTCTACTTTGGCACAACACAGGCACAGCAAATGAGATAAGAATTGTGATTTCTTTCTCTGAGGTTCAGAGAATGTGAATCCCAGCAATATTCCTAGGAAGAATTGTGCCTTGCTTTTCTCTGTGAGGAGAAATGTGGTGACAATGTTCCTGAAGGGAGCTCTAGCATGGCCAGTAGGGAGGGTGAGGGGGAGCATCCCTGGCAGCCATCAGCCCCTGGGTGCTGCCAGAGGGGCTCTCCCCAGCTCAATAACTGTACCTGAGCAGTGCCCAGTGTGTTTGGGTTTTGACTTGTTAGAATAGTTCTTGAGATATTAAAAGTCTTTTTTCTTAGCCCTGCACTCAAAGAAGAAGTTGGGATTTTTTGGTTTTGGTTTTTAAGGCTGTTTATTTTTTTTCTCTAATACATTCTTTTTTGGATTTGTGGAGGTCTGTCCAGCAGGTCGGGTTGAGGCTCACTGACCACCACCCTCAGGGAGGTGTTAGCTTTTTATACTAAAAACTATGTGTACTTTATTTACAATAATTTTTTAATACTCATTACTTATGTTAGACAGTTTGTCTTATTTTAAACTAGAGAAGTGTCACTTTCATAGAAGTGTCACTATCATAGCACAAGATAGAGGACAAGAAGAAGAAAGACAGGACACACTTAGAGTATTCTATTTTGCTTCTTGAACCCCCATTCTAAAAACTTTAAAATTCTATTTTTTCACTTTGTGATAAATTCACTATCATTTTATTCAAACTTTTGTGGCTTTTAACTCTTTGCACAAAGTTGGTAATTGTTTCCATGGGTAAAATCAAAGGCACAGGTGTTTTTGACTCCATGCCAAGGTCTTTGAGCTCTCTGCCAGGGTCTTGAGTCCTCCAGGGCAGCCAGAGGAATGTCCTGGGTTCTGACAAGTGTGAAGGATCATTGCCTCCTCCCAGGAGCAGTGCAAGTCTCCAGCCCTGCAGCTCAGCTTTGCTTCTGCCAGCCCCAGCAGTGGGTGATGCAGGGCTGGCTGCACGCTGCCTCTGCACACTCGTGTGTGAGTGTGAGAGAGGACAGGTGTGACGGTGCTCACAGGGGTCTGAGGATGAGGGAAGAAACGTAGATCTGACTCCATGTTACAGAAGGCTTGATTTATTATTTTATGATATATATTACACTAAAACTACACTGAAAGAATAGAAGAAAAACTTTCATCTCAGAAGGCTAGCTAAGAATAGAAAGTAAAAGAATGATAACAAAGGCAGCTGCCTCAGACTTTGTCTGAGCCAGCTCTGCTGTGACTGGTCATTAATTACAAACAAGCAGATGAGGCCAATCACAGGTGCACCTGTTGCATTCCACAGCAGCAGATAACCAATGTTTACATTTTGTTCCTGAAGCCTCTCAGCTTCTCAGGAAGAAAAAATCCCAAAGAAAGGATTTTCATAAAAAGATGTCTGCGACAGACAGGAAGGGCTCACAGGGTGTGGTGACCTGTGCCAGGTGCCCATGGTGCCCATGGGATGGTTCTGCAGCTCTACCCCATCCCATGTGCTCACCTGCCACACTTTCCCTGGACCCACAGGGGTTTGGGAGCCTTTGTGCCTCCCTCTAGGCCCCTGCACTTGCTGCAGGCAAAGGGACAGAATATCCCACACCAGCCACCACAGTGCCTCTCCTGGGAGCTCCCCACTGGCCTTTGGAGCTGGGGCCCTGACCCCAGCCTGGCTGGAGTGGCCCCTTGTAAAACCAGGGCAAGGTCTGTGTGTGTGCAAGAAGCAAATACTTACATAGGCACACCATGGAGAGGATCCTGGAGGCATTATAGGGGGGAATGCAGTTGGGGAAGACAGGCTGCAGGACATAGTTGGAGAAGGTCAGTGCAATGACAGCCAGACTAGTTGGGTACATGATAAGCACTGCACTCCACAGCAGCAGAAACCTGGAGAGACAAGGAAAAGCACAAGAGAGCAGTGCTGGTGCTGTGCTGGAGGAGGTCACACACAGCCTGCTCTGCACAGGGGCTCAGGACTGGGCACCTCCATCCTGTCACACACCAGTGGGACCCTCCTCAGCCCTTCTCCCGTGTGCTCAGCACAATCTGCATTTTAAATGCAACATTGTAAAGCAAACATGGCTTAGGAATGTGTGGAACAGTGAGGATTATGACCAGCAGGCATGTTTGGGTTTAACTCTCTGTCTAGAAAGGAGCTCTGCTGCTCCTGGGCTGACACGTCACCACAGCAGACAGCAGTCCCAAAACCCCTCTGAAGGGTTTTGGCTGCAGCCAAAGGCAGCAGCTGCACTTTTGGGACTGCTACCAGCTCCCTGCTGGTCACTGGGGGGTTTCTTGTCCCTGCTGGTGTTGGCTCTGTGACCCAGGTCAGGGCAGATTTGTGCTGCAGTATTTGTGATGGATCACACAGCTGGGTGGCTTCAGGTGATTGCACCCAACAAGGTATTGAGCAAATATAAAGTGTGAGATATTTTGGTTTTTCATTCTGTGCAAAGGGAAAAAAAAGGTTAAAAAGGCAGCAGTGGATCAGATTAATCTTTAAAAATATTTGAAGTATTATTATTTCTATAGTGAGAAGTAGTCATTGCAAGAAAGTGAAGTTTTTCTTGCTGTGTATATACACACACAGACACACACAGAGTCACATACATGCACAAATATAATGTGCAGGGATGCATGACACAATTGAGGATTTGAGATGATATTTCTAAATAAGACAGTATAATTTCTGTATTACAGGGGCTGCTCTTTAGGGGCTGCACCCACCCAGTGTGCTCCCTGCTCCCAGCCCTGAAATCTGCACAGCTCAAGGAGCCTCTCTGTGTCACCAGCCTGGAGGGGATGCTGCTGGCTGGCTGCTCCTCAGCTGAGCTGCAAAATGTCTCTCAGCCCCATCCTCACTTTGCCTTCTTGTTCCTGAGAAGGATGGGGCAATTAATTAGCTACCACAGTTAATTTGGTAAACCAGACCAATGTCAGAGTTGGGTACCTTCCCAGATGCCACTGTAGTTTTTTAGAATAAACTCTGCAGTTTTTTCTTTCTCTTTATTTTGTTGTGTGAATCCCTTTTTGAATTTTTTTCCCTCTCAATTTTTAATATTTTTCCTTGTGGTTCAGAGCAGTTTTCTCCAGTGATTGCTTAGTGCTATTTGGTGTTGTTGATGGTGCACCCAGCTTGGGACAGCTCTGCAGATCCTGCTTGCTGAGTTAACTCAGCTGGTCCACACTGCAGAATAAACAGGACCTAAAGACCACAATAACAATTTGCTGAATATGATTAGGATACTGATGGTGCTGCCTGAGCTCTTTTGTGTGGCTGTTGACTGGCAGGGCCTTTGCAGAGGCTGCCAGTTTTTCCCTGCCATGTTTATTTTCACCCATACAAATTTTACACAAATTTTTAGCCTGCATATGTAGGCTGAGAATTGTGTAAAACACTCAGTGGGGAGAATGACTCTGAAAAGACTATTTCAGGCAAAATTGGCCCTGGTTTCTATGCTGTAATATGGAGTGTGGGGTAACTGGTGTTGGGTAGAACTTGGTTTAATGGGAATGGATTAATGACAGTCATGGAACTGAAATGCATTTGTGTGATAACACAAATTAAAGAAAATGCATAATTTTAGCTTTTAGAGGGGGGACAAAGTTGCCCTGTCAAATGTGAAGCTCAAAAGAGAGATGGCAGCAGAACAAGGAAGCTTTGTCTAAGGTGTAGGCCCACTTTAATGGTGTTTCTACAGGTAAGCTTTAACCAAAACCTATTTCTGAGATAAAGCTCTCCTTGCTGGTCACTGAGATCACATTCCCATCCCTAAACAACCAGCTGTGGGGGCCAGGGGCAAGGCTGGCCTGTGCCCTGTGCTCCCAGTGCCAGCAGCTGCCAGGGCAGCACCAGGAGCTGGGGCCCAGCTGGGAATGGCTGCTCCTGGGAAATGGATCACGGGGAGATGATGTGGGAGAGGACACAGCGAGGCACACCTGGAATCACTTTGTTCTTCAGCTGGAAAGTGGCAGAATTATTGCCCTGAGGGCTGAGCTACAGCACTGGAGATGGAACTCTACCCTACAGCCTTTCACAGTTACTCAGTAGCTGGGATCACAAAAATTAGAGAAGGTAAATCTTCTCTTGTTGCTGACTGAGAAGTGATCAGCCCTTTATGACAGGCTTGAGACAGCTGAATGTAAAGAAAAAGGAATATGTGATTAGTTGGTTGGGTTTGGTTGGTTTGGTTGTTTGTTTGGGTTTTATTTTTCTGAACATTGAAGTTTGCATGAGAAATCTGAGTTCCTGCACATGCTCGTGGTGCAGGAGCAGGTGAAATAACCTCTGTGCCTGTATTGCAGCTGCTGGCTTGATGGGCTCTGCTGTGTTTGGTTGTTGAGCCTGATCCAAAGTTCCCTGAAGTCCATATCAGTGTGGATATGAGTGAGATCCTGTCTGCTCAGAGCCCTTCCTCTGTCCCAGAAACAGCCCAGAGTGAGTGGTGCCACCTGGTACCCCTGGGCAGGTGTGGCAGTCATGTGGAGTGCCACCCATCCCTGGACCAAAACTGAATTTTTTGCAGGTACCTCTGCATAATAACTCCTCACCTGTGGAAAGAAATAAACAATATGGTTCCACCTGGGTTCTAAATAGTCTAGTGGATTTGGTGAATTTGGTTCTCAAATATCTGTTTGGGATGTGCCTGTGCTCCCACAAGGATCTCAGATATGTTATGGATTCAAAGCAGCCTGTGAAAATATCACAGTGTACCTTACTTGTGCATCATTAGCAAAAGAAAACAGTTTGAAACAGGTGCTATAGTACAAGTCACCTCAGTAGAGTTCAGGAAAAACTGAACTGCTTTAAGCTGGAGCCAGTTTGAATACTATTAATGCCATCCTACATTGCTGGATGACTTACTGCCTTTGGAAAATTCAAAATTTTGCAGTAATGAAAAAGAAACATGGAAGTACATTTGAAGCATGTTACACTTGCAGTTTGGAGTGACACTTATCAAAGCTCTGGCTGCAAACCCTGCACTGATTTTGGTGAGGAGGTGTGTCCAGAGAGCAGGCTCTGCTGTGGTAGCTGCAGCATTACTGCTGAGCATTCAGAAGGAGTGGTATTGATCAGAAACTCACTGGAGGATTTGTTCTTCTGCAAGAATACCCATGAAGGCCTTTATTTATCATTTGGGGTGATGTTCTTTTTCCTCAAACAGACTTGCAGGCCCACATCATGCAAGGAGAGCTGTGCTCAGAGGGCTGTGGCCATTCCCTGCAGTTTGTGCTCACACACAAATGCTATTTAAAACCACAATGATTCCTAAATAGAGAGGACAGCAGGAGTACCTCTCTGGTACCAGCACTCTTCAGCAGTGCTTCATGCTTTCCTTGAGCCAGCCAGGGCTGCTGCTCTGCAGCCACAGCTCCTGCCAGCTCAGGAGATGGCCCTGGCCTCCCTCTGTTACTGCATTCAGCTCCTCACATCACACCCAGCAATGTGATTTTTTCAATAAACAGCTGTGCATGCAGCTATCAGTAGTGCCAGACACAGAAGCTGGGGCATGGAGTCCTCCAGTGGCTGTCACAATCAAATGGTATTTGTGCCTTGTATCTGTGCAGGAAAACTTGCATAGATATATAAAAAATAATAAGTGGAGGATTTTGGGAGACAGAGACAAGACAACAGGAGTGAAGTTGTTGTGGTCTGGGTGGGTACAGTTGTGCTCTTACAACAAACACCTTTTGATAAATAAATATAAATAATTTACCAAATAAATATAAATAATTTACCAATAAATATAAATGATAAACCAAAACATCCAGCTGGTCACTGGGGCAGTCAGATGCACGGGAAAGGCAGAGGCACTAAAGCTTTGTGTGCTGAGTTTGATGTGCTCAGCTGCAGAAGGATTAAATCAAAGAGCAGCAGTGGTTTTTGTGCCAGGGAGGCACAGGGCAGCCCCTTGAAGCTCAGCCTGCCTGTGCCCTGCCAGCACTGGATGGGCACCAGGTGGGGAGCTGGAGGTGCTAGAGCTCCCAGAGCTGCAGCCTTTAGGTGGTGGCTCAGCAAAGTGCCCTGCTGCACTTTTTCCAGCTTTTTCCTGCTTGGCTTTACTGGAAAAGCTGACCCAAATCCCCCTTTTTACACCAAAACCTGCCTGATGGCCTTTGCCTTGTGCAACCCTTTGTCATAATAGTGGGACTATTTCTTTCCTTGAGAGAGAGCTACCATCTCTACACAGGCAGGGTGGGAGCACTGCTTCCCTTCAGGTGACAGGTTGTGCTTTTTTGATCTTGCTTGTGCATTACAAGCCTGGACACCAAGCAAGTGCTGCCAAGCAGAATCTCCTGCCTTGGGAGGTGAGGCTGTCCCCAGGTACATCACAGCAGCTGCACAGCTTGGTGTTTGCAGGGACAGGCAAGTTCTCTGAGTGTGGCAGAGGGAGCTGAGGAACAATTTAAAGCCAGGTTTAGTTGTACTTGATTTCTAAGTAGTTTCATTTTCTCCCCTAGAAAGCACAATTCCTTTGGTTTTGTGGCCCTCTCGTGTTGCTGGCCTCCTTCACAGTGATGTTCCAGGGGTGGCACTTGTGGGGTTCTGTGCTCCCAGTTGCCCTGTCCCTGCTTGCAGTCCCTGCTCCTGTCAGCAGGCACTGGGGAGGCTGCTGCTGCTGCTGCAGGGCCCTGAGAGGCAGAGCTCTGCTGTGCTCCTGCCCCACGAGAGAGCACACCTGAGTGGAGCTGAGATCTGGTGAGCCCAGCCAAGGCTGCTGCTGCCTGCATCTGTTCTGTGAGGTCAGTGTAATTTTCTGCGCAAAGCAGGGCAGCATTCAGAGGGGGGAATTCCATCAACTAAAGAAACAGACTCCATGAACCAGCAGAAGGCAATGGCTGAAGCTTGGCAAGCATCAGCAATGCCCCTTGTGAGCAGGCATCTGTGCAGTGCTGGCTGTGCCTGTGTGGCACTGAGCTGAGGCAGAAATGAGAGCTCAGCCTTTGGGACAGGGTGACAGACTGCCTGTGTTGTGCCTGTTCTGGCTTGTCCTTGCTCAGCAGCCAGCTCAACTGTTATAAGCTCATTTTCCATCTCACATGAGAAGGAATACTCTGGTTTGGTGGGGGTTCTTTCCTTACTCTTTCTCTAGTTTTCTGTACTGGTGCTCATTTTTCTTAACTAAATCACTGGCATGTGGTGGACCCAAAGGAACCCTCAGGGAGCTGCTCAGAACATTCTGGTGCTTCTCTAGTAGTCTGTGAGTACAGGCTGACAGCTTAATTTATTGTGTTGAATCCACCAAAAAGTATACACTCTAAAAAAGATAACTTCCTCTCACTTGGCCACACCACTCCATCAGTGCTATTTTCAAAGAGAAATCCTTCCCTGAGTTGGCATTCCCCCCTCTCAGTATTTACTTGGTGATTCTGGACAGCAAGTCAAGCAGCTTTGCTTTATTTGTGGTGAGCAGCTCCAGCCTGGCCTGGGATGGGTAAAACTCTTCCACACCAGGCACTGACCATTCATGGCTTGCACACAGGAGCATCACTCAGACACAGCATCACCTCTGTCATGGATTTTGAGGGAAGTAAAAGGATCTGTCACCTTCCCTTGGGAAACAGCACTGGGAGCTCTGTGTGGGGACAATTTGGTATTTCTAACACAGAACAGAAAGATTGATTTTTGCTGAAGCATTTTTATTGACAAATGTCATCTCTTCCAAATCAGCTGGCTTTCCCACACCAAACACACAACATAAATGTGCTTTCAGATCAGTTTATAGAGAGAGGGTACTTACCCAGCCAACCCACCAAAAATCTCAGTGACATAGGAGTAGTCCCCTCCTGACTTGGGGATGGTGACCCCCAGCTCAGCGTAGCACAGCGAGCCCAGGGCAGCCACGCCGCCCCCCAGCACCCAGATGATGAGAGCCAGTCCCACCGAGCCAGCGTGCTCCAGAACTCCTTTGGGGGAAATAAAGATCCCAGAGCCTATGATGTTCCCTGCAAAGGACAACACACCAGCAGTCAGGGAAAAGAAAGTAAATAGTTGGCTTTTATTTATTCAAAAGAAGGGAAACAAGCCCAGAGCCCCCACGCAAATAAAAAGCACAGCCGTGCCACCCCTGTGCTCCCATTGCAGATTTTGTATGACTGCACTGTTTCTGATTATGCCCTGGCAGAAGTGGTGCCATTTGTCAGCAATCAAAATGCTAAATGTGTGCTCAGCTCTGCTGAAGTCTCAGCTGAGGATCCATGACTTTTCTGGCACCCACTTCCTCAGCCTGCATAAGTCTCACCTGCCATGCCCAAGCATATGACTGCAAGCAGTTAGAAGTGACTTTGTAATGAAGACTTTCCATCCACTCCTAAGAGGAATTTGAACAAGTTAAGGCAAATTTTCAGGGAATTTGGGAGGTCAAAAAAGAAGAGTGGAGCATTGTCTCTAACAATGGGCCCATAAGGTGTGCTTGCCACCAAAGATGGATTTAAGGTTGTGCTTGAAAAAGTAATCTCAAAATCTGAAATATTAAAAATCTATAAGCATTTAGTACTTGCAATACCCGTGCTGCTTAGTGATCAGCCATAAAATGTGAAGTTATAATGTGGCATGGCTAAAATAGTGGATAGTACGAGACAACTGAGATAATGTGAGTTGAGGCAGTGCTGGGTATAGAAAAGGAGTGCTGGAAACCTCCAGGAGCTCTTTTTTCATTTGGGACCAGCCTGTGTTACATAATGGGTGAGCAGCTGGCTCAGGGCTGGGCACAGAGGGTGACAGTGGCTGGGGTGACACCAGACTGGGCCCTGTCACCAGTGGGGCTCTGCAGGGCTCCACCCTCAGCCCTGTGCCCAACACCTTCATTCATGGTCTGGAGCCAGGACCCAAAGGAGCCCTCAGGGAGTTTGCTGATGGTGCTGAATGAGGAGGAGCTGCTGGCTCCTTTGGGGGCAGAGAGGCCCTGCAGAGAGCCCCAGGAAATGGCAGAGAAAGACAATCCCCAGCCACTGTCACCCTGGGCAGAGAGAGGCTGGAAGGCAGCTGCAGGAAGGGCCCTGGGGCTCCTGGCCAGTGGCCACTGGAGCTGAGCCAGCAGTGCCCTGGCAGCCAGCAGGGACATCCCTGTCCTGGGCATCAGCCCCAGCACTGCCAGGCCAGGGGGGATTGTTCTGCTCTGCTCTGGGCTGGGGCAGCCTCGCCTTCAGTGCTGGGGGCACTTTGGGGCACCAGAGAATGAGAAAGTCATGAAGGCATTGGAGAGTGCCCAGAGGAGGCCATGGGGGTGGGGAAGGGTCTGCAGGGGAAGCCTCAGTGAGTCTTTGGTACTGCTCTGTGCCACAGTTTAACAGCTCTACTCATGCACATGGAGAAAGACCTCAAGTGATAAAACCCCTTAAAGATTACCTGCTACCTGCCAGCATACATACCTGTGTACCTGCATTTTGCACAGATCAATGTGCCTGAACACACTGCACTGCTGGGAGGAGCTGGTGGTACTCTGGGGAGCATGCTGAAGGTCAGACACAGTGTTCTTTACCAAGACAGACCTGTAGGTTTCCATACTGAACAAATGCCCAAAGACAGAACAACCCCTAAGTGGGACCACTGGCTCCTTTCATGCCATTTCCTCCTACCCTTGTACCCTTTAGCTCAGGTTTGCTGCTATTTTGGCAGCAAAGAGCAAATGCATATGCTCACCCTTCAGCTGGCTCTCAGTTTCCACCCCTGTCCCCTGGGTCACCTTTCCATGTTGTCCATACATGAGGAAAGGATGCAATCCAAACACGGCCTGGCATCCCTCAGACTGGTAATGGCCAAGAAATCCAAGGTTCCAGGGGGTCTGCAGAGCTGTGCTGGTGGTGCTGGCAGGGTCTGCCCTTTGTGCTGGCCAGGGCTGAGCTGGGCTGTCTGTGCCTGCTCAGCTGGGGGGGATGGACAGAGCTGCAGGGGTGGGAAGGGTGGGGAATGCAGAGACAAACATCAGCAGCACCGGGGGAAGCAGCATGATCTGGCCATGCTGTGAGGAACCCAGGGGAGAGAGCTGGCTCCTGGTGAGGTGTAACTGCAGAGGGAAGGTGGTGGCAGTGATGTGGCACAGTGCAGGATTATGGGGGTCCCAGTTGTGGGTTTCTCTGGGGCTGCATTGAAGGCACTTGAGGTAGTTCATGTTCAGACTCAGGTGTTCATTATTTCTCATCACTAAAACAGTCTCACTGCTGTGAGCTCAGCAGCTTTTCATTAGAAGGCACAAAATGGCCAACAATCTCTTGTTCCAAGGTCTTTCAAGACTAAACTATCCAATGAAGAACTGACACCTGGACTATTTTCCCTTTTAACCCAATAACTGATCCCACAGAGCCCACAATGGGGACTTTTCTGCCCAATTACAAAATGCCACCCAAACCCATGGAGAAGGAAGAGGAAGCATGAAGAAGAAACCCAGGACAGCACCCTGTGCCCTCCATCTTGCTTCCATCCACAGCACACTAAAAATCCCAAAACCTCAATTTCTCACCAAGTGATACACCTACGCTGCTCTCTATAATCTGTTCCACACTTTTGTGGGTTCCAGTCTATCTTGAAGTCTGGGAAACTTTCTCCACGAGTGAGGGTCAGAGTCAGTGCTGGCCTGGGGGTCAGGGCACCCCAGAGCAGACACAGAAATATTCCCTGTGTGCCCTGGGTTTGCGCAGAGGCTAAATAAACATGATGTGGGTTTTGAATGCTTGCACTCAGCATTGTCAGAGCTCTCTGTGTTTCATGTTTCTGTCCCCAGGAAGGGATTTGGGTCATCCCTGCAGCCTGGATGGTGGGCACTGAGGGGCATTGGCAGAGGGGCTGCAGGGAGGAGGTGTCTGTGGCCTCCTGTTATGGTAAGACTGCCAAAGCAGTCCTCATCTGCAGCTCTGTCTGAGCTGGAAACAGCTAGAACTTTCTTTGTTTAAGGAGAATACCTTCTGGGTGCAACTATCTGCAGGAGCAGGACAGGGACCAGACAGATTTCTGGATAGTTCTTTCATACAAACATTTTACTAATTTTTTTTGTAAATTAAGTAGTGAATCATATTTTAAAAAATATAATTTCCTTAATGAATGAATAAAGAATAAGGCAAAATTACCTTCCAAAGTCATTATGGATTTCGTATTACTTTGCACTCACAACATGTGCAAAAGCCATATCAGTAGGAGTGGAAGTGCTACACCCTTCTGATAACAAAATATTCTTATGAAAACCTGCCATGAATGTGGTAAATGTGCCCAAAAAGTACCTTCACTTCACCTGGTGTAGGACATGTTTGAAAATAGATATGGTGGAGATACTGAAATGCTCCAGAAATGAAGATGTCAGAAGCTGCCTGATGAGAAGCAGTTTTCAGGAGGTGTTGGTCAGCAGGAACTGGAGGGAATCTGGTGAGCAGCTTTAGGGGTGAGAAAATGCAATATGCACCATTTCCCATACATAGCATTGTATTTTGTCATCTCTTGTTTCTTGTTTCTTGCTTGTTTGTTGCCTTTTTTCCTCCTTTTCACAATAATATGGAATCATTCATATAAAAATACCATGACAACCTCAGCTTTTGTTTAAAAATTATGTTACCAACAATTATGAGTCACAAGGCAAGCAAAATATCCTGAAATATATATATATCACTTCTGAGATCTTATCCAGTGTCGTGATTATTTTCTTTTTTTGGGACAATGTTGAGAGCAGTTTCCACATCCTAGAAAAATAGGAAATGGGGGAGGGGAATACAAAAGAAAAAAAAAGGAAAAAATATCTGTGTCTTTTTATCTCTTCACAATACACACAGACTATAAAAACAGTGGATCTTGCAGCTTGTTGAAAGCATCCCTTAGTTCTGTAAAAATGGATTTATTATATGTAGAGACCATATTTGGTCTTACTTGGATAAAACCAAGCAATTTCCTGTATAGCTAGCAAAGAAAAATATCACTCATGCCTTTTTATTGCATGCACATTTCTTTAAAGATCTGTCATACATCTGAAATTCTGGATGGATCAGTAATTATCATTCCATTCCACTTTTTTCCTTGCAAGCCTTCTGATGGAATCCTTTCTTCTATTCTTTTAGTATAGTTTTAATATAATATATATCATAAAATAATAAACCAGCCTTCTGAAACATGGAGTCAGATCCTCATCTCTTCCCTCATCCTGGGACCCCTGTGAGCACCACCACAAACCTGATTTTAGGTTCAGCTCTCTCTTGATATATTGGTATACTGTATCCTCAACAGGCAGTTTTCAATCAGAATGGAATAATAATCAAAAAGTTCTCCCGTTCTCTCAGGACTCCCACATCTAGGTGGACATTGCCCAGGCCAACAGGATGACAGTCTGTGTCACTGCTTAAAAAATTCTCTTATCAACAAATGCTGAAGCTTTGCATCCTGCCTAGGAATTATAAATAAATATATCTTTTTTCAGTAGAAAATATTGTAAAGAATTGAGAATCCTGTTTGGCAACAGCAACAAAGAAGTTTAATCAAAAGGAATTGTGCTTTGCAAAGTGCTTCAATCCAAATTAAATATGAGGTGGATTATGTCAATAATGTAACTCATCATGGATATTTATTTATGTATATATTTAGCAGAAATCTGCTAAATGAAGCAGCTTCTGGTGCAGCTCATTGCCAGTTCATTGGCTCCCAGGAGTGAAACCCTCCCAGCTGAGGATGTCAGTGACCAGTTTTGACTGCCACTGCCCCTTGGTGAACTCAGGGCATGACACAGATACAAAGCCAGTCAAGAAATAAAATGCACAGCTCATAATTTTGGTGCAAACTGGAAATTCTGTGGCAGCACAGACAGTCCCAATGGCTCTGTTTATTCACAGCAAATGAACTTGCTGCTCTGTGCCCTGGCTGAGCTGGAGCTCTGGCTCAGCCACGTGCCAGGAGAGGAGGCTGCCATGCAGCACACAAGTGCACATCCAGTGCAAGGATTGAAGTGTCCCCTCCTCCCCCACTGAAACACAAGGACTAAATGAAATTCTGAATCAAGACATCAGGTCTATAAAAGTGCTAGGCTGTAGGGACTCAATGGAATTAAAACCATCAAACACTTCAAGTGCGTTTTCTTAACCTCCAGTCAAACTTGAATTTAGGCTATGTGGCAGTTGAGGTATTTGATGCAATTTCCTGGAGTTTTTTGCTTTTAAACAGCATTCAGAAAACTCTTAATGAAAACCAGAAAAAGAATAAAAGGATCTATAAAGCTTGGAATTAAAATAATAGCCATTTAATCTCATATGCAAGTGAAAAATGGAACTTCTGTATCAGTGGAAAATGAATTATGGCTGTTCTGCTAATATGCTTGCAAAAAAAGACCCTCAAAAAGGGCTGTAAAAATAACAGTGATAATTTAATGTTTACAGGGATTAGTATTTAACAAAATTAAACTTAGGACCTGACTTCAAATATTTATGTTAAAATTCCTAGCGAGCCAGAACATGACCAGCCATTATAACCTGCTGTTCCAGCATTCCAACTGGATTTTACTGTGTTAAGAATTTATAATCTGATTATACTACACACAACTTTAAAGATTTAAAAAAATCAGGCTGCTTCAAATACTGACAGGAGAGTTTTCCTTAACTTCTGTTAGATGTATAATGAAGATCATTTACCTTCTGAGCACTAATATGCAGGTGTAGTCCATAAGGGCCTGAACAACCAAAATGTTCTAACAATGAAGGTGTGGATAGAACAGAAAACTGAGTTAAGGAAACTAAATATTTCAGGCATAGCTTCACTAATGATACCTAATGCAGCCTTACAAGGTGTGCAACAGTCAGTTCCAGTGATTTGGGTTAGATTTTGCTATTACTGTGGTGAGCTGTAAATAACTTAAATTTTTATATATTAAAAATCAGTATCTGCTCAGCAAGGCACAGCTGTGCCCTGCCCAGCTGCACAAAGGACAGGGAAAAAGCAGACTTGCCCATCTGGTGGGAAATGGGCTGGAAATATCTGTTATCTGGAGAACCTGTAGCAAGGATGGAATATCATCCTTATCCTGAATTTTAGTGAATGTTACTGTGGGTGCCAAATTTTTGGGTTGCTGTTCTCTCCAGTAAATCAACCAGTCTGCAGGAAGATGGCATGTAGCCTTCCCCAGAGAGAGAACAACCTCTGCCTTCTCATCTGTTATTGTAAGAAAATATAGGAGTTATTAAATTGCAAAGACCAATTATAAACAGAACTAGCAAGTGGATACACCTTGTGCATGGCAGCTGCATTGTTGTGATTCTGGGAGTGTGTTAGGCAGCTGTGCTGCAATTAGATGAAAAAATCACAATCTAGAGAAGAGCAATCAAGGTAAATTTGAGCTAACCTCAGTCTTCACAGGACCTTTAATATGTCTGGGGCCATTTGAATGGTTCTTTAAAAGTAGTAAGCCACACATTTGGCTCTGGCTTAAGGTATATAAACTGCCTAATGATGAGGGTTTGTTTGGATTCCCTTTCCACTGGCAGTGGAAGGCAGCCTTACAGGAATGCAGTGCTCTAATCCTGCAAGATGCATTTATGGCACTGCAGTGCTTTGCTGTTCAGCTGGAGCCTGCTGCTTGCCACAGGAGACTGACCATGCTCAGGCCATCAGTAATCCAACCTCTGCCCAAGCACCCAGCAGCTTAAACCCACAAAAATGTGGTGGTTTAAATTTTCTACCTTTTTGTAAAATTAGTGATAATTTGTCAATTACTGCTCTTCAACAGGAGCAGGTTAACCAAGAGAAACTTAATCAAGAAAGCTTTTAAGCCTCTGTTTTTGTAACATGGTATTCACAAAATACAACAGCATTCAAAGGAGATTCCTTTGGCATGTGGTGACTACTGATAGGAAGGGCACATCTGTACCATAAGGACCTCACTAAAGAAGATACAATGTGGGGATATTCTCATTATAGTACTTGAGTCAAATGCAGATGTTCCAATAACCAAACCAGCACTGACACCTCTGATCCAGTGCTCTGGCTGGCAAGCATCATGCTCTCCTGAGTAGGCATGTGAGCATACACTAGGTTTGATAGGAGAATTTACAAATCCTTTTGTCCTTTGGTCCAAAATTGCAGGACTTACAACTGAGAAGGAAACCTGGTTGTCCCTATCAGTCAGTGCCAGTCCTGCCCTGCTGGAGAGCAAACATTCAGCACAGATCTGCACCAAGGCAGATATAAATGGCCAGGAGGTGCTGGGGATCAGGCCTCTCAGGAGCATGGGGAATAATAAAGATGACAGATGTCTGCTAGTACATGGTTTTATTCAGTTTTATTTGATTAACACTGTTACAGTCTGTTTATTTCAAAGAAGAAGTTAAAGCCTCTATGATAGGATTTTGTTGTTGCTCTAAACTGAAACTCCTTTTATTCTGCTAATCCTTTCACAGGCTGCAGGCTCTGTCTCCTCTTTTCAGGCACACAGTCCACTGCTTTATTTCCTGCTCCTCTGTTCTGACTCTTGTACTTGGTCTGACTTCTCTACTTCCTTAACTTCTGACTTGCTCTCCTCTTCTCTTGCCAGCGTTGGGGTATGTGGGCTGCATTTCATTACCATGGAGAGCAAACCTCAGCCTCCCTTGCCCTTCTCTGTGGCTGCAATGATAAGGCAGAAACATCAGGAAAAGCCTTCTCCTGGGGACTGGGAGACTTTTTCAGTGGGATATTGTCACTGGGAGCTCCCACACGCTGCTGCACTCAGAGCAGCCTGTGCAGCACTACAGCTGTGCCAGGAGGGGACCACAACCTGCTGCTTTTGCTGAGCTCCATATTGCACCTGCCTCTTTTGCCTTATTCCTTGGCATCAGGGCCTTGAGCAGGGTTTACTGCAGGGCAGTGCTGTCAGGGAAGGATGAGGGAAGCCCACAGACAGCTGCACAGCAGTAATTTTTGGTGGTTCCCACTGCATCCCCACTGGCAGTGGTACCTATGGGGAACAGAGGCTCAAACTTCCCCCCTGACTGTGGGACATACAGGAGCTCCTGTGACCCTCCAAGCAAAGGAGAGAGGCTTCAACCCTCCTACTGATTTCCAAAGAGAAACTGAGTGCCAAGCCTACCTTGGTGTGGAGAGAGGGGTATGGAGGATCCCTGTGACAATGCCTGGATTGCCCTGGTAGGATGTGCAGCTCTGCCCACTGACTGCTCTGCAAGCACTGCAGCTTTATGTGGCTTTGGCCCTTGGTATCTGTCCAACATCTGCTTTCTGTGCTCTCTGCATCTCAATATCCTGACTGGGAATTTTACCTGCAAAGGGCAGAAATGTGTTGTTAAATCCCCTGGTGTAGAAATGGGAGTGGGTAAAGCTCTGCCCTGCAAGCATGCTGGAGGACATGGGGGTCTTCTCTAGGACACTGTGTGACTGATACATTCTGATAAATTCTGATTTTAAGGAAAGCACCTGACAGGGAGATTGGTCCTTCTGTGGTGGTTTAGGGGCAGATGCCAGCCCATTCAGCTGATTTAATGTTTGTCCCTCGGCTGAGAAATCCCACAAGTGACAGCTGCTTCTCTGGGAGTGGTCTCACAGGGCCCTCTCCACCTGCAATGATTTTTGGTATTTACCAAGAAGAAAAGCAGTTCCAAAATGCTGCTGCAAAGCTCACCAACTCAGCTGTGAAAACAGCCACAGAGTTCAGCTGTGCTGGGCAGTGCTGTGGCTCAGACAAGGACAATGTGACAGCCACAGCTCTTCAGCAGGCCACTCTTCAGCCCCACTCATGCCAATGGTAAAGACACCTGCACCACCTTTGAAGCATAATTTGTTTTATGGGAAATGCTGGATTTTCCCCCTTTTTTCTCCCCCAACTCTATTCTTTTTGCTCACTGATTGATCACAGTGAATAGATTATTCAGTCTGGAAAGTCCATCAGCAGCTGCTGCCCAGTGTGGAAGCCTCTTGCTGTCCATTCCTGAAAGCTGTCAGTCCTCAAGGATGTGCCATTGGCCAAATCAGAAAGATTAAATAAAACATCAGGATGCAATCTGGAGAGTTACACAGCACACAGAAGGATTTTTTTGTTAGACAGGTGTAGGCTCTAGAGGAAGAAAGCAGCCTGGAAGTTGGCACATCTCTCTGACCCCCCCCATTGCTCCACACTCCCTGCTCACCTCTGCAGCTTTCTGCTGGGAAAAAAATGTTCCTCCTTGCAAATTAAAAACTTTGTTTGCATGTACTGGTGTCCTTGCAACCCTCAGCTATGGCTGCCAAATACTCATGTGTGCTCTGCACCAGCCAAGGGACACTGTGGGGATTTGTGGGGCAGCATGACAGCAATGAGCAGGTCTGGAGAAAAAACACAGCTTGAACTTGATTGCTCAACTGCAAATAAAGCAAAACCTGATTCCCACTCTTGCTTCTATTTTCTCTCAAATTACTGGGTTTATGTCTTCTGCTCTGATCCCACAAAGATGAGCCCTGCAGAAGTGTGCTCAGACTCAGGCCAGTGCATGGATTTTTGACTGTGCTTACACAGCTTCTGCAAACTTGGGATCCATCAAGAGCATCTCTAAACCAGGCATCACTTAATCCTTGATTTCTGAAGGGGTATAATGGGAACTTCAGGATGCTAAACTTTGAAGGTAAAGCTTATTCTTCAATATTACCTCGAATATTAAAAGGCTAAAATGTTCAAAGTGCCTTCCTGAATTGCAATTCCTGGCAATACATATTTAAAACAAAGCTATGTGAAAACGGCAGTAACAAATCATCCAAATACATCCACTGCTGTGTTATAGCTCATGTTATTGAGAGGAAAGATTGATTTAGAGTCTTCTCTAAGGTCTACTGCCATTGCCTAGGATCTTACACAACCTTCTTTTGGATGCAGATGGAAAAAAGACATGAACTTCTTAGCAAAGCTGGGGGTTGTTACAGGTTTCACACCTCCTTAAACAGAAATCATTCAATCTCCCGAGTTTACATTCTTCTGGCTGTAAATCTGTGTTAGTTTTACCTCTTAGCACGGTAATCTCAGCATTCACATCTCTAAGTGGCTTTATCTCTGTTTTATCAAGGAATACAAAGATAGGCTATGGTCAATGGACTGAGGTGGAATTTATAGGGAAAAAAAAAGGTATTTATGTTCCTGGGGTGTGCACAGCTATTGCACAATGATACCTGACTTAAAGCTTGCACTTAACTCAAAATGCACTTTGATAATCAGCTCAACCTGAGTTTAAATGAGATTTACAAACACTTACCAGCTCAGTATATACTTTGACAGACACCACTTATGATGCTGTGTTGCTGTCCTCATGTATTTAGAACCAGTGCTGACTTGTATCTTGACTTTATTTTTAAATATATAATTTATTTTAAAGAACATGTTTAGACAATTTTACTGCAGAGAACTAGAAACTCCTGGATTTCCAAAAAAATGGCAGCTTTTCCTGCAGTTCTTAAATATCTTTGATCTGGGAATTCAAGGACTTCTTGTAATATGATCAGAAGTTAGCAACATTGCTATATAATATTCTTATAAATGGATGAATCTTGTATTTGCAAATATCACAACTACCTTTTGAAATGAGGTATCTTCAGAATGATGAGACTTCGTGTTGGTCAATGATGTAACAGGTTTATCTAAGTAGTTGACCAGCTGTATAAAAAATTCATCAAAAGTATGTCACTCCTGCCCCCTGAACAGAAAAACTTGTTCACAGAATAGTTTGAGTACACAGAAACATGGAATTAAATTAGTTAATCCTGCAAAATAGATGCTAACACAGACTTGAACATCCCTGCCATCACAGTGTATGGGACCCTGCTTATAATTCATATTTTCTGTTCTAGCTTTGTAAGAGACAGGAGATCTGTCTTGTTTTCTTCTTTCCTGGTTTCCTAAAGTATCAGACTTATGTTTGAAGCATGTTCTTTATAAATGTCACTTTACAGAAATTTTCTCCTTGGTTTTTGGTTTTTCAGTTCTAGTCCTTCTGAGCAGCTCAGCCAAGAGTTCCTCAGACTATTTTGGAAGGCCTCAAAAGGAAATAAGGCATTTCAATAGATGGAATATTCACAGACATTCTTCAGGGGGGTTCTGTGAGATAGTGGCTAAAAGTGAATTTGCTCCTTTTGCCCTTTGTGTGCCCCTTTCCCTGTCTGAAATAGAGGATGATCCCCACTAGCTGCAAAGGGCAGCCAGGACGCTGCTCCTGTCCCCTGGCTGGGTTTGCTCAGTGACAAGAGTGCTCAGTTTTGGATTTGGGGTAAAATGAGGGAATGGGACTGGCCCTGTAAATTCAATGAATGAGGACAGCTGACACTTGCTGGCTTTGCTCTCTGCTGTGCAAGCTGAACACAGCAAGGCTCATTCTCTGCCCACCTTGCTCAGGTATGGGGGCAGTCAAGGATTAATGAGTTTGCATCCAGCTGCTTTCAGTTAATTTAAAGCCTATCAGGCAATGAAGTCCTCCACTCCTGCAGCCCTCAGCAGGATTTGAGGACTTGGGACCAGTTAAGAAAAGGGTCTTTAATTTTCTGTCAGGAGCACAAGCATGTGAAGGAGAGCTGTTCCTTCTGGATGCACTTGTAATATGTACAGGATTGGGCACCTTTTGTAAAGTCTGCTTAAATCTTGCTGTGTTGCTAGGGAACTGGCCCTGTCCACAACCAAAAAACATGGAGACATTGTGTCCTACTGGTTTCTGGCAGAGTTTACCATAAGAAATGGCTTAATTGCAACAAGATCTACTAGCAGGAGTACAAAAAATGTGATTTGTCAGCTTTTTTGTCAGCTTTTTTTTAATTACAAATATTTTAATTCTATCACACACATGGAAATCCCTTTCAAGCTAAAAGCTAAGCATGTGAGGACAGCACCAGAATCAAACACTTCTTTCCTTTATTCTTTAAAATACTGATTCAGCTATTTTTAAATTTACTTGAGTCAAAGTACAGTGTTTGCAAGCTTAACAAGCTTGGATACTCTCTGCTCTTTTGTACTAACTAAGGCTATTACTATTTTCAAGTCTCTTATAAAAAAAAGAATTCATTATGTATGTTTCCAAAATGTATGGTTTTTCAAGTTTTCAGACTGCATTTAAAAGTATTAGAAAAAAGAAACCTGTATTTATGGAGAGCTAGAATGACATTTCTGATAGTTTCTTATCCCTTTCAGGACATCAGAACTGTCTGAGTTGGTTTAAATTAGTGATAAAACAAGGCTTGAAACCCCAGATACCAAAGAACAAGTCTGCTATCAGAACAGGACAAAATCTGGGCAGAGAAAAAAATAAGCCATGGGGAAATCAAAGTGAAATATGGTCTGAGGTGACCTCCCTTAAAGCAAACAAGTAAATCCTGTCCTATTAAGCTCTCAGGAGAGCTGCTAAAGAATTTTGAGATAATCCAGACAAGGAACTCAACCCCACATTTTCATTCTTGTCAGTCCTTTTCTTGCAACTCCCTAAGAAAAAATGATCCCTTGTGTGTTTTGTACAAAAGGATGAATTTTTATGATATAAAAGCACACACTTTAAAGCTGTAAGTCCTCATTCCTTGGCAGTCATTAACTTCAGGTTTATGGAGAAACACATATTGATCCTTTCCAAGGCATGGGTGGGCAGGGAGGCAAGAAACTCTTGTGGGTTCATCAGCCTTCTTCGTGGGGCCTGACCAGGACACCATTACAAACCTGGAATATATGGCACCTGTTCAAAGCTTTTTCTCCTCCTCTCAGGATTGTTACACAATTTAACAGCAAAAAGATGGAAGACAAAGGAACTGGAGCCTAGCCAAGCAAGGATGTTTTTCCTTGTTACACCTGTAGCTTATAATGTCATATATGTGTACACAAGTGCAATGGGATTTTCACAAAACTCCTTGTGTTACAGAGAAGGTGTTTCAATATTCAGACCTCAGCTTTTGTCTTCCACTGTCTGGATGTATCTCTGTAAGAGAACAACTTTTTGCACTGACTGCTCCTCCCTGGATTTTCTAACCCAGAGTTAATGTACAATAATTAACATGCCTGTGTGTTGAGCAGTCCTACATGTGAATTAATAATTTTGTGATGGGCAGCCTTGTGACTTTCATTGCCACAGATCACAATAATATTGTGGATTTTGGTTCTCTGACCCAGTGTATTCAACAGAGTGAGTTTCTTCCTTAACTTGATTGCTCCTGGATGTAAATAAGGCCCTTATATTGTTCAAATATCATTTTTTGTGGTATACTATTTTAAGATGTTTGGCCTGATCTAGATTAAGCAGCTTCATATAACTGATGAAAGAGCTATTGTTTTTCACAGCAGAAAAACTGCCACTCATCCAGACCACTGACCTATTTCTTGGAGTTAGAGGTAACCTTTCTGAAGCTTTACTGCTTTTAAATGGCATGTTTTATTGATATTTTGGTCCCACATCTGAAGTGTGATTACACCATTATTTAAGGATCAGATAAAAAAGAATTCAACTTGATTTTCAGATGCAAAGAGATTTCAGTTTTCTGTAAGTTTTGGTACTATTCTAAAGAAAGTATTAAATGAATCAGAGCAGTTCAGCTCCAGGGGTTATTCCATTACTCAATGATACAGAAATTCCTCAGGCTTAGACATCACCAGTATAGCCATCACCACTTTCCCTGCTCTGGATCCAGTGGAATTTGTCTCTATTGCCTGAAAGAGATGATGAACCATGTCTAGAAGCAGAATTGAAACAGCTCACCCTAACACTGCCCTGGTTTGTGCATTACCCTGCAATCAGAACACCAGCACCTGCAAGTTCCTGAAGATGGGAACAGTCATTCTTCAAATCTTGCTTTTGACTCCTGACTTGCAAAGGCCAGTGCCAGAAGAAAACAAACTAATACTGCATAAAGAGATTTTGTGGAGGCTGACATGAATAAATGTATTTACCACTGCACACATCTTTCCTCTGCAGGACAACAGGGCTTGCATGTTCTCTATGCTCTCTCACTATACAGAGAGGGCTACAAGCATTTTAAAAGGAATTAGGGTGCTGAGATGCTCAGTCAATGTTGGATTGCTGGCTCCCTGCTCCTTGCCATGGAACATCTGCTAAAGAACTCTTTGGGAGAGTTCTGGGTTTTTAAGGACCAGCAGAATAACACAACACTGTTAGGATGTTTTAAATTTGGGGCACTTCACTACTGACAAATGCCTTCTCATTTCATCATGCTGCAATCAAGATGACAAAAAAGTGTGGCAGCTAGTAGAAAATCCCCCCACAGCACAACAAAAAACAGGGTCTCAAAAGGAAAAGTTTGGCACATGAAAAGCTGCAAACAAAAAAAAAAGCTAAACCTCCACCAAACCATTTCTGCTTGTTGTGAGCCTGCCAAAGCAGAGCAGACTTTCTCAACAGAAAAGGCTACATTATGCTAGAAGGAAATGAGCTGCAAGGCACAGGAAAAGGGAACACGAGTGGAGATTTATGGCACTGCTGAAAGCAGGCACTGTACTGCCAGATCAGGAGTGAGGCTCTTACCAAAGGATGCTACCTTTGTTAGTTCATCTGTCAAGGAAGGAGTTGCTGTTGTATCTGAACTCCTGGCATTCACTGCAGAGCTCATTGCTTCAGCCTTGTGATCAGAGTCACTCTGTCTCAATCAGAATTTTCTACTTTTTTTTAGAAGGTAGGAAGGTAAAAACCCCAAAAAACTAGCAAAACTCACCCAAACTAAATCCACTCAACCCAAAACCATCAGTCAATGAATACTTGATAGCTAATGACTTGGAAACAGAATTGTGTGGCAATCATTGCAGAAAAATACAAATTCAGCTTTTTTTTTTCCCTTCATGTTGTACATGTGGGACTTCACATACTGAATTCTCCTTGATATAGACTGCAGCGGAAAGGCACATCTGTGGACAAATAAAACCCTTTTCTTTCTCCAGAAATATTCAGTAAAAATAAAATTATAAATTTAAGCCTTTTAGGGCTCTTCCCCCCCACCCCCTGCCAGCAATTTCTAATTACAGCTCCTTTTTAGACTTCCTCTGTAAGTCAGTTTAGTCTCAGAGGTAAGCTGCTAGCCCAGAGAAGCTGCAGAATCTCCCTGAATTTTTACCAAGCTTAATTTGAACTTTGCCATGTTTTTTACTGTCAAGTGAAATTGCTGCTAGTTTTCAGCTCCCTAAACTCAAGTGAAAGGCTACCCCAAACAATTCTGATGGAGAACTGTATGTGGGAACAGTCTTGAAGAACGTGGGAATATGGTAAAATAGCATGCCATGAATGGAACTTGCATTTTGGATGGGCATCTGCTGGGCCAAGGGAAATATAGGTTGGATATTAGGAAAAAGTTTTTCACAGAAAGGTGATAAAGTTCTGGAATGGCTGCCCAGGGAGGTGGTGGAGTCCCCATCCCTGGGTGTGTTTAACAAAGCCTGGATGTGGCACTGGGGGCCAGGGTTCAGCTGAGCTGTTGGGGCTGGGTTGGACTCGATGGTCTTGAAGGTCTCTTCCAACCCAGTGATTCTGTGACTCTGTGATCTCCAGCTTCCTTTTTTTCCAACTGCAGAATTGGATCTTTCTCAGCAGTATGAATCTTTTTTCCTATTGGTTACCATACCAAATTATGGACACCTATCAGCTTAAATGTACATATGGTATGTGCACATGTGATTTTCAGTAGTTTTGAATCTGAGCCTAAGCCTCTGGGCTGTATGGAAAAATCATTCACAAGTCCCTCAAAAGTGTCTTTGTGGTTTCTCACTAGTAAGGAATATGTGCCATTTATCTCAAACAAAGATTGACTGCTGACTTTACTAAACCATAATTTGCATTTATGAGAGGACAAGACACTGAATTACAGTTCTCTAGAGTCCAGAGCTTGATCCTGAACTATGGCCCTAAAAAAACCCCAGTTGTGCATTTGTGAATACTTTGTGTGTTCCATCAGTAAGTGCCATGTGGAACTAAATGCTCAAAATATTATTTAGCAAGGTGTGTAACAGATAAGGAAGGCTGACTCCTTTCTAAAGTGTCTAGAAACATTTTTTTTTGAGAGAGAGAAGCCCTGAAGTGTAATCTGTATTACTCTCACAAGTCACCAAACAAAAGTGTGTCCTGAAACTTCAGTTAGCTATAAAAGTGAAATGCTCTCACACAGATCCAAAGAGGGAGAAAATTCTTGCTGCAACAACACTGTGTTCTGTGACTCCAGGCAGGATCACAGAAATCAGGGAAAATCATCCAGTAATGTGGCTGGTGGTTTTCTGCTTCTTCTTTTTCTCATACATCTTTCTTTCTGCTGCCGCTCTGTAACTTGGGTACTGCTGCAGTGAAGTCCATTGGGTCTGACAGTAATGATCTCCTAATGATTTGAAATGTTACTTGATTAACAGATGGATGTGATTCAATGACCAAAACCCAGTCCACTTAAGCAATGGTGGCACATGAAACAGAGAGGATACAGCAAGCACTGTGCATTAGTACCTAGCCATTTCCACATGAAAAAGAGGAATATGAAGGCAGTTCCCAGTTCCATGTGTTCTCTCTCCCCAGTGTTAAGCTAGCAGCTTGCTGAATCCTGTTTCTGCCAACACAGACTGTCTGTGGGGTTTTAAGGGATGGCAGAATGGCAGGGGGCACAGCAGTAAGGAGACAGCTAATTGACACACAGGAAGGCTGGCAAATGGCTTTTTGTTACTGGCAAGGAGGAAAAATTGGAGTGCTGCACTTGGAAGTGAAATTTATGCAAATAAAAACATCCATGTACATGCATATGCAATTATTTGTATATAAGTATGATGACAGGCAGATATAATTACAATTATAATTACAACCAAGGCAACTCAGTTGTTCTCCTGATGGATTACCATGGTGTGGGCAGTAAATTGCACTACAGACCAGGACAACTCTGCCTAAGGAAGGATCTCTGATGGAAGGAGGTTTCTCAGCTTGTGGGCATTCTGCTGAGACATCACTGGGGGGCTGACTGAGGTCAGCTAGGATGGAAGTAAAGCCTGTGCTGTCATCTGGGCAATTGGACAGAAAAATGCCAGAAAGTTACTTTCAGAACTAGCAAAAGCTGAACATACTGCTCACTGGTCAGCTGAACATGGTTTTGTTGCTATCACTGGACACCTGAATCAGGAACCAGTTTAGGAGGGATCTCACATCAAATTCATGTGTGAGCAGAGTAAGTACCACAAGCATTTTTTAAGCAATGCCAAGTCAGCTGATGCAGATAACTTGCCTGCCTGTGCTCAGCAAAATAAGGAGATGTATTTAGTTTAGCTGAAATATTTCATTGTAGTTGAATTTGTAAGTCTTCTAGTCAGTCTCATATAACCTGTATTAAATCATTCATGAATATACAACAGATTTCATCACAATGCTAGTATGACCCTATGGCTACTTTCATGCAGTTTTACAACCACATAAATAAAGCTTTTAAGAGATGTTTAATTGTTTGTTTTAAATAATGTTACTTGATCTGTATTAAACAGTCAAGCAACCCTTTTTACATGTGTTATATATACAATTTGTGTATACAGTTAAAAATACATTTCTAGTATATGAATGGTGAGTTTTGTTGTTCAGACCCAAAGAACCAGGCTGCTTTAAGACATTAATCAGCCTGCACTTTCTAGTTCTTGTACTTTTCTAAAGAACAATGGAATGTGGTAGAAATTACATCAAGTCATGGAACTTATTACTTAGCTTTTTATCTACACAGACAAGACTCCAAGGAAGGCACTAAGATGCCTGTGCTCAAAGAAAATACACATGCAAAAATCTTAATTACATACACAGTTCTACAAATAAGATATAAAGCTAGCTATGTGTATGTGCATGAAATAACTGTTCAATTAAATACAGCATTGATTTCTGTGTCTGCTGAATAAAATCTAGTGTGGATTTCAAACAATGATATAGATATATGTTATTATCTAGGACATAATAACACATGTATGTCACTACTTTTTAAGCTGTGTCACTTCATTTAAGTACTGGCAAGCTTGATTTGCAGTGCATTGGATTATTTGTTTTCACTGTACATAACCATGTTTGAGACAGAGCAGTTTGGGTGTTTCTACAGCATGTCTCAGGCACTTTCCAAAAGTGCTCTTTCTGTGACAGAGACAAATTGCCAGAAAGATTTGTTACTGCTACTAAACACTGTTCAGTTTTACAGTCATTAACTGCCAGTCTCAATTTAGAGTTAAAAGGTTTTGTATTTAGTACCTGTATTTACATCAGGATACTCAGAAGAGCTGGCTTCTGCCTCAGTGTGAAATAAACTTTGGAAATAGCCTTCTTCTTAATCAGGCTTGTTTGTAAACAAGTTAAAAATATAAATGAGGTAATGAAAGACAGATTTATGTTGTAAAAAAGCTAGGCTGCTGGAAGAGATCAGGAGACTGCTCTATGGGGTGGATATAGGAAAGGCTACTCCTAATCTGATGACATTTGTTATGTTTTTTTCTGCATTGTTTTTTGTTAGATAAACTGGTATTTCTTATGGCAAAACCTTTCAAACCTGTATAAAAGGAGAATAAAAATTTGAAAGAATGAGTTTTGTGAGTGCATTAAGACAGCATAGCAATTTATTGTGTTGATAAATACCTCAGTTGTGAAAGTAGTAAGAAAATTACCCTACAATTCAAAACATGTCAGTAAGATTGAAAAGGAAGACCTGTTTTCCAGGGAATTAGCACAGGGCATGGGAGCTTCAGGACAACTGGCAGTGTCCAGGCTGTCTGTGCCCTCCCTGCTCCCTGAACCTGTGTGTGCCCTGTACCCACAGGCAGGCTGAGCCCCCTGAGCTCCAACAGCCATGGATGTTCAACCTGATGTACCCTCAGGGGCTGGCTTTATTCTCTTGGTTGCAACTCTGATGGAGTACTACTGACAGACTGCAAATTCTACAGACTGCATCCTGCCAGTATTGAAATACTCTCAAGTACAGTGTAATGGGGACAAAGGTGCTCCCACCCCCAAGCCTTCTCTTTCACTCCAGTCATTGCCTGCTCATTCCTCCCTAGCACTGTCTGACTCCCCAGCTCTGCAACTCATATCATACCTTACTTTAAATAAGCAGAATTGGTGTATAGAAGGCAACCACAAACTTATTAATCATGTATTTATAAGCTCATATTTACAGTATTTTTCAAATACTGCCTTATGTTTCCTCTTCCTAATTACTAGATTATAATTCTCTATATCCATCCTGCAGCTGATTAGAATTGTAGAACAGTCAGCTAAACCAGAACATTTAGTGTAATGCTGGCAGATCACAGCATCAAATTTCTATTTAATAATATAAAAATATGCTCATACCTGCAAGAACATTTAAAGAACAATAAGAAAGCATAATCCTTATGTCCATACAGAGCAAGACAAGTTTTTTTTCGAAAGTGATTTCTAGTTTTCTTGGTGTTCTCAGTATGACTTTGCTGTGGGATGCATCAGAATCTGATGTCTAAACTCTTGAAATGGGTTTCCCTCTTCCACTCAAAACCAGGACATCCAATATGATGGCTGATATAAAAGTCCTGGTCTGTCCTTTGGTCTGTTCCACAGGCTCTGACACACTGACTGCATCTGTTTTTTCCATGCTATTCAATCACCTGGAAATAAATCTTCCACCTATGTTCAATTCTATCAAACAGAAAATGTGTGAATTACCTGGTTGCTGAATATCAACTTGGATCAACTAGTTTATTTTTTTTTTTATAAAGGAGCCTTAAATAAGATTTCATTTAATTAACTCCAGTAATGGCTTGCAAGCCTATCTGATGTCATTTAGTGTCCCCTGATTTGAGGCTGTCATGTTTTATGCAGTGACACCTACAAAGCCAGACTATTCCTACTACCTACCACTGTGTTACAGAAGACTTTGATACATGATGTAATTTCATGCATCTGCACACAAACAAATCAAACTAAAAAATAGGATCCTATGGTTGTGTTTCAAATGAATTCTATGAAAAGATGGGAAAATTTGCAGAAGAATTTTCAGGCTTTATGTGTCAAAGCAGATAACCTTCTCTAATACTTAGACCACTTGAGAGTACTACAGTTTATCAAAAATGTCAGTGCTTTTCCTTGCTCAAATGTCCCTGATTAGATGAGAGGCTATTTCACAAGATTTCTTTTGGACAGGCATGACATATGTGAATTCTGCTTGCAGGATATTGCAAATAAGGTTGATGGAAGTTTCACTGGGAGAGAAGGGTAGCAGTCTCAAGGTACCATTCTGTCATACCTAATAAATGACAGAGATGCCATAAATCTTCCCTATGGCCAACAGCAACTCGGGGAATTCCTAACCCTGGAAGTGCCTTACCTACAGCAATGTGCAGCACTCAAAACTTCACTCTAACACAAGGTGAGCTCCACTGAGATCCAGAACTGAGATTTTCCCCTTAAATATGCTGAGGGATTCAAAACAAAGGCATCTTTGGATATGTAGAACACATCTCCCCAAAACCTGCAGGTACAGATTTCAGTGTTTCACTATGGGAATGGACTGAAATATTTTCCTTTC
>WBNP01000663.1:173658-213245 GCA_013401095.1 Passerina amoena | reverse complement strand
ATACTGCTGCTTTATTCTGCTGCTTTTATGGAAAGGCTTACTGATTTTCAGAGGCTGAGGCTTGCTTCCTAAATTGATCTACTGCTCTGTTTCTGAATGAACTGCCTCACTAACCACTTCTAAAATGTCCTTTTATTGAATGACTATGTGATTTTTATAAGAAAGCATACAAGAAGAGTTACTTTTTGGACTATATAAACAGTACTGCTGTTCTTTCTTTTAAAGACTACAAAACATATGCAAAGACTGGAAACAAAGTTTCAGGTATTCAAGAGTAACCTGATGCATTTGGTGTTTTTTCTAGCTGCCCTCATTGATTGCTTCATAGCCTTGTTTCTTGATAACTCGTGTATATTCTAGTAGGTACCTCCAAAAGTCTCTACAGGTTAGCCTTATACAGGCATTATAATACATTTTGGGAAAGTTTTCTATGATAGTCTATTTCTTTTGTAAAAGCTAAAAAAATAGTTTGAACATCATTTAAAAAAGTTAAAAAGTCAAGAAATATGTGAATGAACGGTGTTTCTAACTCTACTGAGTTTCAAGAACCTAATGAAATTTAGGCTTAATTAACCTTTACAAAAAAACCCACACAATCTGTTAAATGAAAGACACTTAGAAGGATAACACTGCATTTGTTTTCTCTGGCTGTGGTAAAAGTGTTGGTTTGCTCTGAAGTGTGTGCATTATCTTTGTGGTACTGTGAGGAAGATAGAAATCCCAGTCTGCCCTCTTCCACTGATTAGTGAGCAACAGAGCCTGCTGGCTATGGGATGATGGAAATGAATGCTAGAATTCAATTAACTCTAATAATCTTCAAATCAACTGATCAGTAGCTGTAGGATTTTTTTTTTAAAATATTCTGGCATGTTTAGAGGACTTTGCCAGGGAAAATGCTAGATATTTGTACCTGTGTGTACTCTGCCTGCTGATTGGAATATTTTGTTCTGTAATTGTTCTTCCTCACTGAAAGCCAAGAGGAAGCCAAGTGACTATACCATTTTAACAGGTAATAATAAGGAAAAACCTAACAGAAAGGTACCAGAAATCTCTCCTTAGGAGAGGCAGTCAACAAACCATTAAAGCTGCAAAAAGCAGAGGAACCTTAAAGCATCTTGTCTTGCTATCCAGTTTCACCTCGGGTGCCTTTTGAACAAGGCTAAAAGAGCTGGCACTGGAGAACCATGGGGTGAAATCTCAGCTTCATCCCAGTGAAACCTCTTGCAGCAAAAACATTAATGAGCTGCCACATCTCAGTGTAGCTTAGATGGCAGGATATTGTCTAGTACACCTTCCAGTTCAGCACCAGCTCCTGGTCTGTGGGTTTGATCCCTGAGGGCAGCATTGTGCCCCTGTCTTTTTGTGGGGCTGCTCCCAGGAGGATTAGGCAGCCTTTGCTCCTGGGCAGGGTGTGCTTCCAGGGGCTTCTGACACAGCAGGCCCAACACTCAGCTGCTGCCCAAGCAGGGACCTTAAAAATGTCCATTTGAGGGGACCTTGCCCTGGGACTTTGCCCAGTCCCTGTATCTATTTTGTAGTCTTTAAAAGAAAGAACAGCAGTACTGTTTATATAGTCCGGAACGTAACTCTTCTTGTAAACTTTCTTATAAAAATCACATAGTCATTCAACAAAAGGACATTTTACAAGTGGTTAGTGAGGCAGTTCATTCAGAAACAGAGCAGTAGATCAACTTAGGAAAGAAGCCTCAGCCTCTGAAAATCAGTAAGCCTTTCCATAAAAGCAGCAGTATAAGGTATAGGCTTGCCTTTTCCTCAAGAAGCTTCACATTAATTTCATAGGTGCTTGTTTGTGGCATCTCTGGCAGAACATCCTTCCTAATGCAGGTAGGAGCCTGTGGGCAGTGTAGCCTGGTTGCTTGGTGGGCACGTGGGGTTCTGGGCACAGCTGTGCTGGTGATGAAGGAGGATGGTGGCTGTCAGCTGCAGCACAGTCCCTTCCTGCCACATGAGACTGACTTCATCTCTGGATTAAAGGGCAAGGGGTGCAGCCACGAAATCTGTGCTAGTAACTTAATTTAGGATTGTAGTCCTGGACCACTGAGGAGAACTTAATTTTTCTCATTTGTCTCAGGACAAATTCTTTCCCTAAATCCACATAAAGAACACTGATTCACTGATTCTTTTCCCAGGGTGTGCATAATATTTTACTTTCCATTTCAAAGTTTTAAGTGTTTTACTACTGGTGAAGGATTAAGCTGGTGGCTGTTTATGACACAAGTTTTCAATATGCCCACATCCATAGCAAAACACTGGAGTGTAAAACAGCAGTGAGCCAGAGACCTGTTGGAAAAGACAGCAGTGACAAAGGTTGCCCACATTAACTGCCAAAAAACGCTCTTTCTTTATTTTCTTCCTATTTTTTTTTCAGGCTGAGTGCCTGCCTGCTACACTGCGGTTTTTGCATGAGGGCGAAGAGAGGACTTTTCTCTATTTGTGGTGCCGTTGGCTTATTTAGGTTGTGTATTTTGTCCTATTGTTAATATAGTTTCAAAATGAGCAAGTCAGAGGGCATGTAGGTTCTAATTAGTAGTTATCTGAGGCAACTCTTGGAGCAGAAAACTCATTTAAATTGTTTTGGATTTGAACATACTGTATCTACTTGAGTGACAAAACGTTAGAAAGCAAAAAAGCCAAAGTTCTTTGTCGGAAGGCAATTGCTGCATAGCAACTGCATAGAGAGGATGCAGTGAAGCTTGCATGCATTCTCCTTTGTTGCTATTTTTGTCCTTATTTTCTTCATGTTCTGAAATGTACAGAAATTCTTGAAGTTGTTGGAATGAGTTATTTCATTCATTGCTACTTATGCTCCAAAAAAAAAAAAGAGAAGCAAATGATAGCAATTTGAGTTTTGTATTTTGGGAAGAAAAAAGGAAATTTAATATGCTATTTGTGAAGGGATGTTGGGACTGAGTTTTCAAATGAATGTGATCTTTGATTTATGGAAAGGAAGCAAGGTTAAAGAAATATAAAGATTCTCCATGATAGCAGATAGTTTTCCCAGTCTCACTCCATTTTTGTATCCATCTACACAAATTTCTGTTTTTCTAAAATATAACCAACCTTACAAAACCAAAACTTACAAGAATTATTAAAACATAATTCAACTTTGAACCATATGGGCTCCATGAACAGCAGCTGGGAAACAGTACTTGGAAGAATAACCTGTTTGTTGTATATTGTTAAATAAAACAGTGGGCTGGCTGGCTTAGCAAAAGGAAATTTGGAGAGTAATGGGATTGTAAAGCTTTTCTTAATTGCTAATAAACTTGTGAAGAAGGTTTTCCATGTTGTGTCTGTGGAAGGCTCATAGAGAATGTGGGAGACTGATCTTAGCTGTGCTCTGGATGTGCCCTGCATGTTAGAGGGGTTAGTTAGGATGTGCCACCCTGCAGCTGATGGCTGCTTTGGCTCCCACTGCAGTGGCATTGCTGTTACTCTGTGTTTCATCACACTTCTGTAGCAGGACAGAAACCTGGGGAGCATTGGGATTAACAAGAACACAAACAGGAGGAGGCCACGCGTTATTGGGAAGTGACAGCAGTGGGAGGGACTCATAGGAAGCCTTTCCACTTAATTGGGATGAGTCCCAACAGGTAACTCTGAATCAAGCCCAGGTGGATCAGTTACTTGTTGAAAGCGTCCTACTCTCCATCACCTTTCCCTGTTGTGTTCAGTCTTTAAGACAAAGGTGGAAAACAGTGACCTTTGTATTTCTGGTACTGTTTTCTATTGTACATCTGTTTTCAGAAAGCTGTAGAAGAAGAAGGCCCATGAGTATGTGACTCCTGTGTGACTCCTCAGTACCTACACAAGAAAAGGAGGGATGTATGCTTGAAAAGGAAAGGCAGAATCCTTTTCTCTAACTCAGTAAAGTAGGAAAATGTCCAGAGTAGCTTTTATTGTTGGTAGCTAATCTTCTCTGTAATAAGGGTGGCAGGAGAGAGGTTCCCTCAGCTGTGGAACTGTTCTGGCATTATGTTAAAGAGGCTCATGGGATCATAGACTGTGCTGAGTTGGAAGGGACTCCAAAGGATCACTGAAGTCCAACTCCTGGCCTTGCACAGAACACCTCCTAGAATCCCACCATGTGCCTGAGAGTAGTGTCCAAATGCTTGGACTCCAGCAGACAATGGTGTACATATCCTTTCTGAATTCTGCTGTGTACTGCAGTTGTTGGGCACAGGTAGGGCTGACTGTTTGCACAGACATGCAATGGTTCCATGGCCCTCTGCAGGATCTGGGAACTTTAATTCCATAATTTAGGAATCTCAGGACATTCTATAGGCAGTGTCACTGTGACTTGTGCTCCTCTAGCAGGAATGTTGGTCTTATACACAGCAGGGCCTTGCCTGGTGTTGATAACTCCATAGCTTCTATAAAGAACAATATTTTGACAATGTGCAGAAAATTCAGGGCCAGCTGCTTCACATCATTTGAACAGCACACTTTTATCTGTAGCTTCTGGTGACTGGAGGGTTTGCTGTCTTTGAGGTAGATAATTCATCAGGTATGAACTGCTAGATACTTAGATACCATTAGATACATAGATATCTGTGCAAAAAATCTATTTCTAAATTTCCATCTGCATGAAATGGGTCATTTAATGTTCAAATTCTATCATTCAATCCTCCCTTCAAAGACATTTCATGATTTCATGACAACTCATAAGTAGATGAGTGAAAGTAAATTATGTGTAGAGTTATTTGTGGGTTGTTGATGAATGAGGTTTCTGGAGGCAGAGTTATTGAAAGAACCTAGATTGAATTAAGTATTGCTTCATTTGGTGTGTTATGAGAGTATCTTGAAATGCAGAGTGAAAGGGAATGAAAGGATGGATCAATTTCAGAATAAGCACTTGTTTTATGCATCCTTCTAAAGCTCTCTGACAACACTATAGTATTTCAACATTTCACCACTATAAAAAGCTAAAAGATTGTCTTAAATCACTAATCTAAATTGTGCCTGTTGACTCAGGCATTTAGCCTGAGGTTCACTGGAACTTTTCATATCTTTTACAGAAGGAAGAGAACCATCAGGTCCTTTTCCTCTTCATTGCTGCCTTCCCTATTCTGCATATGTAGGCTAGATCCTTTCTTTCTTCTTGTGCCACTTTTTCAGCTAAACATCAGCATCCTAACTTTACACCATTTCACCAGTCAGCTGAGATTGTCCTGAATTTTATCCCTCACTTCTGCATTTGGTGAACCCATGAATTTTTAGTCTCTGTTTTGTCACTCAAAGTGAATTATATTGGTCCCTGGATAGATCCCAAGAGAATCACTCAGAAACTTCTTTCTGGCTTGCCAGTACGTTTTGAACAATTAAATCAAGAGGGGCAGGGGTTTTTATTATTATTTTTAAAAAACTAGTTACACAGGTAACATCACAATTAAAACTTGGCTCTAATTTCATATCTTCTAGCTTATGAACATAACACATTTGGCAGCGTTAAAAGCTCTAGTTTAAAGGAACCTAGTTCATCTCTGCCACTTCCTGTTTATCTCCTGAAAGAAGTTCCTCATCAGACACGAAAACCACGACTCACATAACGCCCTCTCTGCGAACTCATGTCACAGAAGTGCACTAGATGGCACTCTGGATCTGTGTTTTACACCAAATGTGATCTCTATTGCCTCCTCTGATGATTCCTGTAAGTACTTACTTTTTGAAGTTTGGCGTTTAAGATTAAAATTACTGTAGCTTGTGTAAGTGGGTTTGGGTTCATGCTGTCATTAACTTCTCCCCCCTCCCCCCCAGTAATCCTTCAGCATCTATTTCTAAAGCACAATTGTATGTATGCCACTGAGGGAGTCATCCAGCTCTGTAACACATGTTCCAGTGTTGGCTGTGCACTTGTGTGTCCATGTTTGATGCATGAAGAAGCAAAATAGGAGGAGCAGAGGAGGGGGATCATTCTGCCATGTGTTCTCCCAGTCTGAGTATGGCTCAGATATCATTTGGATGAAGGCATGAAGGTTGATGAGGCCAGCCATTATTACCATGATCCATAGGTATATATACATATATATATATATATATATACATATGTAGGTATTACCAGGATCCATAGAGAAGGTATAGTCTGTGCTAAAGACTTCAAGTAACATTAGTTTTGCTAATGGCATTAGCTCTGGAGTTGTGTTTCTGATTGTATCTAAGTTGCCTGAAACCATGCCTACTGCTTCATTTTGCTAGCATCGTGTGAGCACAGCTTGGATCTATTGACTCTGCTCATGCTGGGTGCTCTGTGGGCTCCTACAATGGTTTGGGAAGTGGAGTGGGGACCCTGCTTTCTCTGGGGCCCAAGGCATGGCTGTGCTGTGGGCCTGTAATCAAGGTGCTGGGGCAGGGCAGCTTTCTGCATGAAGGGGGCAACTCAGCTTCCAGAGGAAATCTCCAGACTGCTACTTCAATGATTTACCACTGAGACATGATGGGGTACACTGCTGTCTCCTGCCTTTTTGAATATTGTCTCCTGATAGTTGATTTTGTTAAGGCAAAGTCAGTGGTGCTTAACTTACCCTGTCTTGGCTTTGCCTTCAAAGGGCAATGCTTAGGATGCCAAGTTAACTTCATTCATCTAAGATTTTAGAGCTCCCTCTCAACTCTTCCTGACCTGTGAACACTCCTGAGTCTTCCAGGACAAAATAAAACAAGTTAGCTGAGCCACCTGACAGTGGTTTGAATGAACTTGTTTGATTTTGCCCTAGAACTGACTAGAAGTGCTTACACAGCCAGTTACTGGGACTCAGCTGTAAGATGTTAACAGCAGAGAAACAGAAGGGAACAGCTTTTTAAAAGGCCTGTGAACTTTTTAAAAGCCCTGGGTGAGAGGCTTTGTATTAGCCTGTTCATTTTCCCTGGGAGAGATAAGGTGTGCTTCTGTGGCCTGTTCCACCTGAGGAGTTCAATAAAAGCTGTCATGTCTCAGCTGTACCTTTCCTGCAAAGTGTGCTCCTTACCTGTGCAGCACAGGTGACATTCCTGTGCCCAAGGTGTCCAGTGGAGCCACACAAGGTGCTTTACAGGGCTGCCTGTGTGGAGGCTCCATTGCAGAGCCTCATTTTGCTGTGTACTTCAGAGAATGGGGAAGGCAGTTGGGCACTCTAGGTTTTCCAACAGCCTCTGAAATACAGAAATGCTTTTTGTTCCCACTTCTGTTTATAAGCTGACGCATCTATTGGATCACGGAATAGTAAGGAAATTGTAACACTTTTTATCTGTACAACATTGTAATTTTTGAGAAGAATAACAAAGTTAGAACATGTATCATGCTCTTCGCTTAATGTGAATATTGGTGAATATGTGCACAGAGAACCACAAATAAAATAGATTCCCCTGTTGTACAAGAGCAAATCTGTCTGGGAGATGAAGAGTTGTCTTACAGACAGAAACCTATATTTGCTTGAAGTGACGTAAGAACCTAATAATAAGCGAAAGGCTCCAAAAAGTCCTTTTTTCCAAAAATGCTTTGTCATTATATCTGCTTATCATCACCACTCTTGAACACCTCAAAACTGTGTGTGGTATGGACTGTTGGTGGCTCGCCTTGAGGCTCATGAAAAGGAAGGCAAAACTGGTGCAAAATATGGAGGGGAAAGCGAGGGGCAGAATCTCTGACCTTTCATGGCCTGAGGCCTCCGGGAGCCGACGCCGCCCGCCCGAGGAGAGCCCCCGTGCTGCAGCCCTGGCCCGGAGCGAGGAGCGAGCTGTGGAGGCCCTGCTCCTGCTGCTGCGGTGAGAGCAGCCCGAGGCTCGCTGCCGCGATCTGGCACCGCTCCTGCAGCCCGGAGGACGGGCTGCCCATTCCAGAGATCGGAGACGGCAGATAAAGAGGCTTCAAACGGAAGGAAAAAAAAAAAAAAAAAAAAAAAAAGAAAGAGAGAGAAAAACTGCTCTGCTCCCCCATCCCTTCCCAGCAGCACCAAAGGTGGTGGCCTATCCTAGGCTTTTTAAAGTTACCTTGGCTTTTTCTAAACTATTCTCTACTTTTCTCTTTCTTTCTCCTTGCTTCCCCTAGTGTTAAATAAAAATATATTAATTTTTTGGCATCAACATTTAATCTTGTTTGGTTTTAATCTAGTTTATGGGAATATTTGGAACCTTCGAAGTTCTTTCTGGTTCAAACATAGAGACTTAGCTTTCTTTGTTCCTCTGGGTTTAAATCAGATCATAACAAGTGCATGTACTTAGAGTTCACACATGTCCCCTCCAGTACTTACTTATTAAATGAGTTCACAGAAACTACACTGTAAACCTGCTGGAATAATTTTTATGAAATAATTTTCTCTTGTAAAGAGGGAAAACAGAGCTGCAAGGAAGTTAAAACCTGGGCTTGGCTTCCCCACTAATGACAAAGGCCCCAGAATTTGCTGAGACAGAGATGACAGGCTCTCGCAAGTACCTTGGGTCATCCACCTACCCCTCCTTTCTGGTTGCTGCAGGGTACAGGTGCACTCAGACAAAAAGGACTGGGGTTGCTTTTGAGCTTTTTTGTTGCTTTTTTTTTTTTGCCAACACATAAAGCAGAGCAGGAGTGAGATGTAGATGATGTGATACACCTGTCCTGTTCAAGTGCACTAGACCACCAGACCTTTTTTCCCTCACAGTGCTTGAAGAATATGGACTGCAAGAGTGCTGCAGCACTGTTGGTTTTCTGTCAGTTCTGGGTGGCCATTTTTAAATGTCAGTCTTGATTGTGAGTGCTTCCAAGTAGGAATGATTTGTGTTTAAGGAAAAGCTGCATGGGAGCAGGGGTGCTATGTGTAGGTAGGATTGCCTGTGAGCCCATTCACTCACATCTGCTATGTGCACCAGCCCACAAAACAGTGAATGAAGCTCAGATACTGGTGCATAATGTGATCTAGGTTCTTACCTCTCTGGACTTGGTTGCCAACCTCTAAACCAGATGTTTCCTTCCTGTTACAATCTGCCAGGAGAGTTGTATGTATTACATTATCCTTTGGTGTTACCAGTGGTGGGCCTTTTCAAGAAGAGGAGGCACAGGACGCCTTTTCTTTGTGTTAGGCTTTGACAGCATCATTGCAGGGGTAGGGGATTTGCTGTGGAGTGCATCATCACAAACATTTTTAATGATGGCATCAGATTTTTCTCCTCCTTTCCCTTTTCCTTTGGAAGAGGTTAGGCTCTTTGGGTGTTGCCTGGTGAAATTCAGAAGGTGGGTGGGTGCAATGAGATTTTTTTTGGCTGCACTTCTCTGTAGAGTAGAGTTACTGAGAGTGCAGAGGGCCCTTAGTCCAAATAGGGAGCAGCCTAAACAAATGCAAGTAGATTCTCCAAGGCAGGACATTTCTTCTTTCTGGAGCAACTCACCAATAGAGAATTAGATTATGTTGGAATCAGCTGGGCTATTCTCTGTGTTTGTCTGCATTTGGCGAATGATCCTTCATGTGATCACATCAGTCTCATGGAAATATGCAGTTTTGGCTGGGTGTTAGTATTCTCATGTGTTGGTACCTCAGAGTAAGGAAGGGGAGTTTGTAAACTATGAAAGATTGTGTCCATAACAGAAAGGAGGACCAGAATCTGGAGATCTTCCTTTACTGATAATCTCAATGATCTGTCAAAGATTGCTGCTTTTTCACCATAATTTCAGTGTCTTCTGTCTTTCTTCATTATTCTACCTTTAGTACTCCTTTCTTGATACCCTGCTAATGTGCTTACACACCTCCTGACCATCTTCATACTCCTTTCAAACTTGGAAGATGTGGACAGACAGGCATACACAGAGCATGACTGCAAATTCTCATTTTCTTGGGAAATCTTGGGAAAAAATGCTCAAAAGTATTCAAGAGCAGCTAGTCCTAAAGTACTGAGGTGCAGGAATCTGGCACTATATGATGCATAGTGTTGGAAATATTGATAATTTAGACCTTGTATTACCTGCAGAACTATAGGACAACAGACTGTTCAGCAAGTGCTGTTAATGAAATGTGCCTAAGTGCTTTGCTGAGCTGGGACCATGGTCCATACTGTGGCACGTGGAACCTTTTCAGCTGCAAAGTCTCAAATTGTTGAGTCAAGTCCTGTAGTGTTTTAGGAATAGCTCAGGAAGCTGCTGACAACTCAGACAAAATGGTGTTTTTCTACCTGGGCTGTTGGCCATTCAATCTGAGCTCACACCTGATCTTTGGGGCTTTGGGGAAGCCAGTGAAAAGTCAAAGAATCTTGTTTAAATTGGTTGTAGCTGAATGCTGCACTTGCTTCTGAGGCTTGATACATTCCTTTAATTCACCAACAACATCTCCTTCTTTCCACAGACAATTCCTAAGATGACCTCTTGAAGGAAAGGGAGCAAGCACAATTTTCTGCTGTGCTGGTGATTCTCAGTGGAGCAATCACAGGTGTGTGCAGAAGGCCAGAGCCAAGATGAACACCTGCATGCTTCACCTACTTCTCTTTGGTTACCCAGCAGTGGCTGCTGATGGCACCTTGTGGTGCAGGACTGCAGGCTGCTCAGCTCCTAAAATCTAACAGGCATGGTTCAACACTTGGCAAGGTCTAAGAACCAACATGCATCTGGGTGTTCTTTCTGCTATCTGATGTTAAGTGCTACCAATACTTAACAACATCTAAAGGTTAGTGCTTTCATTTCTGCTAGTTTCTAGTCACACTATTTTCTGTCTTCATATACATATCTCCTGTCTGCTCCTCCCAGTGTACCCACCATGCCTTATGTGCATTTTATCTTACCTGCACAAAGTATAAGTGGAGCTGGGTAGTAGTTTTGTTTGACTAGAGGCTTCCTGTAAATGGCAACCAGAGGGCCTAGCCCACCCCTGTGGCACAAGCTTTTAAAGTCCCATTATTGCTCTGAATCACACCTTCATCTCCACACCCTGAGTCATATATTAAAATAAAACTGTGGGAAATAATAAAACCCAGTTATATGAATGCATTTTTTATTATAAGAGTTCTTCTTTTTTTTTATTACTGCTTTGAGGCTAACTCATCATCTTTTGTTATGTTCATTACAAAAGGGTTTGCTCTAGTCCCTATTAACTTGAAGGGAAAGGAACAGAGTGCACAGACAGAACAGTTCCTTGCTGGCATCCTTTCCCTTGTCCTCAGTATTCCTCAGTCTTTACCACAGCTGCTCTACAAGAGCCTTCTGGGGCAGGCTGGGTTACAGGGAGGATTGACAAGGCAAGTTTGCAGAAGACAACTCAGAAGAGGGGGTTCTCAGAAGTTCTCTTGAGGTCCCATATCTAGCTTCTGGCCTGTTTTTCCAGGTACTCCTCATACAGGTCCTTTTTCAAGCAAATAAACAGTTTTCAGCTTTGCCCCAGCAAAGTGATAAGTTTTACTCAGTCACAAAGAGGTGGAAGATGAGATTGGAGCAGGGGAAAGAAAAAGAAAGTAAAAGACAGAAGACTTGTTTATATTTACTAATTAGGAAAGTGGGTTGTTTCCATTTAAAAAGAAGTACTCTAGAAGACCATGTTTTTGTTAAGTATTTGGGCTCTGTAGATTGGGAAAATAGATGGAGCCCTTTTCTTTCTTGAGCTTTCTAAATTAAAGTATTTGTATCTGACTGAAGCTTGAGAAATTCCTATTCATCTTCAATTTTAGATCGTATTTGTTGATCACAGCAATATCAGAACTCCTTCCTCAAAATACAGCACATAATCTGTGCCATTGTCTCTCACCCTAGGATGGAGCTGCATGTACAGAAACTGAGTCCTTACCCAGTACTCCACTGGAGCCTGGCATCATATGGAAGGAATTTCTTTGTGCACCTCTGGCTACAGTTTCCAACTTCTCTTCTCTTCTCTTCTCTTCTCTTCTCTTCTCTTCTCTTCTCTTCTCTTCTCTTCTCTTTTCTCTTTTCTCTTTTCTCTTTTCCCTTCCCTTCCCTTCCCTTCCCTTCCCTTCCCACACAAGCCTTAGCCTGTGCTCTAGGAATAGTCTGATATTCAAGATCTGCCTCTGTTGCAGGACTTCCTGCCATTGCTGTCACACATTTATCCAGGTCATCCTAATTTCTTTTGGCTTTTCAAAGAACAGGTGCTTCAGAGACTACAGCCTGAGGGTCTGATGCAGCAGGTGAGTCAGGAGGTTCCAATTTGCTCTATGGGGAGGGGATGCTAAAATCTTCATTACAGATGTGCTGTGGCTTTTTTCCTGAATTTTCTCATAGAGACACTACTCAAAAAGATATTTTTATGATGTTACTCTAAAATTCTGTTGCCACCAAACTTTCCATTCATAGAACACCCAACAATTCTCTGGTGGTGAGGATGTCTGGTGGTGGATGACTTCCCAGTAGATTTTTATATACCTACTTTTGTCTGTTTCTGAATATGGATTAAATAATGCTCCATCATCAGAAATAATTAAATGTTCCCTGACAGACCATCCACAAATCATTTAAATAGCATTATTCTGTTTTACTGAATGTCTTTTTAGATATATACTATTCTCTGCTTAATAAACCATGCAGGACCTTAAACTGTGGCAAGTCTACTTGATCTCCAAGGATTGCATGTATTTTAAAATCATTTTACCCATAGACTCATTAAATCATGAGGTATCTTCTGCTTCACAGCTAAGAAATAAATAAAAGTTCCTGTCAGGTAATTAAAAAACCCAACAGACCAAGGAACTGGCTCTTGAAAGACACATTAGATCAGCAGGATACCCCCATGTGGAGCAAATTCCTGGAAACTGAGAGTCATCCGAAAATAATTCAATCTCTGGACACAGTTGTGAAATCCCTGCAGGTATTTTATTCCCTGTTTCTCAGTAATTCAGGTGACTTTTCTATGGCTCATGTCTGGAGAGCTCCCATGGAAACAAAAACTAATGATAGAAATAGACCTGAGGGAAACACGTTACAAATATTTCATACAAACTCCTAGTCCATGAGATCTAGCATATTCTATGGAGGATATTGAATACTGGTTTTGCTCACTGTACAAACACAAGGCTTGTTACAGGCCCCTTTCCCTTACTGGCCTTCTGAACCTGTTCATCCAAGTTCCATTGCTCACCTCTTTTAGTACTGAGTTACTGTAGGATATATCATGGAACTGAAATACTGGCTGCTTCATTCTTTCTGTTTCTGTGGTTTGTCAGAGCTTCTGCCTCTCTGAAACGAAGTTATTTAAGGGAAGTAAATGATAGCTTTGAATCTGGGTGTTTATCCACAGGGAAGCTGTTCATGGTCCTTTTCTTTGTGTGAGTAATGGATGTGGTCCTGGGCACTCAGTATCTAAGATTTTGCATACAGTGAATGGGTGAATGACTTATATCCGTGACAGTGGGGCCTGTGGGAAGATAGAATAACTGGGAAATTCAGTTCTTATAAATCTATAAAAATAGCTAAGAGGTGTAATGTACTGTAATACTGCCACATTAACACACACCAGGCTGTCTTTTTATTGCTTTGATATGCAGCAACAGCTTTATAGCTCTTGCAAAAGGTGTTATAAAGCTTTGTTTCAACATGGAGTATATTCCAAATCCAAGTTTTGTTTCATTTTTATGTGGCTTCAGAAAACTAATATTAACTAGAATACATTTGCATTTACCCTGCTTGTCACAATTACAAGGCAGGTGCAGAAATAATGAAAGTTAGTTTCATTTAATAGCAAAGATTCAGCAGTATTTGTGCTATCCAGCTGTCTATTTTTTCCCTTTTAAGTGAATTGGGAACAAGAGCTCGTGATGCACAGTCCCTGTCTTCAGTTGCCTGGTCTTTCTTTGCCTCTCTTTCCCCATGTCCCCACAGGGTATCTCAGGAGAGCCTGGTGTGTAGGGCAACTAACACTGAGGGTCAAACATGCAGAGTGTCAGGGCCCAAACACATGGAAGCAAGGTAGCCAAAAGTGTGTTGTAAAGTGACAAACACCAGTGCTGTTTTATTCCTGAAACAGCACCTCCAAAATGCATTTGATGGTCAGTGGTAGCTATGCTCACTCTCCTCATTCAGTTCACCCTTCTTCCCATGCAGACAAGCTCTGGACTGCTCCTTACACCCCCAGCTGTTCTTCCTCCTCCTCCATCCCTGTGGAAAAGGCTCTCTTGTTGTCTTTGTGACTTACATTCATTATTCTCTTCATAATTTCCATCCTCTTCCTGACAAGGAAGGGAGGAGGAGGTGGTGAAATCCAGAAGCAACTAACACCATGATAAATCAGGTTGCCTGTGAAGAGGTACACAGTGTTTCCTCTCCTGAAGTCCACAGTGGGACAACTGTCAGGATCTTTCTTTTCTTACTCCACTATCCTCTTGCAGAGCAACAAGCTTTTTTTTGCAACAGTTCCCAGGGATGAGATAGCACAGAACACAGCAGAGCAGCTCTGTGGTGTGATAGACTCTTATTTGGACCAGGTGCTCATCTGCATGATGCCTAGACTAGGGGGAAAAGCAGTCCTAAAAGGAGGCCAAGAGCAGAACAGTTTCCACCCTAATAATGACTTATTTTACTGTTCACTCTCTGAAAAGTGAAACAGCTTGGAGTGCTGAACTTCCCTCACTGTGTTCCCCTGAGAAAACACCCTGACCTCTCCTCCTGTGGGTTTTTTGTGGCTGTGCTGTGTTCATAACCATGAATTTCTGTCCTGTGACCCAGGAAGCCTGACTAAAGCAGTGTCCACTGCCTACCTGGAAGTTTTGGTGCTTTTTTGCTATCTACATGTGAAGTTGCTTGCCTTAGGCTGACTTCTTGCCTATCTCCATGCTAGCACCTGTCTGCCATCCTCACCATATCACAGGTGATATCAGTTAAAGGGCTGGGACTTCAATCCTTTCCTGAATTTTCAGTCACTTGTTTCACATCCACAAAGAGGAGATTTGGTTTATTTTAGTCTGTATAACAGAGCTGATGATGAGGTACAGCTCATGCTCTTTCTGAAGCTGTCAAGGGAGGACAGCTAGAACAAATGTTTGCACTTAGAATTCTTGCTGTGCATTCTGGAAATACCATATACATATCATTCCTTAGTGGTTTAGGCCTGTGTCTGTCCAGCTGATTCTGGCTAATCCTGTCCTGGGGCTCAGACCTGCAAAGCAGTGAACAGTCAGGTTATTGTGGAGAACTTGACCTCACAGAGGTTAAGAAAAAAAAGGTTTCAGCAGACAGTTGACCTAACATTATGCATGTATTTCCTGTCTTTATGTATTCTGTTTAATGTCAAACATACTTCAGGTGTTTAAAATAATAGTAAGTTTCCCTTTCAGGTAAGAAATGCCTTCTGAAGGTAAAGTTTTCTTATGGCTGGGGTATAAGAAGTAAATAAATTCAATGTCCAAAGCAAATAATGCAAAGATGACAAACATTTATATGCATTTAGCCTGTACTTCACACAGTTAGAGAAAGAGAGCTGAGGAGGGTTGGATGTACATTTGGTTGTTGTTGTTGTACATTGTTTTAATGGTAGTAATGTAGTCCAGGAACTTTGCCCAATTTTTATTTATTCTCCTTCTGGTCGGTGGAAATCTCAGGTCGCTTTATCAGCATTAAAATGGGGATCATATGTCATTATTTTTTGTGTAAAATTCGATATCCATGTGAAGGTGATTCTAGAAAGATTGCTAAAAATGAGCAAACCACCTTGGAAATGATGGCCTGCAGGTGTTGCAGGCTGCTATGATGTCCATAATGGCTATTTTGTGCAACTCTTCTGTAGAGCTTGTTACATTAGTAATATCAAAATACTTCTGAGATTAACCAAGAAAACAATATAATTCATATTTTTTAACTGACTCTGCATTTTGTTGGTACAGTGTATATATGGCTGATAATTTTTCTTTTACATTATACCAAGAGACAGTTAACTCTAGTTGAAAAGTATCATCACAACAGGATTGATGAGGAGAAGGACGAGTACTGAACACAAATTTTAAATGGTGAGTGTTAGAAATTAGTCCTAAATTCTTTTACAGTGTAGGTAGTCCTAGTTAATATCCATATTTCAATTTTAGTGGTCATAACAATTAGATCACCCTGATAATCTTGTGTGATAATGCACAAATAAGCATATTTTGCCAGAACTCTGGAACTGTTATGACAGGAACCATAAGAGATGGGGTGAATTTAAGTCTCTGTGCTGGGTTCTGCTCCTCACTATGTCTCTCTGCATCTCTTCCTGTGCTGGTAAGGGAAGGGCTGGCCTATTCCTCTCTTCTGGCAAGAGAGACATTGCCCACATTCTTTTCCCTCTACTCAGAAGTGAGCTGGGGTCAGTACTTTGCTATGTGAGACAGCTTGCATTCTTTTCCTGTACTCTTCCATGGTTGTCTTTCAAACAGACAAAAAAACCAACCAACCTGAAACAAAACCCCAACCCTTCCCCCCTACAAAACCCCACATTTGCCTAAAGCAGGCCTATTTCTAGTTTTGTGGTCTATGAAACAGTGATTTCACTGTTGATAAGGCAGCTGAATAAAGTCTACCTGCTTTCCATTAGGGTAATACAGTATTCATTTCTTCATGGTAACCCAGAGTTGTAGTGGGATTTCATCTGCTTTTGCACCACTCTTTACCAGAATCAGCCTTTCTCCTGTATTTTCTATGGAGAGGGGATAATAGGGGGAAAGCATATTTGAGGTTAGTATTTTCTATCTTTTTTTCTTCTTTCAAACATTGTTTTTACTCTGATTCCCATACAGCAGCCCACACCTGTCAGAAAATCTGTTTTACTTAATGGCAAATGCAGATAAAGCTTGCTTATAGGAGAGCCACTTTAACTTTCTTGGTACTGGCTCTGTTGTAGGATTTGCAGAGGAGAATATAGACCTCTAGTGCCTTAATTTTTCCAAGTTCTAGTGTTAGAAGAGTTGCAAAACTTCTCATCACATCTTGCTTGGATTTACTTTTACTTTTGGATTCCTTGGTTATTGTGGATCACATTTCCAAGGAGGAATTGAAAGGTGAATGTAAACATGAATGTCAATAACTTTGAAGTATAACACCCCTGATGTGATTTCTGATCTGAAACTGTTTTGAGACCAGTGAATGCCACTGAAGGACCCGATTGGGTAAATGGAGAGTAATGCCATGAGATGCTGGCAAACCAGGTGTTAAAGTCAATAAGATGTGTTTGGAGGATTGGGGCCCCAAATGTGATTCTCTAGTTTCATCTTGAGCTCTGGGTGAGTAGGTGTATGCTGTAGGACAGCAAGGTTGCTGTAGTAATTATTCATTAGCTTTAAATAACAGGGTAATTATGAAGTTAAAATTCATATACCCCAACACACCCATTTTTCCTAGCCTTTCAATTTCTGCAGAATGCCTACAGCCGTCTCCTTTGTGTTGTAAAACAGGGCACTAGCCCTAGTTGTACATGGTTGTTTCTTTGATTTTTGCATGCTCCTTGCAACAAGAATGTTAACTGGGGTGAAAAGGTAACATGAATCAGGGAGGCCAGCACCAGAAGAAAAGAAAGACTCATTTTCTCCTATGCCTCCAAGGATGAAGAAGATCACTCTGGCACTCATAAACACATGTATACTCCACACAGGACGGGTTTCTCCTTGAAATTCTCAAATTATCTGGTTTTCTTTAAATTTCTGTTCACTTCTATTCTAGGGAAAAAAACAACCTGCAGAGCAGAGATGAAGAGGACCAGTGGCAATATTATGGAATGACAGGAACCATTCTGGTATTCTATATGCTAGATATTTAACCATCAGCTGCTTTGGGGTGACAAGGCATGACCAATGAATTTATGTTTCACAGACAAAACAGACAGAGTTGGGATGCTTCTGAATAAAAGTTCAGATCCAGGAGCTGCTTTATCTCACATAGATTGAACCTAATTCAGTGTTTTCAGGATCTGTGGATAAGTCTGCAATGTGAATCTGTCGTTATACGTGTAGCTGAGGACCATTGCCTGTGATACACTGTGGCTGGTTCTGCATGGCAGCTCTGATTTATTCACTCAGTAAATTTACTCACTCAGTGAATCCAGGCTGCTGCAGGATGTGGGGCAGCGTGCCTGGCCTGTGATGTGATGTGCAGCCTGTACTGACAGCATGGGAAAGGCCCTCTGCACACCTGTGCATAACCATGATCTAGGGCAGCCCCTCCTGCAGTGCCTGTGCTGGAAACCCCAAACCCTGCCCTGCACATCGGGGCCCTCACCCTGTGAAAGGGCTGGGTGGCTCAGCAAGGGCAGGGTGCTCAGCACTGCTCTCCTGCCTGGCTTGCCAAGGACACACTGTCACTGTCACTGTCACTGCTGGTTTTTACTGAAGTCATTCAGTTTGCTGTTCTTGACAATTTAATGCTGCAACCACAGGTTAAGGGTTAATTTTCTGTTTCTTGTGCATCATATTGTGACTGACCAGTGGAATGTAATGGAGCTTGTGCCTGTAAAGGTGTTTCTAGCTCAGGTCCTCACACAGGCTGGGGTATATGGGACATGTCTCACATTGCAGATGGATTTTTAGTGCACTGAATTGATGGGATAGAAGGAGTCAGCAACAGTACCACATTTGTCTGTTTTCAGATGTGTCTTCTTCAAGGTCCAATCTGGTAAGTCTGCTCTGGGATCTGACAATGAGCTTTTTCAATGACATCAACCAAGAATTGATCAAGAGTTTGTAGTCCCAGATATATCTTAAATGTGAAACTAAGCTTAATGCCTAGTGCTCTTGCACTTGCAATTTTTTTCAACTTTTACAATTGCTCTTGCAATTTTTTTCTTGCCACCTGGAAATATTTGCAACTTGGTATTAGTAAAGTGCTAATAAATTCTAAGTGAGTCATCTGATGAGTTAGGCAGGAACTTATGATCTTGTGTGGAAATTGCATGTAACATTTTTCTGTTCTAGTGGAGAGGATGTGAGCAAAGATGGGATTCTAAAAAGACCTGTGTGGACCATGGAGTGTTCTGAACACAGAGCTGAAATAGTTCTAGTCTGGTGCATTTTCTAAGGTGAAACACTGAGAAGAATGCAGAGTTGGACAGACTTGTGATAAGGGAAAAAACTGAAACTTGAACTTTCTGAAGAAAACTATGTTTCTATGCTGGGAAGTATGGAGAGCAGATCTGTGAGATTAACCATTTGAAAACAAAATAGTTACATTAGTTAGCTAGTTCTTGGAATCTAGTGGAGGCTTTTCAGCAGTGAGTGCTTTGTTGATGCAGTGTCTGGGTGCCATAACCCTGCACTCTGCTTTGTGTCATTTATTCAGAGATATCCTATTAATTTGCAAAATCTAGTTTTAAGAAAAACTGAAAAAGAAATAAGCTATTGCACATATTAATGGGCAACAAATGGTTTTCATGTTAAAAAAAACTGCAAACAAATCTACTTCTGCTCATTCAACTCCAGCCTTTTGTGTTGTCACTGAATTAAAAAAAATAACAGTAAGAGTCTAGGCCTGTAAAGAATGGGAGAGCTCTTATCCAAGCAGCCTGGTCAGAACATTTCTTTTTCAAATCCTGAGCATTTTATTAGTGGAGCTTTATCTTTGCCTGCTTTTGTTCATCCTCTTGCTTTTTGTTCTCAAAGCAGGACTGTTATTTTTAAACATTTTGGTGGCTTGGAAAAAACCTCTTGTTAGGTTTTCAGTAACTATGTCTCTCTATCCACCTGCTGCACTGTGCCCCCCAGCAGGAATGAGACACTCTTGGCCATGCTGTGTGCAGGTGTGTGGAGGGCTGGGCAACAACTCAATGTTTGATGCTACAAGAGATTTGAGACCTCATTGAACTAAGGTTAGTGGAGCTGTAAGAAACACACTAAATAAACAGTGTTTTACACAATAGGAAAGTGGAAACTGGTACAAAAGCAATTGGTAACAGATGATCTGTGGTTGCAAAATGCTAAGAGTTAAAATAGAAGGTGGTTGTGGTTTAACCCCAGCCAGGAACCAAGGCCCATGCAGCCACTCACCCACTCACTCACCAGTGGGATCTGGGAGAGGGTTGGAACAGTAGAAGCTGGAAAACTTGTGGGTTGATGTAAAGACAGTTTAATAGAGAAAGAAAAAACTGCACACAAAAGCAAAGCAAACCAAGGAATTAATTGACAAATTCCCATGCGCAGGCAGGTATTCAGCCATCTCCAGGAGAGCAGGGCCACATCTTGCATAACAGTGACTTGGGAAGACAAACTCCTTTGACACTGTTGAGTCAGGGATGGAATGAATGACTTCAGTCATCAGAAGGTAAAATAGAATTCCTTTGTTAGGAAAAAGTCTGACTTTTATAGTCTGACTCACAAAGCTGATCCCTGATTGGTCTCAAAGTGAAAACCTCTCACACCATTGGTGACCTGTGAATAGCACACTCTGGAGAACCATATCTATAAACAATGGTCACAGAAAGAGAGATAATAATTGTTTGAATTCTTTCCTTTAAGTTTCCGACAGCTTCTACACAGCTACCCAGGATTTTCCTGGGAGAACCATGTCACTGTTGAGAGAATATGTAATTACTACACTCCATCACTCCAGACATCCCCCTTTCCTCCTTGTTCCCCCCACTTTATACACTGATGGTATATACACTTATGTCAGATGGTCTGGAGTATCCCTTTGGTCAGTTTGGGTCATCTGTCCCAGCTGTGTCTCCTCCTGTGCACCTGAAATGTCCTTCCCAGTGTGGCAGTACAAAAATCAGAAAAGGCCTTGGCTCTGTGCAAGCCCTGCACAGCAATAACAAAAACATCTCTCTGTTGTCAACACAACAGAGCACACACCTGCAACATAGCCCCATATCATTGTGGAGAAAATAACCTACCTCAGCCCAAAGCAGCACGAAGATCAAAACCTCCTAGATGTTTTCTTGCACAATATTGTGAGTTGCACACATATGATTATATAAATATATGCCTTGCTCTCTTATGCACATTCCTTGGGCCTCACACTGTGTTGTTTCATAAATAGAAGCTGTAAATGCCTATTGTAGTGAGCCTTTGGTTATTTTTATTTCATAACACGATCCTGTTTTTGTTTGTTTGTTTTCATTTGAAAGCCTCTGACAGCCAGGCAGGTGTTTATAGGAAGCACATTTACCTGTATTGCTGGCTTATTTAGCCAATGATCCTGATCCTATCACAGATTTTGCATCCTAGCATCACAGTCACATTAAATCAACTCCAGAGTCACATAAATATTTTAAGCACACATTTTGAGTCCTAAAGACTGAGGGCTTTATATTTGCAAAGTAAATCTTGAAAGTTTGAATGCCTAGCTTTGGATGATGATGTCCATGATGGACAATCAGGAACACAATCTTCTTCACAGGAACTATTGGTGCTTAGTAGCTCTAAGGGTTTAGATGTCTTGGGCAGGATACCATGAATTAACACTTCTGTGGATCTTAGCCTCACCCTGATGACATTTACCCAGGATTCTTACAGACTGTTGTACTATCAGATATGAAAAGAAACTTTTCTCTTTGCCTTTCAGTGCTGTGTGCTAACCATAGACTCATTCTCCTCGTGTTGCTCCCATTAAATGATTGACATGCCAATCCATTGCTTCTGAGGTTAATGGCTACATGGAAAGTAATAAAGCAGGCCCTTGTGGCAAAACAGAACCTTATCACAAAATTTCCTTTCTGATCCTCTGAGTTTTGACACTGAAAAGAAAAAGAAACATTGGTCAGTGAAACTAGGATATTTCAAATGGAATTAATTCAATTTTTAGGCTTCTTTTCCCTTGTCTCTCCATTAAAAGAAACCAAACTAAGCCAAACCAAAAACCAATGTGTGGAAGTTTCTATTATTTTGTAGATTGAAGTGAATAAAAATTGGATTATAGACTCTGAGAAGCTGAGGACTGTAAAAACAGAACTCTCATAAAACTAGTGTCTGCTTATTAAATAGGATTAGCTCTGTCATGCAAGTGCTCAGGTATAGCAAGCACAAGCAGCAAACAAGCAATTTTCTCACCTTTGTAGAATGGTATCCTATCCTACTCCTTATGGTGTCCTGTACCATCATAACACTACAAATTCAGTTAAAAACTCTACACTTAAAAAAATAAATACACCTCCACCCCCTCCCCCATGATGTAAAGACAGCAAAATTGCAAAATGTATTTTAAACAGGAAATGTTGCTGGTAGAGTAAAAGAAAGAGGAAGGTTTTATTGCTAAATTAGGAAGTAGAACTTCATCTGAGAGAGGTTTTCCTCAGGAAAAGCTTGGTAGATGTGAGGCAAGGTGATCTGCTGCTGCAACACAGCAGCTCCCATCTCTCACCTCCCCCATCCCAACACAGAGCCCTTCCAGGGTCACAGTTTTGCTCTGTACCTCGTGTACCTGGCACCCAAAGAATAGCAGCAGAGAATGAAGTCCTGTGTGATGGTCTGGGTGGCAACTGAGGGTTCTGTAACAGCAAGGAATTTTATATTAGTGACCCGTCCTTAGTGCAGTGCTTTGCCACCTGGTTTGTTGTGCATTAGTTTACCTGCTCATTCCAGAATGCATGCTAAGGGTTTTCTGTTGGTGATTCCAGCTATTCAGTTTAATTAATTACAGTTTGCTCCTAAGCCACACGAAATACCCAGTCTTCAACTCAAAAAAAATTTAGAAAAAAGAAAAAAAACCAAGAATCCTTACTCTTGTGGGTTACATGGACAAGATGCAGGAGTTCAGATACCAAACATGGTCATGTCATTGTGAAAAAGGAGCCTCAGCAAGGAATTGTTTAATTCCTCTTTCTGCTCAGAGGGATGCAACAATGCACAAGGTTAATGGTCACATATTATAACAACTGATGTTTCAACCAGATATGAGAATTTTTTTATTCACTAGGGTGGTGGTCCAGCACTAGAACAGGCTACCCAAAGAGATGGCAGTCACTGCTCTTGGGCTGCCCAAAAGCTGAGCCTTGACCAGCCTGCTGTAGCTAGATTTGTGCTGAGCAAGGGTGCTGGACCAGGGGCCTCCAAAAGTCCCTTCCAGCCTCAGCTGGTCTGTGATCTGTGTCTCATTCTCTGTATCTTAGTGCCAGAAATGACTTATTATAGACCAGATTTTTAAATACTGTGACACACAAATAATAGATGGTTTTCAACTTGTCAGAACACATAATTTTTCTATGAAAAAGGCAAATTCAGCAGACACACTTCTAAGTAGACATAAGATTGTGTTATGTGTTTTAGTAATTTTAAGCATAATGATTTGTCCTGTCTATTGTCATTTACTTGATCTTGTCCTTTTATGGGTGGTTCCAATCAGATTTGTAATTTTCTATCCTGCTTTCCTTCATATAGAAAGGACCAGCAGTGTTAAACTGCATGTAAATGCTGTCAGCTTCAATTATTTGGCTACTGGGAGTTATGTAGGATACAGGACCATGAAAATTGAATTTTCTTTGGAAGTTAGTAATAGTTTTCTCCCCATTTCCCAAATTATGTATGATATTCTTAATGAAAATCAATGACACTTTGAATTATATTGATGAAATTAAGAATCCAGAATAGTTGGTTCTTGCAGATGAAATCTCTTCCTTGATGACCTTCAAATAATTGCTGTAATTATTAAGTTTGCTGATATTTTTCAAATAATAGATTTGAGGGATATTCAACCAGATTCACTAGTTGAAAAAAGTACTTTTTTGCTACCTTATAGTTTAAATAACTATAAGCTAAGAAAAAGAGACAAAAAAATCTTCTCTTTTGCAGATGTTACATCTCTTGTGATGTGAAATGTTGTTCTTATACTTTAGGAAGTGTTTTTCTTTAGTCTAAGCAATTATCTGATTGGCACCTTCTTTCTTTTTCATCTCCCACTATCTTTTCTCTTGTCTGGATTCTTCAGTTTCTCTCTTTCTTTCCTGAGAACACAATAATTATTAAAAGAAAAAAATCTGATTAAAATACAGTTAGTTAAATATGTATATTTGAACAAGTGTTTCTAATGGAAAGCACTACTTGTGATGGCTGCTGCTATTATGTGTATTTTGAAATTTTTCTAGATTTGGAAAATGCATCTTGTGTGGACAGACAAAACCCTCTTTCCCTTCCAGAGGTAATTTCTACCCTTACAGTGCTTGATTCAACATGCTTAGACTATGTATGAGATTAAAACCCAGGGAATGGAGAAGCATATATAGAGCCTGAAGAAAATAGTCAGTTATTAAAACAATTTAGCTCATCATTAAATCTCAAATTTTGGAAAATAAATAGGTTGCTCTTCCCTTTGCCTCATCTGTCATTTTACTACAGCAGAAAATCTGGTGCTGGACAGAAGAGGAAAGGTGGCTTAGCAGTTAAAATAGAACTTGAAACCAGGATCTTGATTTTTGTTCTGACTCCACCAATGACAAACTGTATCATCCTGTGCAACTTACCAAACCTCTGAGTCTCACCTACCACTCTGTAAATGTCATATAACTCCACAGGATGCTGCCAGGTTTAATTAGAATTAATTTTAGTCTTTCAAGTACCTTGTGTTTCTCAGATGAAACGTGCTATTCAAGTGTGAAGGATAATTATTATGTTGCGTCTGTGTTTTTCTGATACATTATTACTATTTTATTAACCATGTTTTGGAAAAAAACCCCAAAACCACCGTACTTACTGCTTCTCAGTTTGGTTTGTATGGTATAAAGTCAGTCCCTATGAGCACAGTAAATAATTAAACTAATATTGGCATTGAGATGTGAGGTTGTTTTATTTGAGAATGGTAACGACTATTAGCAGATTGTCACAAAATGTCTGGCTGGATACTTTGAGCATTTTAAATCATTCACTTAGGTGTAGGATGGTCATATTGGCTCTAAAAGTAGTGAATTAGCCCAGCAATAGCAGCCTGGAGAGTATCAGCTGAGAGCTGCCTTGCCGCTGGTCAGGCTTGGTCCAGCCAGCCTTGTGGAGCAATTGTTCACAAAATTGTCCTGGCAATCCGTGCCTGGTGCCACCTTAACCTTTGCCAGTCCTGCAGGGAGCTGAGCACACCTTATGCAACAAGGCACTCCTGTCTCTCTTTTTATTTTCTCAATTGTAGTGCAGGGAAAGCTGAGATACCAGAGGGTGACAGGAAGCAGGTGGAAGCTCGCTGTCTTGGTGGATGTGAGATAACTGTGCTGTTTCCAGATGGAATCGTGGCTGCATCAGAAATCAAAATACTGACTGAAGCAGCAACTCCACATCCCAAGGACATAATAACTCAGAAAGTGTTGAGTTATTAACTGTTCTTATACTTTAACATGGATTTGAGCATGTGATTGGGCTTTTCTTGTAGCTGAGAGTTCAGGAGCCTGAAGTAGAAAGGCAGTATTAGCAAATAAGGTCAGGTCATTTGGGGATAATGAAGTTCTTTCAATAAGGTTATTGTTTTATCAGCAGGTCACATTCTTTTTGTCCTCACTTGCCATGTAGTATAAAGTATGACTTTAACACACAGGACTTCTGTGTTAATTGCAATTAGATAAATGTGTCTGGAGAGACAGTCTTTACCTTGCCCATAGACACACTCACTGGAAAACTGCTTGGGTGCTTTGGTGCCATCCTATTCCAAAACAGGTTAGAGCAAAATGTCAAAAGGAAGTAAATAGGTTTATGCTATTCTTACACTTTCTAAATCTAGCAGGCAGATGCATACCACAATACTGCCTGAGCAAAATGCAGACCCAACTCATTCACTGAGGCTGAAATTTTTATTCTGCTTTAATAAAGCCACGATGAGGCAAAGCTCTTCAGAGTGGCAGTGTTACTGGTGTCATTGTATCCACTGGCCTAGGTATAAAGCAGCATTTGATAATCCTGACAGATGTAGAGACAAATGTGAGCTTTGTCAACTTTATGCAAGAGTTCTTTGCCGGCATAAACAAGAGAGTAACTTCAAAATTCCAAACGTACAGAAAATGTGTATCTTAAATGCTAATCCAGCCCTGATTAAGGTACATTCACATGGGAACTCCAGGCTGACAGCTAAAAGCCACATCTAGTCGGCTTCTCTTTTGTAAGTAGACATCTTGTCTTTAGTTTATCTGGCAACTTGTGTAGATGTAGGATAGATGCTAAATGAAAAGCATCTGCATTTTGTAGGGCTTGTTAGATAAAAAATGTCATTTGCTATTATCAGGAGTGTTGTGGAACTGGAACATTCTCAGAGCAGGGATTAGGCACAGGCACATTTGATGACTCCAGCATTTCCTTGTTTCTCCCCTGCTGTGTATGTCAGCCTGTGATGCCCATGTGGGATGTGAGAGCTGAAGTCATGAAGCAAACCAAGTGCTGGTTGTGCTCTGGTGCCTGATGGCCACTGGATAGCTGGGGTCTGATGGGTCTGGCATCACCCTGGACAGTCAGCAGTTTGCTGTCTGGCCCATCTCTGCTGCCCTTTGAGGAATAACTGGTCATGGACATGACCTAGCTGAGCCCTTACCACAGAGACCACCAGCTCTGTGAAGACACTGACAGACTGAAAGGGTGCTATGTGTTTCCAAATGGTTGTTATTTAAAGTCAGTTCCTGGGAAACATATAAAATGGAAGGGTCAGAGTAAGACATTGTGCCTTGTTGGCTTTGCCTTTTAGATTTTAGGAGATCAAAAAGAGAAAAGGAGGAATATGTCATATTGCAGGTAATTAAGGATTCATCAGGAAATAAGGAACACTTGATCCTTCTCATAGCTTTGAGGACAAAAGGTGAAGGGTAGCTGGTATAATATCTTCCATATGTGGCATGCTAATTGGAAGAATAGAAATGAGGTATTTGGAAAGCTGAATCTAAGCTCTTATAAATGGAAATTGCTTTTGCTTAATGAGTTTGCTGGTAGGCTTGGTGCTTTACAGTTGGAAAATAAGAAAATATTTTTGATTATATGTTTGTAAATTAGTGTTGGCCTACTTGTTGAGTTAGTCCTAAGGATTTAATAACTCATAAGTGAAAAATTGTGTTTTTTCTTTCCCTATAAGTACTTGAGATTTAATGATGATTCCCAAGCATTGCAGTATCTTACCAGTGCCTTAGTCTAGGCTTTGGGTATTTAAATTTAAGTCTTTCCAGAGTTTTGAAAACCTCACATTAGGAATGGCATACAGGAATAGCTTGTTTCTCAGACCTCAGAAAAGTGTGAGGCTTATTCAGATTAGGTACAGCCTTGTCTTTGAGGACAAAAGGGCATCACCACTGCTTTGTTTTGATAAATACCCCCTGGCCCAGAAAAAATAGACCTCTGTCCAGGTGAGGCGAGCCAGTGGAAACACCTTCTGGGTAGTTATGTCCTGCCAATACACAAAGGCTGTAACGTGAGGAAAGTCGGGAGTTTCGCATGGTTCCCGCTAGATGGCAATTGAACCCCACTGATAAAACTGCCAAAGCTTTCCAGTCTGCTCCGGAGTGCTGAAAGCCGGGCTTCGGAGCGAGGTTGGGGCTATCTGTGTTTTCCTTGGACTAGAACATGCAACAATTTCCATATGGCAAAGGAAACACTGTTAAAGCTGAGCAGCGTTTTGGATTGCACGTTTGGAGTCGTACATGTTTGTGTTTAGTAAAGGGTGTATTTGGTTTCTGTGCTGTAGAACTCCCCACCTCCTTGGGGGGCAGAGCAGCGGAGTCAGCAGCAAGCGGGAGAGCTCTTGGCAGGGCGGCCAGCTGGAAATTGGCTGCCAGGAAGGCAGAGGAGCCCTAATTAGGCAGGCAAGTAGAGCCTGATCCAAAGGCTGCTGAAGTTAATGGCAGCATCTTGGGTTAGTGCATTTTTTCCTATTTCCAGGTAAACCACCCAAATGAGTCTCTCCTCTTAGCAGTCTGCTGTATATACATTACATCAGCTACTGCAATTGTTGGTATACTAGGAATAAATGCATGTCTGTACTGTTTGTAATGAAGATACAGCATTCATGTGCTCTGTATGAGTAACTTACAGGAATACTTGTGAGGTAATTGAATTGTTTTTCTATTTTTTTTCCTAATTAGACTTTGCAACAATATAACTTTCTCTTTAAAATCTGTGCTGGAGAGTATAATTTCTTTTGACTGAAGGAGAGGGATACCTTTTATCCTGACTATTGTCTCAACTTTCAGCTAAAGTTCTAATTAAATGTAGAATATCAAAAGTTGTGCTGCCCTAACATGTACCCAGGGACCTTAATAACAGCTGGTTCTGGACTTCTAAAATGTCATAGTTAGCAAAATTCAAGCAAAAGCTACCATAGCCTTGCTTCCCTGTTTAAAGTTGCTCCAGTACTGGCAATACTCATCTCAGAGATAACTAATATAAAATACTGGAAATTGCTCTGTACTCTATAATCAGGAAAAAAATCCCTGTAGATTCAGTGGGAATACTGCCTGGTAAACCCACAGGTATTGTGTGCATTGTGAGATTGCGTGCAAGGAAAGATCATCCCTATAAACTAACTTTATGGCCTATTTTTAAAAAAATCTAAATAAAGATTAATGGAAACAGTTTCTCTGATTACACCACTGCTTTATGCTTATTTGAGCAATTTTAAATAGATAAGAAAATATGAGTTTCAATCTGTGCCTGGTGCCCCAGAGTAATTGAAACTCCCCTTTGTTGCAGAAGTGCTGGCTACAACCACTGTAAAACTGCAAAATGTCTGCCAGTTATTCTTGCAGAATTCTGGCTCTTTCTGTCAAAGTTTTTTCACCCCATTCACACAATTTTAGTGTAAATTTTATGTTTATTTTAAAAGATATACCTAATCTTTTCGTTACAGGAGCACAGCATATGAAAAAAATGAGAGAGAACAGTGTCAGGTTTTCACATTGGTCAGTCACAGCTGGATTCAGGTAGCTTTGTGCTAGGTTTTGTACAGAATTGATTTGTGATTGCAAAAGGACACTAGTTTCCTAACAGCTGACAATGACTGCTACACATCACACACAGAGAAAGGTTTTCAGGTTTTTTAGTCTTGTTGAGTTGATGTTGCATCCCTGAAAGGCTCAGGTTTCTTCTACAAGCTGCTGCACTGCAGCTCTGAGGAAGTAAAAAGTTCCCTGTTTGTATGGGTGGGTGATAAAGCTGTCCTTGTCCTTAAAGACAGAGGAGTTTGTCTGTCCCCATCTCCTCTCAGCCAACTCTAGACACTCTTCAGGTGGACAGTTTCTTATTCTAGTCTTGGACTCCCTCCTTATCCTTCCAGTTCCTCCATGTGCTCACTGAAATTCAGCTGTGCCATCTTTCCAGCATAGTGGGCAGAATGGAGGAGTTGATCAGTTTGCAAAGGATCATGGCCAGATCAATTGGAAGGGAAATGCAGAGGGTTTGGTGCTCATGTGGGTGCTTAGTGAGGTGGGAGAAGCTGCTGATTGTAGTCCTTTGTCTAGAGGGTAGATCAGGCAGGAGTGTGGCTCCTAGGCAGTGGGGGCCTAATGCCCTGCGTGCAGCAGCACAGGGCTGTGCAGTGCTACCAAGGCTGCACAAACAAGTTTGGGCATGGAAAACAGTGTAATAACCTTCAGGAAGAGAGCAGGGCACTGAATCTTCAGCTGGGGATATGTAGGCAAGTGATTCACTGGGCCTCTATGAGGCAGGAGCTGTGGATTCACTGTTTAAACAACCTTCCCCAGGATAGTTGCTTTCTTTCTAAAGATGCAATTCTTTCTAAAGATGCAACACTTTCTAAAAATTAAGTAGAAATAATATGGTTTTAAAAGTGGTTTTAGCCACTTATTAGTATATAATAATCCAGGAGTTTAATGAGGAAGCCAATATTCAGAGGCTCCGCAGGTAGGAGAGTCTTCAGCCACCTTTCTTCTCCTGGGAGAGCTGTGTTGATGCCTCTAAGGAATACAGCTTACTGTGGGAGAGTGCAAGGAAGGGGATAAATCTGTCAGGTAGTGACTAAAGAATTCACCAGAAGTCAGGGTTTCATCCCAGTTCAAAACAGTTCCCAGGTGAGCTCTTTGGCCACCTGGCTAGGGAGGTGGGCTCCTGGTGGCTTCTCTTCCTTTTCTGCTCCAGTGAATTCTGAATTGCCTCTTGCACATGATCACTTTAACAGAGGATGCTCTCTGGCTGCATTTTGAAAGAACAGCATCTTCTGATTGCTGTCATGCATGAGAACATCTGCCAGGTCAAGAGACTTTGATGGCCAGACAGGGAATTCTTGCATCCTGATTGATGTTAGCAGTTGTGTACATGCTGAGCAGAACTCAAGGAACAAGACAAAATCAAAAATTACCAAAAATTAAGGGTTCCTCTGGAATTAGGGCATATCACAGAGTTACAGAATATGCTGAGTTGTAAGGGGCCTACAGGGACCATCAAGTCCAATTCCTGCCCTGCAGAGGACCATCCCCATGAGTCACAGCAGGTGCCCAAGTATTTTCTAAATGCTCCTTGAGCTCTGTCAGGCTTGGTGCTGTGACCTGGAGCGTGTTCCAGAGCCCAGCCACCCCCTGGGGGAAGAATGTTAATCTGATATCCAACCTAACACTCCCCATGCTCAGCTTCAGGCTCTTCCCTTGGTCCTGTCACTGGTCACCAGAGAGGAGAGATCAGTGTCTACACCTCCTCTTCCCCCCATGAACAAGTTGAGGTTTCAATGAGGTCTCCCCTCAGTCTCTTCCTCTCCACCTGAGCACACCAAGTGCTCTCAGCCACTCCTCATATGTCTTCCCCTCAAGGCCCTTCTCCATATTCTGGTGCTCTCTAATAGTTTGATCCTTTTGTTTATATTGCAGTGGCCAAAACTACACACAATGTTCAAGGTGAGGCTGCCCAAGCCTTATGCAATTTAATCCTTAGATCTCTGCATATCTTTTGAAACTAAAGTGTCTTATTTGGAATGCTTGTATCTACTGCTTTAATTTACTTCAGCTCCTTCAGAGTACACACAGGTCACAAAATACCTTATACTTAGTTATTGCAAAGCCTTGAGTGACAGGTTCTTGGTAGAGATGCAGAATGACAAAAAGGATGTATGAAAAAATGCAAGATGGGATGACAGTATGGTCCCTGAACATTGACTGTCAGAAATTGAGAGAAGCGTGTGTTCAATTAGTGTACCTGGCAGCATATTAACATTGTTCCACTGGTGCTTAAGGATAAATTTTGTAGGATTTCTTGTAGTGTCTGAACTAATTTGAGCCTGTCCAGGACTGAAATATGCAGTATAAGTTAGTGCAAGACTTCTTTGCCCTGAATGAGGTGCTATGACAGATCCTACAAATAAAACATGGAAGCTTTCATTTTGCTGGCAAAGGAAAACATGAGCAGAGCAAAGGCCTTAGAGAATAGTGTGATAACCACTGGAGGATCCCTGGGCAGAGGGGGCTGATGTGCTGATTCATGCTCTGACACTCGGAATGATTGTGCTCCTTGTTGGGAATCACTTCATTGTATCAGAAGAACTGAGGTGGAAGAAGGCTAAGAATTCATTCTGGCTCTTCATTAGACTTCATGGCTCCTGGCTGTATTCTGCAGTTCAGTATCTTCCTGCTGCCAGAGAAGATTTGAAAGAGCCATGTGGCAATGCTCCCTGCAGCAGTGAGCAGATACCAGATTGTCTGTGGGCCTCTAGCCCATCTCCTCACAACCACAGGTGACCTTCAGCTTCCCTTTCTTAGTAATTCCAGGCAGGTTGATGGTTGCTACTGGAGGTTATTGAAAGGTGGAGAGATGCCCAGAGAATGGAAGGAATAAATTCCCAGTGAGCAAGTAATGGAACAGGGTTCCATGTACTGGGTTTCAGTACAAGCACTTCTGCAGAGTTGGTACTTGTTTGCTGTTTGCTGTCTTTTCCCTTGTCTGTGAAATAAAGCTAGAAGTTTTGCCCCTGCTTTGAGGCAAAACATTTGTGGATGAAAAGCTAAGCAAATCTTATAAACTGCTGTTCGTACTGTGGGACCATCTCACTTCAGATATAAGCTCTGAAAATACATCCAAAAAAATCTTCACTGTTTAGGTGGATTAATTTCAGATGCATTGAAGTTATAACAATTTTGTAGTGCTGTAGTGTTTCAGTTTCTCCATCATTGTATGAAGAGAGGACTTAATTTTGAAAATTGCCAGAGGTTGCCAGACAGCAGAAACAAATGAAAACATTATTACAAATAATGGAGGTAACATTATTAAAAGTAATGGGCAATATGATTGTACAACTAGTACTTATGTATTTATCCTGAGCTGTGTTGCTCTTTTGCTGAGGGATGGTAAGGGAAGGTGTAATGGCTCAGCAGCCAGTTTGAAAGGTGCTTTTCTGAGAGTTTTGTCTGATAGGGGAAGCAAAGGCCACATTTAACAGCAATGTGTGAGAGGATGAGTTCCAAGCTGATTTTCTCTATTGCTGTGTTCCAGCAGCAGTTTCAGTGTCTATCTGCTATGGTTCTGCTGAGAAAGGCTTCCAACTGTTCAAATTATGTATATAGCATGAAGATATGTTTTAGTAAGTACATCTTCTGTATATTATCCTCAATGATATGCATTGCTTGTGCTTGACAGTCAGCTGTTAACTCTCTTTGCTGACATGGGTTATCCCATTTGAGATATTTGGGTTTTTTCATGGTATAGTTTGTTAGCTTTAAAGTCTTTTATTCTCAAGTTACCTTAAGGAAAGCCTTAAGGCAGCAAGTAAATACATCCCACATTATATGAATTCTGTGATGTATGTTCCAAATCCCCATTGGGAGCATGTCAGGAGGAAAGAGATCAGCTGTGGGTGTTTGTGTATTAGCATTCAAACACAGAAACTCGTGTCTCCTTCCTGTCAACTTTGTTGTCTTGCAGTTACAAGTTTTCTGGTTGGTATCCTGGAGCAGATAAGGGGCTAAGTATGACAAAGAGAGCAGGTAAGTATGACAAAGAGAGCAGGTAAGTATGACAAAGAGTCCAGCTCTTTCTCAGCAGCTCGTGTCACGTCAGTCCTGTGGCTGCCAAAGGGGTTCATCTGAAGGCTCTTTATCTTCCTCTGTCCGTGATAACTTCCAACAGAGCATGGAGCTATTGAAGTTCCAGTTGAGGACCAGTGTGGGACAAAGATCCTTTGAGAACCACACTACTGAACCACACACCCTGTTGATCTCAATCTGTACTGCTGGTTTTCCTTTGATGCAGTGAAAAGATTCCACACCAACTCAGTCTGACTTGTCTTCAACTAAGTTTCCTAGGGCAGCTGCAATTGAGTATTACTTTTTGGCATTCTTCACCTTCAACTTGAAAAGAGTGTCTTGGTGTTTAGATTTTTTCTTTGTTTTTATTTTTAAGCTTTTAATTCTTGCCTAGATTGAAGGGTGATAATAACTAAGTGTCATTAAGGCAATTTCCACAGTTTTAAACAGTCATTTTCCTTTCATGGCAAAACTCTGGCAGTTCAGTTTAACAATAGAGGGAAGAAACACATTAAAAATTCAGTAGTTTAATAGTAGCTGCAATAAATAAATTAAAGCAGACATACCTCTGGATTTCTTGTGGGAACATTGTGTGACAGAATTGGGTACAGTACATGTGTCTGTATACTTGTCTATGCAGATACCTTTGTGGTACCCGTCCCAGCAGGTAATCTTATCCATATGTGGGATTTGCATATGCCAATTTGTTCTTTGCACAGAAAACATTCTTCACTGTCTGGAAGATTTGTACGTTATGCTCTTATTTTTGATGTTTTCATTGGAGATTGTAGAAGAATAAAAGGTAAAGAATTGCTCCAGGAATTAATATTCAGAAAATGCATTAAGATAGAGACAAAACTTGAATTTCTGTGATGTGTTTAGAGAAAAGAAAATCTCAGCAGAGAAATCCTGAAGTGAAGAAGTACGTGTATTCAGGAGGATAATGCTGGTCTGTTGTGGAAGACATACATGTAGGCAGCTGGAGAATGAAGGTGCAGCCAGTGCCAGCAGTGTGAGGACAGGGGACAGATCTCAGCTAGCTGAGCTGTGCTGTTCCAACATGTTCAGCGTGTCTGTGCCTCCTGCAGTAACACAGCACTTGCCTTTGCTGGCTTCCTTCTCAGTTTGTACAACACCCTCCAGGCCAGTCCCTGTCAGAGGCACAGCCAGCCTGAGCAGGACTGGCAGCTGCACAAAGGGTCATTAAGAGGGGCTTGATCCTGCAGAGCAAACAACAGCAGTTGTTCTGTTGCAGAAGATGACCCAAATCTGTTTCATGACTTCTGTACTCATGAGATTTATCTGCCTTAGTGATAAAATCCCAAAAGGGAGGATGACAAAAATCTGCTGAGTGGTGTGCTTGCAGAGGTGATGTGTAGATCTGCTGGTATGGCACATGTATTGATCATGCCAGCACGATGACTGATTTCAGTGGGACCTGCGATGGTTAATGTCACCCTTTGGCAGTGGTGTGATTTTAAATCCCACACAAGGTCCATTTAGAGAGTTTCAGTGAGGTTTTAGCAGTGTGTGAGATCTGCCAAGAGTTTTTGTGCTGGAGGAGTTTGGGTTGACAGGATCAGCCCTAACACGTTAAGTGCTGTTTATGGTATTATTATTGCTTTGTGAATTCATTTCCCATAGAGACAGACTGGAGATGAAATGTTCAGATTCAAACTTCCTCCCTGCTCTGGGGTGTCAGCTCCATGGCTTAGATTTGCACCCATGTCCTTCTAGTTATTAACAGCAATAGTCAGTATTGTGATTATAGACTATAAACTCTATGAGGAATGCAAACAATTTTCATGAAAAGGCTAAGAAGATCGTATTTTCAAGAATAAAAGGAGCATAATCACCCTTCATAGGTAAGATATGTTATTTACACTATGGGGATTCATGTCAGTACATTTTAAGTAAGTTGCTTGGCTGAACTTGTTATCTAGCTGCCAAGAACGGAAGTGAGAGAGAAGAGCCAGATAGAATTATTGGACTCTGCACTCCAAACTTACATCATGTAAACATTTATAACATGACTTTTATTTTCAGCATTGACCATTCTGGTGGGGGTCTCTTTGTTGCTTTATTGCTGGCAGACTGCTTTTGAAGGCACCTTTTGGCTTATTCATGATGTTGCAGCCAGCCAACAGACCTGGACCTACACGGCATTTGCAAGATGTACAATGAAAACTTCTAGTCATCCTTTTGTTTCTCCAAATTCCCAGGCACAGCCAGCTGCTTGGGTTTAAGCATTTCCTTATGCCCCTGCTGTTAATGCTCACTTCCAGTCATCAATGATCCCACCCTGCTTTCTCAGCATATTGTGGTGAAATCAATAATCATGCATGAGAGAGCGAGAAGGAGGTTGACATTTCCATTTCTCTTGTTCTCACAGTTACTAAAAAAAAAAAAAAAAAAGGGAATATGTTATTTTCCTTTGAAGAATAGAAACAGATAACAGTTTGCAGTATACCTGGCAACATTTACCTTGGCACAGGAAACAATCTTCTACTGCAGTCCAGCCTTCCTGCTGGTATCAATAGTGCTTTTCTTTTTCATAGGATCAAGTTATGTAGTTCCCAAATCACTACAGTTCATGTTAAAAATGAAATGCATAATTCAACAATTTACCTGTTTCTTTGAGATGACTCTTATCTGTAAAACAACACAGAGCAAAACAGTGGGGAAGAGGAGAGTAATACAGGTTTTTTCCTTCATGCAGATTTCAGATTTCTGATGATACTACAAGTATCTGACCCAGTGCAATTATGTGGGTAAACTCCATAAGTTTTTCTTAGCATTTTATTGCAGTTCATCAGTTTGTACTATTTAGGCTCAGTTTATACAGGAGTTTTGTTTGTTGTTGTTGTTTTCAGAGCCCCTTAGTGCTCCTCACTGACCCTTTTATGAGCTATAACTTTTGCTCACACTCCATAAGTCAGGGAGTCTTTAGTAAAAGAGCATATCAAGAAAAAAAATCTGGGATGCTTTCCAGGGAAACGTATGTATAATAGAGAATTCTGGCAGTTTTTCATCTGGCGCTAATTTATTACTTCAAGCTGGCTTGCTCTTTAGACTATAATAAACATTATTTTACATCTAACAAATCACTTTTAATATCCCTGACCTTGACAATGGGTATCTAGTATGGGTTTGAAAGAAAAAATTGTAGCTAGAAAAGCAGTGTGTCACAAACTGATGTAATCATAGTTCCTTGTTAAGTTTCAGAGTTTCTGGTGAAATGAAATATATATGGAAGAATAGGTTGTTTTAATAGAAACATCTACTATCTCCAGCCATGCCACATATGCTATGCTTTGGAGCATACAGTCTTTATGTTTAGTCTAAAAGAATCTGAATTATGTAGTCATGGAAGGAAACATTGAATTCAATGAAGTAAAGGCAGCATTTTGCTGAAGCCAGGAGGCTGCTGTTTGTGTACCCTTAAGAATTCACAGAAATACTGTACCAACACACTCAGATGTGTTTAGATGGAAGTTGTATTCATTCATAAGTTTCTTAATATCTCAAAGCTTAAAGTATTGCTGTTACTTTTATTAAAAATCACGTGTGAACTCCCAAAAGAGAGCGGTGTCAAGATGTTCTCTGTGTCCTTGGGACCTGCCCTTCTTCTCTTTTAAGACAAGTGGTAAGGAATTGCTTCTCAGGTCCTTGGATGGGAGAAATAATGAGAAGTTGAAATTTATCTTGATTTAAGAGCAGGAAAAGACTGCTTGCTTCATGATCCCATCAACAGCTTGATTTGTCTACTCTTTCCCCTTTCTTAGCAGTAAGTGTACCCCTCAAATTCCTCAGATGTATTGAAACATGACACTGGTCATTAGGCAAAGGTTTTTCATCTTTTTCCAGTTTACATCATCTACCTTTTATAGTTCTAGACCAATTAGGGTAACACAGGTAGATGTTTTGCATAATTCATAAGCATTTGCTGCACATGTATAGACACACACACGGAGTCAGACACAAAGTGTGTCAGTTTACGTTGCTGTTGGGATTGTCTTAATCACTTAATTGATAAAATAAAGCTGTAAGCCCTAGCTTATTATGACCATTCAAGATGTAAAGAAATTACTTCTTATTTGTGTAATACTATTAGTAAGCCTGCTCCCAGAAATGCTAACCCACTGTTTTCCTTAATAGCCTGCAACTGGCTTCAAGGCTCACTGAAATTAACTTTATTAGTTCTACTCATGTTGTTATTATGCAGACACCTGTTCAATGATAGTTCTTGTACTTTTCTCTTTCACACCCTTTTCTCCCCCCCATTTTCTTTCTTTCTTCCCTTCTTCAGCCTAAAAGGTGAAACTTGGCTCTGCTGTGCACACTTTTCATTTCAAAAGTAAGGATTGCTGGTTGTCTTTCTGTCCTGCACTGCTAGTATTTTTCTAGGGTGTGAAGATGGACAGTGGTTCCCAAAATAAATGGTAAATCTTTAAAGGCAGAACAGTAGGGAGCCCTTTTTGTGATGTTAATGTGTCAGTGATTAGATTAGTTTGGTATTGCTTCTCCTTACCATTTCCACCAAGCTAAATGTGTGCATGTGGATTTCAAATATCTCTGCAAAGATGTTTTTGATTCAAAACCTGAATGGCATAAGTTGTCCTTCCCTTATTACTCTAGAACTTTCTAGTGTAAATTTAAGGTTTTCTGGATATGCTATTATGAGATTTTAAGCCCAGAAAAAAGAAGTTGTGACAGTTGGTAAAAGCTTTCCAGCAATTAATTGTCTTCTGCTTAACCTTTGTAACAGAGGGAAACTGGCTGGCTTTTTCAAACTCTTATCACAGGGGCCCAAATTCAGCAACTCTGTGGTCAGGATGTGTGCAACAGTATGAGCACACTCAAAGAATTTAAACAGCAATCTATTATGATTTTTAAAAAGGGATGTTGTATAAATCTTATCTCTCTTATTCAAGCACACACGCCTCTGAAGCCAGAAGATTGACTGTATGAGCAGAAAATGATTGAATGTATACAAAATCTCATGTAAAGTTACAATGCTAAATAGAGGAATTAGAATAACTCCAAACTATGCAGACCTCCAGACATTTTGGGCAGCCCAAGTCTAGTCATTGCAGCAAAGAAATTAGCTTTCATCTCAGCTGTTGAGCTAAAGTTAGTCAAATGCTTGTAGTATGTGAATGCACTGAAAAAAACAAACCCAACAGCTTTTTAAAGGAACAGTTTAGCTAAAAATGTGCCAGATGTTCAGACTAAAATACCAGTTATCCAATTTTCTTGTGAAAAGTTAATCTTCTCTTACATTTAAACCATGCTGTGTTATGTGAGGTTATACTGGAGTAAAACATGAAGGAGTGGAGAATGCCATATTGTCAGCAATACGATGGAATAGCTTATATTTGAATGGAGAAACACATCTTCAGATTTGTGCCAAGAAGATTTGCACATTTTATGTTTCATTGGGAAAGTCAACCAGATTTCACAAGCTGTGCTATTGAAGAACAAATTAACATTGGCTGGGGCCTGTGCCATAATATTATTCCTCAAAGTACAGCTTATGTATTAATTAACATTTGCAAGGCACTTTGAGGTGCTGGATGAAAGGCACACAGAGTACAAAGTTGTTGCTATGATTAATTAGTTATCACACTGGACATGTGAAGGGCTACGTTCAAGTGTTGCAAACTATTATTTATTAATTGTTGCTTTTGCCACTGGCCATCTTTGTTCTGTCCTTTAAGAACTGTGTTACTGCCCTTATTATGCACATTCTTTGGGCTGGGAGGAATGCTCTGACCTGTATGGCAGAGGCCAAGGCTTTCATCAAGCAATACCTGCAGGAAAGCAGTATCCTCTAGTTACGTGCTAAGATATCCAGCCTTGATGTAAAGACTTTAATACCACATCCCTAATGACTTGGTTAATCACTAAGCACTATTAAAAATGCATGGCATGGATTTTGCCTGTCTAAAACACATGCTGTCTTAGCATTCTGTTATTTGTTTGTCTGTAGTGCTTACTGTAATATCCAGTGCAAATACAGGAACCAAATTTTCCAATTTTTCATGTGGATGCAACTGGTCATCAAGAGCATAATAATCTACTTTGTGCATAGAGATTGGATCTCATTGTTACCAGGGTGCATCTTCAATGAAATACAGCCCATTCCTATGACCTTTGATTTCCACACCAGAAAACACCTCAGTAGCTCAGTTCAGCAAGTTTTCTCAGTTTTTCAGGAAACTAGATTAGGAAAAGAAAAGCCCAGTCCATGGTCCCACTAGGCTGATATGTTTTATATTTATGTAAAGAACTTGGGAGAAACCAAATCCAGACTGTGGTTGGTGTTTTCAGGATTATGAAGCAAATACTGCTGCTTGTTTTAACCAGTGTCATTGGAAGCTGAGAGTGGGCCTTTGCTTTTCTTTCTGTCTTTTTCTGCATTTTGAATAATTGGAGTAGAAAATCTGTATGCTCTAAGATCATTACTACTTGGGGAAAAAGCAAAGGAAAGGCAAGGACCTTTGATTTCTATTTCTCCTCCTTTTGGACAGAGAGTTCTGTAAATTATCCCAAAGGAGCTCCAATGCCTGCAGGTCACTCCATTCCACCCCTCCTCTGCATTGGAGAACATTTTCTAATAGTGAGCTGCAAAATTTGCTTTATAATTTTCCAAGCAGGAATCTTTTATGGACCTGGAAATTCCTTACCATGTCTACACCAGATATTAGGGAAGGGAAGGGAAGGGAAGGGAAGGGAAGGGAAGGGAAGGGAAGGGAAGGGAAGGGAAGAGAAGAGAAGAGAAGAGAAGAGAAGAGAAGAGAAGAGAAGAGAAGAGAAGAGAAGAGAAGAGAAGAG
>WBNP01000663.1:123369-173558 GCA_013401095.1 Passerina amoena | reverse complement strand
AACACCTTTAATTCCTTAAAAGTTGTTACACAGACAGATGGAAAAGCTCAACCTGTGGAAACAGAGAAAATTCTTGGATTGCCTCACCCTTGCATATATCTTCAAAAGCTATTTCTAATCTTGCACAGGCTGTTAATGTGGAGATAGTAGCAGTTATGAAACCTGGGCTGGATTCCAGATATGTGGTATCCAAGTGTAGAATGAAAAGGAAATCAATAGTCACTCTTCAAGGAAAGCCATGCCAGAATTGTCCGGTATGGTCTGTATTAATCAAAGCCATAACAGCTTCTTTTCATTAGTGGAGCATTAACAAGTAAACAACACTCCTGTTTTGTTATTTAGTTACACTAACCTTTTTCAACAGCTAGGCCTAGTGATAAGTTTGGATTTTCTCTGTTTATAGAAAATTGGTACATCAGCAGATTGAGTACAACTCAATATTTATGGAGTGCTGGCTTTCTGGAAATGGAGGAAACTGTTATTACTAGAAGAGTTCATTAAAATGTAAACAAGGGTGAGGAGACAGCAATGACAATAATTATTTATATATTTATGTTTGGTTTTTTTTTTTTTTTGCTATTGTCTGATTATGCTACAATGTCATGGCTATGACATGAAAGTGGGAGCTGTTTTGGGCAGTTTTCTGCTGACTGCCTGAAAGGAGGTAAAGCCAGCAGAGTGTAACATCTCTGATTCACTGGTACATCAGTGTACAGATGTGCTTCAGCAGGACCTGTTTTCTGATTATGATATGTCCCTGTATTAAAATTAGAACCATTATATTATTGTGGTATCTATTGTATTTTTAAAAAGTTATTGCAATGGAGAGGCTGGAGAATATGTTTTGTAAATGACTGGGTGAGTTCCTATCAAGTTGAGCACTTTAAAGTTACTTTGATTTAATTGACTAATAGCTGATGTTTTCTGAATACCAAATAGGTATGTATATTTTAGCTGTTACACAAGCCTAAAATACATTTATTAGAAGATTAAAAACTACTTGGCCCATTGCAGTAAAAAAAATAGGGAACAAAACTTGTTTTACAATTTGTCATCTGGGGAAGTGGAAGAGAACTTTTATTAATAAGTAAATAGTGAGCCACATACATTTTACCTATTGTTTTTAGTGTTGCTTGTCTTGGTGAGAAAGGATTTAAATGAGCAAAAGATGGCAGAACAACATGGATAAGAGAGACGAGGAAAATTAAACTATTCTTAGCATAAAGGGGGCAGTGTGGAAGTGACATGGCAAAGACTGGGAAAGGTGTGCAACTGATTTAGTTTAAAGTTTCTGTGTTCTTAAACCAAACTGAGGCATGAAATGAGATGTCTGTCATTGTGTATGAGAAATACTTGTAGGATATCTCAATACTGCATTCCTCCAAGTAAGACAAATGCAGAAATTTCAGCTTTCTCTGTGTTAAAGTACAGCTCCTGTGTGCTCCTCTAAGAATTCCAATCAGCCTGTGGTTCTTTCCCTCTGTGGCAGGGCTTGCCTTGGTGCAAGTGGGCTTTTATCCTGACCTGCAGAATGATTCCTGAGCTTTGCCTCAGGACCCTAGAGCTTTCACTGAATTTCTTTGTACACAGCTTTCAAGGTGCTCATGGATGAAAAGTACCATGCCAGTGCAAAAGGTTAAGAATTAAGATTGTGTCAGTGTGTGGTGATTGTGCATAATGCTGTGTACCAGAGGAATCCCTCTTTTCATCTGACTCGTCCATCCATCTATCCATCCATCTATCCATCTATCCATCCATCTATTCATCCATCTATCCATCCATCTATCCATCTATCTATCCATCTATCTCTCTACCCACCTACCTACCTACAGGTTAATTATGCAATTTATGAGCAAAACTGTGCAGATATCATAGCATTGCATAGACAATCCTATTAACATGCATAATTAACTGAATTTTGTTTTAATTTAAATTTAAGGAGCCATAATGACTTTTGGCTTATTTAAGCTATCCTGAAAACCCAACACAAAGGCCATGTTTCCTAAGTGGTCACCATGAAAAGAACATGAACATAAGGTACTGCAAAGGGCTCAAAGCAATCCTCAGCTGTGTGGTTCTTACTGATCACACCAACAGTGTGCTGCTAAACCTCTCTGGGATAAGTTTCAAGAGAGGACATTAAAACATATTAAGGATAAATAGCTAGAAAAATACCCATTTTCTGCTGGTGGTGTGAAAGAATCAAGCAGTTATTTAAAGCAATAGGTAATATAGTCTATATTTGCTGTATTCAGAAATAGAGCTGGTTTTAAATTGCACACAGAAGCTTCACAGTATTAAAGATGTAAAGATCCACACTCACACAGCTGGCCCTCTTGGGCTGCTCATGTGCATAAGGCTGAGTGGGGCTGGGTCCTCAGCATCTTCATCTGTCCCTTAGATGAAGTGTTCTTGATTATTAGATAGAGAACCTTACTTTGACACTGAGAGTCATGACTGGCTCAATAGAATTTGGATAGATTTCAGGTAAACTAAAGTGTATAAAAAATTTACTCAAAAAAAAAGTGTATAAAAAGTTACTCAACAGAACTCCTGTAAGTCAGTGCAGCTCAAGACTGAACTGTGTTCAGAAATACTGATAGTGTCTTAACCACATTAGAAACTGAAAAATGTAAAGATCCTAAAGTTAACAACTGAGGTATTTTCTGAGTGATATTTCACTGCAAAGTCTCTGAATGGTTTTACTAGTACAGTTTCTTAGACTGAGATGAATGACTGAAATCATGATTGCATCTGCCTATTGAGTTTGGTTGTATTTTGTAAGAAAAATTGAGGGAATAATTGAGCAGTGCTGAAGAACCTGCTTAACCTCAGGGCATGCTCACAGCTTGAATAGTCCTTGTGCTGATATCTCCAGATCTGGTGAGGGATCAAAGCAAACCGTGGTAACCCCAGCACATTCAGAGGGAAATGAGGGAGGGACAAGAGAATGTTGCCAAAAGAGAAAATCTGAATTCTGGCAATTCTGAGTCTTAAATGTAGGTGGAAGATGGTAGATAAGAAGCAGGTGTGGTAGAAATCAAGTGACTCCTCCTACTCCCATAACAGAGTGGAGGAAATCGCATGTCATGGACTCTGTATGCCTGTAGTGCCAGAAAGAAGAGGGTGGGGTTAGCTTTTCCTCTTTGTATCTAATTTTTTTCTTTTTTTCAGCTTTCTTGCCTTTGATTTTGGCTGCCCTTTGCTGATAACCAAATTCTCCAGGAACTTCCAGTATCTCACAGCTGGAAAACCACTGTTTCTGTTCCTGTCTCTTTTTTTGGATCTGCACAATAAATCAATTTTTAGTTTGTTTACCGAGCTAGACAATAAAAATTATAATGATGGTAACAATAACAAAAAATCCTGGAAATTATTAAATTACAGTTTTTCTTCACCAACATGAATTGTTGCCATTTCTCAGGTGATATTCTCCTCTTGTTCCAAACATTTAATGTAAGCATTTTTTATCCAGTGACCCCGTAGTTAAGTAAGTTGCTCTGGATTACAGAATTTTCTTTCCCATTCTGCCTAATGGGAAACAGCATCTTCTAAGAGAGCATGCAGCTGCCCTCACTGAGATGGAGTCTGGGCTCCTTTGATTGTCCTTTTGTTGCTCTGTCACTTTGCAGAAATTCTTAAATGCCTATTATTCAGCAACTTCAACATCCATCTTGTCAGCAACCAGGTAATGGAGTAATTTTCTCCTTACTCCCTCATCTTTCACACATGCTGAATGAGTGTATTTCTTACAGAGTGAAACAGCTCTATGTGAGAGGCTGCTGCATCCCTCCCTCCCTGCTTGGTACACCCCGGAATGCTCCAGGGCAAGGCACTTCCAGAAATGTTGGTTCAGATATCATCAGCCAGAAAAGGCAACTGGTCCCACACAGCCAGAGTGAGTATGCTGACAGCCAAATTTTTGGTGATAGGGGGTTGACACTACCACTTCCTCAGGCAGTTTTGTGAATCTGCTCCCCTGTGCCCCTGTTAATTCTCTCCAGATGAAACCAGCTGACCACTGAACAGTTTCAGAATGACTAAAGCAGCATTTCTCAGTCACCCTCCTCCCCTCTACTGCTGAGCCTGCTCCTTGGTGCATCTTGTTTCTTTATCATGTCTCTCAATTCTTTCTTCCTCCTCTGTATATTCCCTTTCCCTGGCTACATTCTTCCCCATTTATGGGCTCTTTTGAGTTGCCTTACACCCCTTCTTTCCAATGTGACTCTACTCTTTTCTTTGAAGTTCCCACTTCATGGCCCAAGTCACTGAGACAGCTCTTTGTGGTTGTGTCATTATACCTGAGAGATCACCAAATGAATGACTTTAGTGATAGGAAACATGCTCTCTAGGCCCCTTATTTAAATTCAGCTGGGAAGAGCATTTTCCTGTCAAGACTGACTGTTCTGCATTTAGGTACCACCATGTCTGCCTGCCTCTGTGGTGATAGTGCAGTAATTGTGCACTCAGTGGCTCTTCAGTGTTCTACTTACACATGGAATCTGTGGGGAGGACACAGCTTGACATAGAATTCCTTCCCTTGTCTTCTCAGAGTGGTTCTTGGGCAATGCAGTCACACAATTTCAGTGTGCTACTAAGAACAAATGAAAGGTACCACAGGGTTATCCCATCAAACTCTAAATGTTCAGATGGCCCAGACCTATCTCTGCTTCAGGTGTTTCACAGTATTGTCTGAACTCAAGCTGCAACAAGGGAAATACAGGTTGGATATAAGGAAAAAGTTTTTACAGAAAGGGTGATAAAGTTCTGGAATGTTCTGCCCAGGGAGGTGGTGGAGTCCCCATCCCTGGGTGGGTTTAACAAAGCCTGGATGTGGCACTGGGGGCCAGGGTTTAGCTGAGGGGTTGGGGCTGGGTTGGACTTGATGATCTTGAAGGTCTCTTCCAACCCAGTGATTCTGTGATTCTGTGAATTGTGTGAACTTCCACAGTGTGTGCAGGGTATCTGGGACATGGCAGTAGATGGAGGATGAACACATTGGACCTAAGGAGCTTTAAAAGAAATGTTCTCTCTCCTGCCTGCTCATTGCCTACACACACACTGAAAACACACAGCTCAGCAGCCACTCTGCATTTCACTGTGCTCAGGTGCTGCACTCATGAACCATGAGATGTTTACCACCAGTTGGCATCACAATGATATGAGACTTTCCAGTCATTTTCTGGATTATCTTTAAAGTGTTGCTTTAAAATTGGTTCTTAATTTGGGCTTAGAAGAGCAAGGGTAAAACATGTATTTTGAGCTCATAGTTACTATGTGGTTTTGGATAAAAAACCAAACCAACAAAGGATCTATTTGAAAATATTCTCCTTTAATCTGTGTCAGCAGTAAGGGATGAATACCAAGTTGTACAAAGCAAAAAGAGCCATTATCTTTCTATAGGTGTATAAATTATAGTGATACCCTCCCATCCACAGCATTTATTGAGGATGTTAAAGGTGAACAAGCAGAGCTCAAGTCTGCTAGACTTTCTCTATTCATTTCATTAATTAGCTCCTGTAGGCTGAGATTATTTTTCTTTTGTATTTGAACAGAACAAGAACTATAGGATATATATTATAATATGTGCTATAAGAATGAATTAATCAAATTAAAAATTTGTTTCACTTTCTTTGCTTTCTAGGTATCCTAACCACCAGTCTATTTAAAATGAGATTACCAAGCTTGAGGTGAGAATTTTACAAAATAATACAGACTTCCTTTATTCCCTTGGTGTTAAGTGTGCAGGGCTTCACAGTCTTACATATGTGAGAGTTTTAGTTTTACTGGCCAGTGGAATACAATTTGATTTATCAGGTTTTACAGAACCTCACTTCTATATGGCATTGAGTCTTAAAACAAATTCATAAATGAGCATCATTTCTATGGGGAGCATTTGGGATACACTTTTATTCTGGTAAAATATACTTGTCCACTTTTCACATACCTCATGTATAAACTGTGGATTTGCCTTAAATGAGTTTTAAAAAGGATAGATTTTTAAATACAAGAACAAAACTCTCAGAATAAGCCTTAGACTCCATTTGGTATTTCCCTTATTTGTTGCACAACTAAAATAATGACATGAAATTATTTAGCAGTCTGTGATTACTGCAAACAATGGAAGGAGATTGTTTGTCTGCTTTTTTCCACAATGAAATGTGAATTCTATGCAGTTGACTACTCTGATGTTAATAGTCATGAAATCACTTCTCCCTTAGTTTATTCAAGGGAAATTTTTCTGCTTTAAAATTTCAGCTTTTTTCCCCCCAGTTTAGAAGTAATATATATCTTTGATGCATTTATAGCCAGTTAACAGTTTTTAATTCAACAGGAACAAACCCAACAGAAGTAATTTGCATGATAGTTAGTGGTTGCTGCTGTGTCTGAAGATTCTGCCTCAGCTTCTCTCCTCACCTCCCTCTTCCCTGTGCCCTGGGAGGGCCAGAAGCAGATGTTGGGGGAAGAGAGAAAATGCAGACAAGCACAGGTGCTGCCCCACAGGTCCCCTCCTGCCTCCACTGTTTGCTGTTTCCACCATTCTCCCCTTTGGGACCTCTCCTGCAGAATTAATGCTGCTCTATCCCTCTCCTGCCCATGAACTATCTTCTATAACTGGACAATTTTAGTGACCCCAAATGAGACAATTGTAATTTCATGAGCTTGATCTGGTTAGCAGTCATGAATTTAGTCCTGGGATGTTTCTGGTATCCTGGTAGGATCTGATGACCATTAGGAGGAGCATTTGTTGCTTGGACTGACTTGCCAGGCATGGTAGAGACACAAATCCTAGCTCAATTATCTGAATGCTCATCTTTCTTTTGTTTAAAGTATTTAGCTAATATTCAATTCTACTACTGAAAATAATTGAAAATGCACCAGTTCCCTGTCATCAAATGAAGATGAATGCATTTGCTTGTCATAAGGCAAAAAAACTTCAAGCAGGGTGTTACTGTAAGCTGGTGCTGGTAGCAGACCACATGAGAGACTTCTTCCTCTATAACTTTGATCTCTTTCTCTTTGTTAGTTCCACTTATCAGTGAAAGAGAATGGAGGGAGTTTCAATTTCAATAGTGCACCACAGGCCTTGCAGCAGTGACCAGCACATGGGAGCTGCACCAGGGTGAGCAGAGCTCCTTGTAAGAGTCTCTTTGTCACACTCAGGCTTGGAGCTCCTGCTCTGGCTCTGAGTGTCAGTGCACACAGATCTAAGGCACACCTGAGGCCCAGGATCTGCTCAGAGATTTGTAACTCCCAGATACCATCTCCAGTTCACTGCAATGGAATTTGCAAGGCAAGTAGCAGAGGGTGGCTCAGTCTCATCTTGTACTGAGGATGTGCTGCCAAGGGAGGAATGGAGGACAAGCCTTGCTCTTTCAGCCAAGAGATTATGTCCTGGCTAACTGCATTTAATCAAAGTTCAGCATTGCTTAAAGTGGAAAAAGCCCCTTTGTGCCAGGGAGATGGTATCATATCTCCTGGTACATATCTAGTCCTACTGCTAGGTCCCTTGGTTTTTGTTTCAAATTGCTAATGAAATCAAAGCATATGCTGGGCCTATCCAGGGAGTGGCTTATTTTGTGTAGCTGAAGAACAATCACAAGACAATTTTCTAAAAACAATAGGAGATGAAAGAGGAAGTTTAAACCACTTGCCAGTTGAGAAAACACAATTGTGCTGATTCACATTTGTACAGAATGATAGGGGTTTTTTTTCCCCAGTTGTTCTCAGATTGCCAAGATTGTATTAATATGAGAGTGCAATAGGACACGCCCAGATGTAAGCCCAGTAATAAAACACAAATTCTCTAACTATAATTATCTCTTCAAATTTCATCTTAGGTTTCAATTTTTAGCTTCCCTTCCTGTCATTATACAAATACTCTGGTATTATTCAATGATGCTTGGGCAGAAATACCACATTTACTGACACACCACAAATTCTGAAGGGATTTATCAACAATAGTGTAGATACCATTCATAGTTCAGAAATTCACCCTGTGCAGGATGTGAATGTTCTACTGAAATCACCTGTTAGCTAGGTAAATTGAAAACTGCAGCTGTGAACAAAGAGAGGGATGTTTTGGCCTTTGTAAGTTGGCTCTTGAGTCCTTTGTAAAAGCAACTGCTGGCCAACCCTTGCCCTTTTAACCTAGGGAGATATGTCACAAAGGAGAGTTCAAGATGTAATAAAAGTAGCACTTTCTGTATGAGATATACCCTCCATAAAAGAGGAACTTCAGGCATTTTTCCCATCCAATTTCATAATACTGAATAAGAGGGAAAAAGACTTCAAATACATGACTTATACAAAGTAACTGAGATGGTGTTTAAGCTTTTAAGAAGCATCAATTGGATGCTTAGATTTCAATGTGTTTGGAAGGAAAAGCAGTCACCTCCATTGTGATTTGCCTTTGTTGAAATGAAAATGAAACTCCCGTTCACTCTACAGGGCACTACTATTTATTTTGATCGAAGCACTTGCTCAGCTCCTCGTATTACTGGTGCAGTACTAGAAACAATAAAGAACAAAATACAGAGTGAGTCCTGTTTGCCAGAAATGGCCAGGCTGACAGCAGTCCTGAGGAGCAGCTGACTCACTTCAGCAATGCTGATTGTCTGCCTGCAGGACAAAGCACCTCTTGAATATCCTCTGGGTCAGTGAGGGAGTCTCTTTCTGTACAGACACTCTCTTGCTTTGTACAGACACTTGTCACTGTCATATTTTCTGAAAAATCCTCTTTGCCTAGGATTTCTCTCCTGGGAAGCTGAGAAGCCTCAAAGAAAAAAGAAAACAATATTATCTCATTTGCTTCTCCTGTGTTTTGCTGCTTTGGAATGTGTCTGGAGATTGTTTATCCAACAGGTCATTGTTTGATTGGTTTCATGTGAATTGTTTTGACTTAATGACCAATCACAGTCAGGCTGTGTCACGACTCTGGAAGGAGTCACAAGATTCATTATCATCTTCTTAAGCCTTCTGTAAGTATCCTTTCTCTATTCTAGTTTTAATATAATAAATCTAGTATGATATTATATAATACAATATAATATAATATCATATAAATATAATATCATATAAATATAATATCCTTCTAAGAACATGGAGTCAGATTCATCTTTCCTCCCTATGATGGGGGACCCCAAAAATACCACAGACACTCTCTTGTTTTGTACAAACACTCTCTTGTTTTGTACAGTCTCTTGGTCAGCTCCCATGTCTTGCACATCCATTTCACCCCCTTCCCTAGGTTACAGAACATAAACTCAGAAAAATGGCTGTTACTTTGCTCAGGTCTCACAGAGTCTAGGATTGATACCATAGTGTGTTTGCTGAGTCACTGGACAGTTCTTTAACTTTTCAACAACCATTCTGGGGTGTAAGAATGGGCACAAATTCCTGTCCCTAAATGGATCCTCTCTGGCTGTGATGTGTTGGCCTGATTTTTTAAGATTTTCTAAGCCTTCTGATTTATACATTCTTGTAACGAACTTTCTCACACACTTTATGTAAATAACTTATTGTTTTGCATTCTTTCATGGAAGAAGAGAAATTTGATGGACTGTTGGTTTGTCCAGTGTCATTGGAGAGGTGGTACTGGCACCCTCCAATCCACTGTCACTTTAAAAAATCTAGAAACGCTAAAGTCAAAATTAAGCTTCCCCCTTTTTTGCCCTAGAAAATCCAGTGTCCACATCTTTCTGTTCCATGTCCTAGAGTGACAGTTCTGTACTTTCCCAGTGGGACAGGTGCATTTGGCTCTCTCAGAACCTGGGAATGTGGGAAGCAGAGTGACAGAACACATTGCAGTGTGCAGGACAGCACTGAGGGAATCTGCTCCCAGTCCAAAATCCAGAAAGAATGGGTTTACATCCAAACAGGCCCAATGTGCAAAGCTTCCAAGTGATTACTGCCTGTCATTCATATTCTAACTTTGGCTTGGTGCTTCCTTATTTTTCACTGGACTTTCAGGACTGTTTTCACAGATGGATCATGGCAGTAATCATTTGTAAAAAAACCAGCTCTTAGCCTTCTCATTCCTTACTGGGAACTCAAATTCTTGAAACACATAATTTTTGGGGGGTGTTCTGATTTTATTCAAATTATCAAGAAAATTATTTTCTTCTGATTTTATTGGATTTGGTTCTGCTGTGATAAGTGCTTGATCACAGATACACACAAAGCTGTCTGCAGGAGTGTTGTTCCTGTGCAAACACTGAGTGAGCTTAGGTTACTTCAGTTCTATTGCTTAAATAGGATGAACTCCCTAAAAAATTGCAAACCTCTCTGTTGCTGATTTGGAGCCTCATGATTAATTGACTTTATGATTAATTGACTTTAAACATTTATATTGTAAAAGCTTATACACCAAGTCATTTACTTTACATAAGTCATGTATTTGAAATCTTTTTCCCTCTTATTGAGTATTATAAAATTGGATGGGAAAAATGTCTGAACTTCTGTGTTCTGATTTTATTCAAATTATCAAGAAAATTAGAAAAAAAATCTCAAGTCTTTGTTCATCTCTTTCTGAAAAAATCAGGTTTTATAGCTTACTACTCCACTCTTTCTACAGCTGTGAGTTTTTGAATAGCCTTACATGGTGTGTCCTTGACTTGCACCTCATTGCATGTGCTAGCAATCTGCATGGATGCTGATTAAAAGAAATACAAAGTATGACCTATCAATTTAGGTCTTTGTATGTGTGTACATGCCTCTAATGTTTTTTTTTAAAGGATAGATGTTAATTATTTTAATTGGTAAAAAATTAAAATTTTTTTGTGTGAAAATCAGGCTTTAAAAATATGAAATTTCTCATCTCATTGTTTTCTTTTCCTGTTATATTGTGAGTGCAGAGATGTGGAAGCAAAACGGAGAAGGAGATGTCAAAAATTAAGCAACAAAATTCAATAATACCAGAATGATTAAATGAATTTAAATTGTAAATAATTTTATTGTAACTTTATGTAAAATATTCAATTTAAATTTTAAATTAAATAATAATTTCTTGACACTTTTTGACAAGTTCTTAATAACGTGTGTACAGTATTTAAAATTATTATTTTAAAATAGCACCCTTTTGACAGTTATTTGAATTGTATCACTAAACATCAGAATATCTCAGCAATTAATGAAAATCTACAGAAACTGGAAGATGGGACTGAAATAGTCCTTTCTAAGCCATTGTATTGGTTTCCATGGGGACTAGCAAAAAAAATACTGGCAGTGAACCTACTGGGGAGTTTATGGCAAACATCTCTTTAAAAGTTTTTTAAAAATTTATTTTAGCGTCGTTTCAAAAACCAAGCATAAATATACACATTTCATGAGTGCACAAATAAAAGAAACACTTTGCATTTATTTTAAGCTGCCTAAAAAGAGTTTAACAGTCACTGCAGGAAATTGAGAGTTTGTAAAGCTGCTACTTTATTTGTAGGCATTTGAGGGTAAACATGAATCAGATTATACAGCACAGAATAAAAGTCTTCAGTAACTTGCAATATTTCATTCAGAAAAGATTTTTTTTTAATTCATATGAATAGGAATTACAGAAAATCTACAAGATGTGTAATACTTTAACCCTGCAATATTATACAAGCTTGTATATTATTATACCAAATACTCAGAATAAAAGAGCAGTTGTATTGTTAGTTACTACTGTTCACACAGCACACACTATTTGTGTTTAAGTTCTTGTACAAAGTTTGTGTTTAAAAGTTTGTACAATCTTGTGGCATAAATAGGGCCAAATTTAAGATACAGCTTTAGCAAAATGAAGATTTGGGAATATTTCATTTTTCCAGGACTTCTGTAGAATTTGGAGGATCCAGAATATCTTCTGGCAACTTAGATTCATGCTGATATAGAAATGATGTCATTGGCTGGAGTCCTCAGAGAGGTTCAGTACTCCAAGCTCTACTCCTGAGATTCCTTTACAGATCCCAGCTGTGCAGAGAGCTGGGAAAACACTCCAGGACAATGTGAGTCCTTTTCTTGCCTGGAAATTCATATCTCTTTGGGAAGATACATACATGCACAGATATTAATCAAGATTTTAAATGCAAAAAGTTATCTGCAGGACCCTTTGAATGTTGCCAGTGTGTGTTTTTCTGTATCTCTGTGCTTCATCTTGGGGCAATCTTCTTTCTTTTTTGGCTGAATTCCTCCCAAATGAACAGAGCTGTCACTGGCCTCACTGTCCCTTCTCCTCCAGGGTTTATCCAAGCTAACAAGCCCTGTACAATTTGAGATGAAAGTTGGGAACTGTTCTTGTCAGTCACTTGGTCTCTGGTCATAGACAAACTCCATCTAGACCCCAGGAGTGAAAATCAACAGTTATTGATGTTTTCAGGAATCAGAAAATTCTGCACCTTCTCCTGGGTAAAATGGCTGTTCTGTGTGTGATGTTGTGCTATTTCAAAGAGAGTTTTTTATAATCTCATCTAACTCTAATATTGGCCAACTAGCCCTAATCTAGCTGCTAATTTATGTGGTATTAGGGTAGAACGTTTTATGAGGGTCTTTCAGTATAGTATTCTGAAAAATACTGAAATGTATAATTAATAAAATTTTATGGTTTTGTGTAGTGTGGGCTTATTGTAGAATAAGCTTTCTTTCCTTTTTTTTTTTTTAACTAAATAGGAAGATATAATTTTGCCAGTGAAATTCTTCAGGCAGATGCCCTGGTTTAAAATAGGATTTTTGATTGCCATTATTAAAACTGCTTGCATCCATTTTGACTCTTATGAAGGTCACCCAAACAGACAGGTCTGCAGAGCAGGGCAGTGCAGGCATTGTCCATGGCACCACCCATCCTTTTTGTACCTCACCCAGCTGGGAAAGACTCTCAGTCAGTAAGGGACCCACAAACATTGAAACCTCAGAGTAATGGAGTTTATTCAAACTGGCCCCAAAATTTGCAACTGAATAGCAGCTTTGTGAGAGAGATGCTCAGGAGGCTCCAACTCAGCAACAGAGAGGTTTGCAATTTTTTAGGAAGTTCATCCTATTCAAGCAATATAACTAGAGTGACTAAGCTCACTCAGTGTTTACACAGGATCAGCACCCCTGCAGCCAGCCCTGTGTGTATCTGTGAGCAGGCACTTATAGCAGCAGTATCAAATCCAAACCTTTTGATTTTGGATACCAGGATTGTTTTTCTTACCCAGCTGGTGAGATACAGTAGTGAATTACCTCTCCTATTAAGGCATAGATTCCCATGCTGCTCTAAAACTCCCTGACAAAATTGCTCCTAAAATCCTCCAGCCCCCCAGCTGGAGTGTCTGGGCTGGAAGGCAGCTGACTCCTCAGCAGGAAGAGCAAACCTCCTCCAGGAGGTGATTCCAGCTTCCAGGAGGCTGGATTGCCCATGGATATGTCTGTCCCTTGTCACTGCTTTTGCAAAAGTTTCCCTTTTAGAATTACTCTTTTTGTAGTAAAAGCAGAGATAGAGCAATTGAGCAGTCTGGTCTTTAATCATAATGGTTTTCTGTTTGGACAAATCAGTTGCCATGTGTGCATTTCATGTCACTTTTTTGGTTTTCTGCCTTATTTTCGCATTTATGAGTAGTGCATGATGATCTCAGAAGGGCAGTGTTCAAAGTGTGAAGAAATTTCAGTTTCCTGGATGAAAGCTCCTATATAAACATAAAGAATTGTATTTAGCAGCTAAAGTCTACAGTTAGGCAGGAGAAGCTTTATTTAAACTTTTGTTTGTGCAGTTTCATATAGCTGTTGCAAGCCCTACCTTTAAAGGGAGCTTCTTTGCCATTGATTTTAACTGAATTTGATCAAATCCCAAGTGGTGAGCAGGCTTTCATTCTTTTCCTAGTTGCATCTTAACTTTCCAAACTTTGGTGATCTGGAAACTGAAAGGACTAACTAAAAGGACTTTGAGTCCCTGTGTGGTGTGGAAACTGTGCAATATTTCAGCCTATTTGCAAGACACTTACAAAAATATTCAAAACTTCTTTTTATGATCTGCTCTCTGTCTTCACCTCAGCCTTATTTCTCAAATTCTCAGCTCATGCAGTAATTCCTGCTGCCAAATTGCTCCTCACAGCGATGGTCCTGCTGGCAGCAGGGCTGAGGGACAGTGTCAAAGCCATAGAGAGGTGTGGTTTGCAATGACATTTTATGGACTGTGGCACTTTATGACAGTAAGTCACATTGCTTGGGCTCTCCAGATGTGTGCAGATGTGTATTGTGCATTCTTTTATATATTTTTATGGCAGTTTGACTGGGTTGCAGTAAATTTGGCAGTGAGGTTGTTATCATTGCTCCTTAGGTGATGTGCTGCCTCTCTCAGCAAACCCCAGAACTTCAAGAAGCAAGATTTCCCTTGACTGAGGTTCTAGGACTAGGGCAAAAAGAACAACAGTGCTGAGAATCGCCTAGATACTGGTTTAGATCAGTGCAATGTACTTTAATTTTCTGGTCTAATCCAGGAGAGGGAGCTAACTTTCTAGCCATCAAGTCTGGCACACAGTGCTGGAGCAGCTTTTTTCACAGCTGATATCCCATGTCTAAATGATTATTCACATATGCTGTCCCTGAAGGAGAGTCATCTTGGGAGTGCAAAACCACCCTCTCAAAACATTGGTTAGCTCTGTTCAGTGCAGTAAATATAATTGCATGACATATTCTTGACAGGGGAGTATTTATTGTTAATGTATTTTACTATAATTTAAACACTGTTGCACATTGTTTGCTCTCTTCGCCCACTCTTCTGCCTTTCCCCTATTAAGGAATATTAAGAGGATCTCATTTCAGTTTCTCCACTGCAGCAAATGTGGCTCTGTGGGAAAGCAGGGCAGCAAACACTCCCCAGCACAGTGAGCAGGTGTGTTTGCAAGCTCCTGTAGTGCACTGCCAGCCTTGGTTGGTGTTCCAGGCACAGAGTGAGCAAGGAGCAGTCCCAGCAATCCCCTCCAGAGGAGGAGGCTGGGAGCAGCCCATGGAGCCCAGCTCCAGGACATGTCTGTGCCCCTGTGCCCCCTCCCTGCCCCCCTTACCAGCCCCTGCCTGCAAAGCTGCTCTCCTGCCCAGCTCCCACTGCAGCACACAGCCTGGGCTGACACAGCCCAGAACAATTCCTATTTGTTGGAACAAGTTAACGAGTTAGAGAGGAGCACAAAAGAAAGGAGGGAGACAGCCCTGGGTGTTTTATGGGTCCACAGAGGGGGAATGTGCAGGCAGTTGTGCAGAACATCTGTCTCTGGGCTGTCCTGGGGGATCACTGGCCCCAGGCCTGTGCCTGTGCAGCTCCCACAGCCACACGTCCCCAAACCATGGGCAGGCAGGAGCTGACCTTGCTGCCTGGGTGTGGGACACTGCTGGGTGCTGGCCCAGGCTCTTATCTCTGGCCTTGGTGCCCTCCTGGGCAAGCAGTACCTGCTGAGGCAGCAATCCCATGGCTTTCTCTCTCTTCTCTTTCTCCCTTATTGCTTCTTTTCCTTCCCCTGTTTCCTGTCTCTCACACACAAGCTGTAATTGTTAAACAGACAACTTTGAAAATCCACTATTCCTTCAATAGAAACATTCAGACACTAGAAAGAAAATGGAACTGGAGTGGGGTTTTTTTGGTCTGTGTCTGGATTACTTGAGGAGTTTTATAACTTTGTGATTTTGGGTGCTTAAGGCTGGAGAAAAGTTGAACTGAGAAGTGGAGCCCTGAAATTCTTCTTTCTGCACAGAAGGCATAAACCACTGAGTGCACAGCAGATGGAATCATTTGTGTGTGTTACTTATTTTAATACAAAGGAACATGGGGGAAATTAATATGGAAAAAAATCAATTTGCCACATATTTAAATTGACCAGGACATGACAGTTCCAAGGAAAGGGAAAGAACTTTATAAGCCTTTGAACATTTTTCATGTTTGTTTCACAATAGGCTGATGTTAGTAAACAAGTAAAACCAAAGACCATAAATTCTCCATGTCATGTTATCTAGCAACAAATTTTGATCCAATTAATGAGGAATAAGTAAACACTTCAGTAAGTAGGTAAAAGTAAGCAAGTTTCTCAACTGAGGACTTGAATATAGCAGTGTAGTAGTATATTGGCACAGATTTGTGCATAAATTACATTATTTATGTAAACTTGAGCTATCTATGATGGAAAAGTAAAAAGAGCCATCAGAGCTGTCCACATCTTGAAGTGATCCAACTTGTGACAGTAGTCAGTTTGGAAATACATCTCATGTCACTGGAAAATACTCAGTAATGCTGTAATAGTCCTCTTGAAAAGTGTGGCCATGAAGATTGGCCCTTTAAAACCTAGTGGATGTAATTGCAGCAGTTTATTGAGCGAAGTAGACCATTTTTTCTATTATCCATAAAGCTTGAGCATTTTTTTTAATTATTTATTTGGAATTAATGAACAAAGTGTGCAAGTGTGTTTCAACCTTGAGAACTGTCTGCCGTGGTTATTACTTTAGAATTCACTGTTCACACTCTGTAATTAGCTAAATAACTCATGTGGGTTTGTTTAGCTGCTGTTGGATGTCTCCCTTATTTATGGTTTTCAAGAAAGCTGGACATACAGTGAGGTGAATTTTGTCTGAGTGATCATGCAAATTTCAGAGCACCACATCTTTAAATTAGAAGAGCAGATAAAGAAATCAGCCTCTCCTGTTTACTGCTGTGACTTTTGGTGTCCAGCTGTAGATAGGGGATGTTTGCTGGCCACCAGTGCAGGTGCCCTTTGTGGTACAAACCAGAACAATTCCTCCTCCAGTTAGAATGTCACAATTTGCAAACATTTTATCACTTACATCTGTTTTGTGAGGCCAACATTATTACCCAGTTAATTGTCACGTTATGTTGGAGCTTATGATAGACATCTTTTGCTGTAGAGCTTTTTCTCCAAGTGATGAATAACAAACTTTTGAGTAACAAAAGTGTTTCTTGTTGGAGCACAACTGTCAGAACTGTAGAATATTGGGAATGCACGACCACCAGTGCCATTGTCTGTCCCAGTGACTGCTGAGGGAGGCAGAAAAGCCTGGCCCAGCTTTGTGAGTGTCACTGCCTCATATCCTGCCCACTACAGCTCAGCTCTGAGGCTGATGGATATTGAAAATGAATTTTGAAAATGGATATTGAAAATGAATATTGAAAATGGACATTTTCTCGACTACTCGCAGTCACATAACTGGCCCTTTAAATTAGGCAACAGGATTCCAGACACCAGTTATGGCAAAAATGCACAATGTTCATCTCCATTATCTCTGTTATTTAAGGCTTTCAGAAAACCACTAACCTTCACTCCTACACTCAAACAAGCACACACTAGCACACAGAGCTAAGCCAACTTCTTAACTCCCAGTCATTAAGGATGTCAAAACATTCTGATATATGATGTAAACTTATTATGACTGGATTTTGTTTTTATTAATGTAAGGGCTAGGTTGTGAAGAACAGAAGATTTTTTAAGCCTCTTACTCCTTAGGGACAATGTGATTTGGTGGTTTAACATTGTAACATTTTTAAAGGGCTTGTTAAGCCCTAATCGGAGCACATTAAGCACTAGCATTTTTAAAGTGCATAATAAAACCTAAATATTTTAATAGCATATAAACCTGTAACATAAACCCAAAACAGTCACAGTGTTGTCTTTTTACTTGTGTTTTTCCTATAACAAGTTCTAACGAGTAACTGATACTTTTAAGAAAGATTAGAAAGTTGAGGGTTCCTTGGTGTTCTTCCTGTTGAAATTTTTTTTAAAAAAGTCAGGAAATTTCTGTGTAAGAAAATTATATTTGGGGTGAAATTTTAAAATTAATGCAAGGAAAAATTTACTGTGAGAGTTGCCATAGCTAAATGCTGACAAATGAAGTATACTGATAGAGAAAAGGTTTTGTTTCAGTAAAACAATGTTTTATGCTGGGAAAATATTTTTGCTTGAGAAGTTTTACTCAGATCTCATAATTTTGGAGGTTTTGTCAATGAGGACTGTGGAATGGGCTATTGCCAGTAGAAAAAGTTCACTGAAGATCTGTGGGAGGATTTTTTTATTTATTAGTTAGTTAGTTTTCAGTATAAAACTGGGATTCCAGAAAAGAGTTAGGAGTTCATTGGTACTGGAGCCCAGCAATTTCCTTTAAGAAAAATTTAAAAAAAAGGAAAATACGATGTAGCCTGTGAGCCTCTCTTCTTAATTGGTTTGGAACCTCTTGATGAGTGATACCAGGCTCACCTTCCCTCCAGGGAGCTGAGCACACCACTTGTGCACTTCCCAACCCCTCCCAGGTTATGGTAAGGCATTCTGAGCCACCTTTTGGACATTCCAGCTTTGCTGAGGTGTTTGGGGGAAGTTGTGGCTCAGCCATTCCATCTTAGGTTTGATGGCAGCTGCTCCTGCTTTCCTATAGTGGCTGTGACCCCCAACACCTTCCACAGTGGTGGCAGGAGGAATGCCTTTGGAAAAGAGTTTATAAAATGGCTTTGGAGACAGCTGGTGAGGCTGAGTCAGAGCTGTCGAGGTAGTGCCTGACTGAGAGTGAGCCACAGCCCCCCCTTGATGTGGGCAGTCACAATGATGTGGAAACACACTTGGAGATTTAGTCTGTAAGCCTTTAGTGTGTATCCAGGCAATTCCTCTGTTGTATTTGCAGGGACTTTTGTGGCATGAAGGAATGATGAATCTGACTCCATGTTCTCAGAAGGCTAATTTATTACTTTAATATACTATATTATATTAAAGAATACTTATACTATACTAAAGAATACAGAAAGGATCCTTACAGGATGCTAAAAAGACAATAATGAAAACTCCTGACTCTCTCCAGAGTCCTGACACAGCTTGGCCCAGTTGGCCAAAGAGTGAAAACAACTCCCAGCAGAATGCAATGGAACAATCACCTGTGGGGAAACAATCTCCAAACACATTGTACATGAGCACAGCACAGGAGAAGCAAATGAGATAAGAATTGTTTTCCTTTCCTCTGAGGCTTCTCCGCTTCCCACGAGAAAAACCCTGGGTGAAGGGATTTTTTCAGAGAATGTGAATTGAATGCCACATTCTTCTGCATGGCAAACCTGCCACCATGAGAGACACCTCAGTTCAGTGGCCTGAAGTGAGCACCTGTGGAAGCTGCACCTGCCTGTGCTGCTGCCTCTCCATGGCTGCTGGGATGGTGGTGAGTGAGCAGGCTGTGGGCACCAGCTCCAGGCTGGCTCTGCACAGCTGGAGTCCTCCAGCAGCTCTGTCTGGAGAGCTGGCTGGTGTTCTGTTCATGGAAAGTGCTTCCTCTCTCAGAGGGCAGCTTCTGGAGTCAAGGTTTTTGATGTGAGGGCCCTCAAAGCGAGCCCAGGGCCCCATGGTGCCATCAGGGCCTTGACTCCCATGTGGGTTTTCTCCAGCAGCTCGGGAAAAGCTGCGCAGTGCAAGAGCAGCAAGGGGCTTCTCTGCAGGTGAACCATGTTCTGATCAAATTAATTGTCAGAGGAAACTAAAGGAGCATTGTGGATTTGGCCTTGTGTCTGGGCGCTGTTACTCTGATACAAAAATGACTTTGTTTGTTTGCCTGTCTGATTGTTTATTTATCTCATGCAGTAGTTGGAAGTAGTTAAAATAAAACATAAAAGCCCATGCTTATTCTGGAATAAGAGTGGTTACAGGAAGGAAGAAATAATTCTGACATAACTACAGAGATTTAACTACAGCAGTGCAGTTGTACCTTGTAGCTAGGAGAGCATTTCTGTGGAGACAAGCTCCAGTCACAGAAACACAATCTTAAAACATTGCTGACCTCATCCATAGAAATAACTCTGTGTAGTCTCAGGCCAATGAGTAGTATTTACTACAAAAGTGTTTCCTTTTAGTAAATAACTTGAGTCAATAGAAGGACAAGGTTTCATATTTGTATGAGTGCATTGTGGCATCAGCATTAGTGATGTTCTGCAAAACAGGGAACCTCTGAGGTGAATGAAACAGGGCTGAGGATGGGCTGCTACAATGATGTTGTTGTACCCATGATTTGGAAATGATGCAAAGGATCTTTCTCAGGCCTTTAGCTCTATGACAAGCAGAAGAGCAGAGGGGGAAAACAGTACAAAACACCTGCCCAGAGAGTTACAGCTGAGGCTATGTCTAAGGAGGTTGGGCTCTCCATTCTGTTTCTCCCCAAAACCTTCCCTCAAACCTGTTTGTTTTATCTGTATTTAAAAACAAACCAAAACAGAAACAAAAAAGCAAACAACCCCCCAACAGATCTTAGTCTTTGCCTATGGCTTCCCTGTGAGATTCAAATATTGCAGTTTAGAATAATCTGGCTGGGATCCCCCACCCTCGTGTTCCCTGCAAGGAGAGATGCAAGGGAGGTCTTTGGTTGCACAGATTAAGCTGTGTCCCTGTTCTGCTGCTCATGCTGTGCTGCCAGGGGAGAAGGAGGAGGAGTTGGTGTGTCACCCTCCTCTCCACTGAGTCTTGTTTGGCAGAGGGTCACCTATGCTAGGGGCATCTCAAAAAAATGCCAGATAGGCAACTTGACCCAGCAAGGATCAGCACTGATGGCTAAAGGGAACTGGTGAGGGAGTGGCGTGGTGACTTCCTAAGTGCCACTTCTAAATTGTGAAAAATCTGCACTGCAGATTCCCCCTCTGTCCTTGTAATTTGTTCGTTTTTGCTTTGAATTGTGCAGCAGTGGATGCTATCCTCGTGTCTCTGGGAAGGAGCCACGTCGTTCCAGAATTACAGGATGGTTGCAGCAGGAAGGGAACTGTGAAGGTCATTTTGTACAAACACTCTGCTCAAGCAGGGTCACCTAGAAGAGCTTTCCCAGGTATATGTCCACACATCTTTTAAATATCTCCAAGGATGGAGATTCCACAACCTCACTGGGCAGCCTGTTACATTTTATGGAGAATATCTGAGCCTACCCTGTCTTCTGCCAGCAGCTTAGTGCACAGATTGTTTTTACACCTACAGCCACAGTTCCTCTGTGCCCTGCTGGCCTGAAGGATGGCATCATGGCATTCTTCACATGGGCACTAAGCAATGGCAGCACCACCACCTGCTGCAGCATTACACTGCTACTCAGTTTTCCTCAGCTGAGCATGCTTTTTAAAGCAGGTTTTTCCCAATTACTTTCTATTTTTAGGGACACTATCTGACCTATTTTAGGATGGCATTTGTAGACTCATTCTGGAGGTCATCAAATGCTCGTAGAACATATTTGTCTGATGGTAGGACTGCTTTGGTGACTTACTCTGTAGCCAAAACCTCAAAGGATGAAGCATGCAGATTCTAGATGCTCTGGCATCATAATTTATTGTGTTATATAAGTGAACACCAGGCAATTTACCTTACTTCATTGTTCTGAAAAACTGCATTTTTGGTGTAGAAGAAGACTTGAGATAGTCTATGCAAAGACAATAATCTATAGAGTATGTGAAGTGTTTTTATTTTGAAGGTGGGAGATGTGGTTGCCTTACACAGGGGAGAATCAGTTGTGAAAAAGTATTTGGGAGGTGCAGGGAAAAAAAGCTAAAAAAAGTAGGCTAGGAAAAATTGAGAGAACCTATTGAAAATCCCAGCTGCTTTCTGTATGGTGTGTGCCACACTGAGATCATAACATTTCTAAGCTGCTGAGGTGAGTGGAGTACCTGGAGCTCCTTCAGAGTCCACAAAACCCACGTAAGGAAATGCAAGTGAGCTCTGCAGGGGCTGAGAAATAGCATTACACATAGTGTGTGCTGCCTGGATTAACTGTACTCCTGAAGATAATCCAATCTCACCTTCTCATAGCCCTTCTCATTTCAACAGGAGTGTTTATCTGGGGATGATGAGTGTTCAGTCTGTTTGACAGGTATTGCTTCCATCTTACTGCAGAGCTGCCTGCAGGTTACAGGTGCTGTTTTTATAGAATGCAATGGATGTGTCTAGCAGGGAAAAAAGCTCACATGCTTCTCTGGTTGTGCACTGAGCTGGCTGGAAGTGAGTACAAACAGCAGCACAGGACTAAGCCTTTGCTTATTTACCTGCCTCATTAGCAAGATTTAGCATCTCAGATTCATGACTGTGGTGAATGAAGTGGCTTCAAAAGTTCAGGTAATGTCTGGCTAGGAAGGACAATCAGCAGAAAATTCTCATGCATGGTGATCTGTAAAGACATCTCACTCATTAAGAGATTGGAGTTACAGGGACAATATTTGGAGGCTTTTTTGTTTAAACATAATTATCTCTTTAAAATAGGAGTATATGTTTTAGGGTATTTAATCAACTTGACTGCAAGAATTGATGAAAAGGAAAGACATAATTAGGGAAGTTTTGCCAGATGCTTGTGAATTCTAAATTTTAAAAATACATGTATGATTGCCTGCCAGAAATATCTTCAGGAACCCAGTAGTTTTACTTAGCTTGGCACAGGCTTGAAAACTTGCAGTGGTGGAAATAAAATTGAGATATGATTGCTTTTTAACAACATGTATATTTGCAAATTATTAGTATAAATAAAAAACACCCTTGGGTAGTTCTTAAATTTGGCAAATGAATCAAACCTTTACAGGCATCATTTACAGAGATGAAAGCACGTGGTCCAGGATAAAAAGCAAGGAGAGAGTGGCATGATATTAAATGCTGAAACTTACACCCTGACTTAGAAGCATGTTTCACTAGGTTAAAGGGCAGGTTTGAGCCTCTTTCAGTAGGCTAAAATATATAAAGCCCTTCAAAAGAAAGAGTTGATGGGTAGAAATGGAAGCTCCTAATTTATGCCAATACACATTTTATAAAATGTGAAGAGTTTAGGTGAAGTATGCTCCTTTTCAGGCAGCATATAGAATTGTAACAGCTTTTAAATAGAGTGCAAGCTCTCTTTTTTCTCAGAAAAAACCCCATTGATGTGAAACTGAAAACTCCTTTCAGATGTCTGCTGGGCTGGCAGGGTGTCAAATAGTTTGGCTTGACTGTCTCACTCCCTTCACATTGTTTACAGACAACATCCTCAGCTCCAACTGACTGGATGGAAACACCAGCTAATTATGGGCCAGAGGATTTGGAAAAGGGAAACCAAGGCAAAAGGGAAATTTGAAAAAAACCCAAACATACTAAAGAGTCTCCATGTCTTAGACAGGTCAGGAATATACCTTGCTGCAGGCACATCACAAAGTGCTGTCCTAAGCAAAGGGTGTGGGATGAGAGAGAGAGAAAGGAGGTAGAAAGAAACCAAAAATGTTTTCAGACAAGTGCTTTCTAGCATCTGATTATAACTGGGAAAGTTATAAAGTATAAATAAAGTATAGCTGGGTGACCCCCAGCTTTTGCTCAGGTGCTGTACTCTGGTCTGAAATGTCTTCTAGCCAGGGCACATTTGCCAAACCCAGGGAGGAGGGGGCACTTCCCACAGGGCCCTTTCTGGTCAGGGCACATCAAATCTGCACTGCCAACGTGGATCTCAGCTGGATCCACAACTTTGGCATCTCTGGGAGAGTTTCTTGATTTAGAATGGTTTAAACCAAATGTTGCTGAAGTGTGTGCCTGTGCTAGCCCCGATTTGCCTGTAGTGTGCACTGGCACTTGTGTGCCAAATTATTCAGTGCCTTTGGTCCTGCAGTGCCTTTGCCATGGTGCTCCTGGGAGACAGGCAAGTTCTCCTGCAGCTGTTGGAAAGGACTCCTAAAGCCTCCCAGCCCAACACCCTGTGAGACAGGACACTGTGAAATCCAATTGTATTTGTATGGATTTGGAGGGGAGGGCTCACATCAAAGCTGGAGAGTGTGATGGAGCATGGAAGCTCATGAGAGGTTATTGGCCACCTACAGATTTAGAGTTATTGGATCAAATTTGGGGATTGGACAAGACAATCTCCAGAGGTCCCTTCCAACTGTAACCATTCTGTGAGTCTGTGAAATTTGATAATACAGCCACCACAGCCTCCCCCAGGTGGAGGCTTTGTTTTGGTGTTAGCCAAAGCTGAAATTTTAAAATATATAATGCTTTCTCTTATTTATAGTCTTCTCTTTGTTTTGGTTTTATACCCTCTCTTGGCAAATGTAGTTGAAATAAATAATGTGATGCAGAAGGTAACTGAGAGTCTGTCAGGCTTTTATCCTCTGTTATCTGTGTGATGTGGAGTTTTGCATAGACAGAGGTGATTAGTGACCAAGTGACATGGATTTCAGTGCCTTATCCAATAAATTCACTCAGCTTTGCACAGATTCATATGAGATTCTCTAATTTTTTGGGGGAAAAATAAAAGAAATCAACACATTAATGTCCAATTTATGTCCAGTAGTTCATCTGTTAAAAAAAATTACATGGAGGGAAAATAGAAGAGCTGGATACTGCTCTGAATAAGGGAGTTTTCTCTGGGAGCCTTATCTACCTGTTGTGCTTATCTGTTCTCAGGAATTACAATGTGGTTAGTTTACAGCCTATTATGCAAAGTTGCATGCAATGTGTTAATGATATTGGTAATTTAGTAACTCTGTTCTGCACTAATTAGTAAAACTGAATATCATATTGCTCATCCTGGATCCCTTTCAATGCTGCTGCATTTTTTTTTCAGTGTTTTAGCTCTTCTCATTAAGGCATGTATGCACAAGTCAACATCCCTTGGGAACCTTGGGAAGAAACCCAAAGCCCCCAGCATTTTATTGTGTCTGTCATATTAAGCAAGAAAATAATCTGGTGGTTTGATAAAGAGATTATTGTGGCAGGACATCTTCTGTGGGTTAGGGAGTAGAACTGACTAGAATCCTTTTCCATCACCTGTCTTAAATGTAGGGTAAATGACAAAGCTCTGTATTGGGAATGTGACTGAGAGAGGTTTTGGCACAGTAAATCCAATTATGGCCTCACATTCAAATGTTTTGGGTAGAGGTAGGTAAAATTGAAGGTTACACACTGTAAAATCCCTGTCATGTTTATTCCCAGTGTTATAATTTGCAACAATTAAAAAAAAAAGATTAGGCATACTTGCCTTCTGTGAAGTCATTGAACAGGAAAGGTTTAGTGCCACAGTAAGAAAAAGCAGCTATTTGGAAATGGTCCTACCTTAATATTAGATATGGAAATGTGTGTCAAATCTGTATTGTGCTGAGTTCTCTCAAGACCACTGTGAAATGCAGATGTGTTAGCACGTGAACATCTTTTGGAGAATGGATGGATGCTTCACTTAAGGACCTAAGAAGAGACCTGCTGCTTGTTCCCACAGCTTGAGTATCAACCTAGACTCCCCAGACTTTTCCAAAGTACACAGGACAATCCAATGTAAGGATTGAACAGCCCTCTGGGAGGAACTCCAGAAGCTGAGAGAAGACCTGAATTGATGTTTCAGGTTAACAAACCCAACTGGATCACACAGAGACCTTGAAATACTTAAAAGATCTGATGCCAGATCTTCATGTGGAACATTCTGTACTCCAGTACACCAGCAGAGCCTTTGGGACCTCAGTGATGTACATGGGAAACCCACATCAGCTGGGTTGGTTCTGAGCTGGTTATCAGCACTCAGGTAGAGAATTGGAGGTGATATTCACTAATTAATTCACTATTATACATTCACAATAATTCACTATTCTCTAACAGTTTTGCCTTCAGAGTTCAACAGCACTCAAAAAAATTAAATGTAACATTCAAATTTAGTGGAGAGAAATAGAGAAAAAAAAAAATCTGTTAAACAGCTAAGAGACCCATCAGGAAAAGGAAATAGTGAGCAGAGTAGGGCCACAGAGTAGCTGTGTCACTGAGCCCTAAGCAAGGCTTTCAGTGGGAACTTCACTGAGGGAAGGCTGGCACAGTTCCCACTGAAATCTGTGGCAATTTTTCAGACAGTTCAGTAATTCCTTTCCCCCCAGTACTGGCATAACTCAGTCATGTTTCACACTTGCTGAAGAGAAAAACAAGCAGCTTTCTGGGGTTGATGCTGTTTTCACACCAATATTCTCATTGAGCTTTCATGGTAAAAAAATAGGAGTGGGACTGTACTCAGCATGAGGACTTGGGTTAATTCACCAGCTGAAATTCTTGTCATCCTCATGTGGAAAGCTCCCAGCCCAGCCTCCAGTGCCCAGTTGGTGCTGGTACCCTCAGAGGTCTGGCTGAGGTGCTGTTCACTCTTCCTCCTGCTCTCTGTGACCCAGGGATGGTCAAGGCAGCCTCCACACACATCTCCGTGGTCCCACAGTGTCTTTTCCATGGCTGGAACAGTGCTGAGGGGATCATATAGAAACCTTTGGCATCATCTCTTTGTCCTCCTGCACTGGCTGCAACACATTAAGTCCTGCAGAGAACTTGGAAATTTGTAATGGATATTTTTCCCTCTTTCACTTGACAAATACTTCTACCCTACTGCAGAACAGGGCTGTCTTGTATTTGCTAATGGGGTTCTTCAAAGTGGACAAGCATCATGCCTTTACCCATTTTCAAGGTGAGTGAATAAACCCAGATTCTGTCAGATTCTAAATATCCAGAAGTGATTTTTCCATATGATAGTTGTTCCTGAATTTTGGGCTGCTTCTTCTGGTTTTGTTTGTTTGTTTGTTTTGTCGGTTTGGGTTTTTCTTTTTTAATTTTCTTTTTCTTTCTTTTTTTTTCCTCTCCTCATACAGATATATCTGTTCCTGTAAAAGTGTCATCAGATCCAGGGTGGGGTAAAGCAAGAGGAAGAGCTCCACCCAAGCTTAGTGGTTAGGACACTCATCTGAGATGTGGGAGATCCAGATTCAAGTCAGTGTTTTCCTGGTTCAAAGTAGGGACTTGAACCTGCTGACTATGGAGTTGAGGATTCAGGGCTTGATCTCCCAGCATATTTGAGGGGTTTTAGTTTTATTTTGTGTTGTGTTGAAGACAAATTTCAAACATTGAAATTGTTTTGCTGGAAATAGAGTATCTCTTTTCAGGCCAGCCCTAATTCCCTACATGGCAAATTCAACCAGGGTGCTGAGAATCAGGCTTGGCCATGGATTTGGACCTGAACATTTGGAGAGCCACTACTGAGTGTCCTTTGGGCCCTGAGGGTGGGTGTGCAGCTGTTACCTGGATGTCTGCTCCACATGGGCATCCACCAAATGCCAAACCTTCAAGGACCAGGGCTTGCCACCATGTGCATAAATACAGAAGAGCTAGGGCAGTCTTTCTACAAATAATCTTAAGATACCATTTCTTGTTTCTTCCTGCTTGTCATCTTTCACTGCATTCACAGATTTCACAGAATTCACAGAAGGACCAGGTTGGAAGAGACCTTCAAGATCATTGAGTCCAACCCAGCCCCAACAGCTCAGCTGAACCCTGGCCCCCAGTGCCACATCCAGGCTTTGTTAAACACACCCAGGGATGGGGACTCCACCACCTCCCTGGGCAGCCATTCCAACCATTGCATTGGTTCCATTCACAGGGATTCAGACTATCTGCTGCATGTTGGAACACACTTAAAAAACCTACACACTTAAGTAGCTGTGCTTGAAGCTTTCAGTCCAGGCAAGAAATCAAGGAAGGAGCTGGTTGAGAGCTTAGCTGAACCCAGAAAGTAAAAGTGAGCTCATTGAACAAATACTACCACTTCTGTGAAATTCTGATTAGGTGTTTAATGTCTGACAATATGGTTTGTTCTTTAAAAGAAATAATTGTGGTCCATTCTGATGTGTCCCCACATTTTGGTATATTCAGCTGACCTATCATCACTTCAGAAAAGCTTTCTCACAACAAGTGACTACTGATTTTTTTCCCAGTGAAGGAAAATTCTACTTTGCCTTTACTAAAACACAAACTTGATTGTGTAATTACACAAGTTTTATTTTCTGAGGAAAAACTTTCTGGTTTGGAACTAAGATTCTGTTGAACTAACACTCCACAGTTTAATGCATGTCTTTTTGCTACTTGGCTAGTGCTTAGTAAGAGAAACTGTTTTGGTTTCTGGAAAACTATAAGGGATTCCAGGTAAAGAGAAATTATAATGTGATGAGAGACACTGAGAAAGAACATTTCTGTTTATAAAGCTGAGCTATAGAAATGGAGTGACTACTTACGTAATAGATCAGCCTCAGCTGGGGAATGGTAATTTGTGCCTCTTTATCTTGAAGATCTATCACTTTTAATGAAGGATAATAGCACTCACAACAGCCACATACATGCCTGGAAAAAGCCCATCTGTGTAGGTGCAAAAATTTGCCTTGCCTCGGGCACATACACTTGAAAAATTGAATGCTGTGGTTATAGGTTGGTTTTGGCAGAATCCAGAAGAAAAAAACCCACACCACACAATGCCAGTATCTCATCAATTGTAACTCTGGGACTCTTTAACCCTTTGATTTGTTTTTTCCTAAAAGTTTATTGTGCACACCACAGTAATTTTGGAGTTACATGTTGGAATTACCACAAATTTGAACAACTAAAACCATCTCCTGGTACAAGTTTTTGGTTTTGTGCTGCTAAAATTGAGACTATGCTTGTGCCAGAAATGTTTATCATTTACACTATTGGGAGTAGCACTTGGAGGCTGGGCAGAGGCTGTGCAAAATGTGTGTGTAGGATGTGAGTGTGGCTGCAGAGCTTTGCTGTCCTTGCTGGCAGAGCTGGCACTGAGCCTCGTGGTGGCTGCAGCTGGCAGCCCTGAGAAAAGGACAGACAGACAGACACGTGTCAGCAGCAACCAACCTGGGGCGTCTCTGGTGAGAGACACCTCACACTGTGGTTCTGATGCCTCAGGTTTGAGCTTTTCTATTTTTCAGGTTCTGTGCTGCTTTAGTGTGTGGGTCTGGGCTTTGTATTAGGGGATGGTGAGCTCTGTGCACAGAGCAGGGAGACAAAACAATTCCTGCTCCAGCTGGGCACCAAGGACAAATGATCCAAATCTCAGGCCCAAGAGCACAAACACTGTGGGCTGGAGAGAGAAAAACAAGGATGGGACTGCATGGGCTAAAGCTGGAATTGGACAATGAACTGCAAGATGCAAATGGAGCAGAACTGATCAAAGGGAGAGACCCCGTGCCCGGTCATGCATTTTGGGACCATTTTGGGTTGTGCTGCCCAAGATGGATCCATTGAGGACTCTTAATAAATCCCTCCTTTATTCTTTAGCTCTGTCTAGTCTCTGCTCTAGGTCGGCCTTCCCAAGGCATCAGTTCCAGCTCAGCACAGTGAGATCACTGCAGCTCTGGGCCCACAGAGGCTGTGCAGCCCCTCCAGCAGCTGCAGGCTGCACACCAGGGATGCACTCACCTTCCTGAGGAGGGGCTGTGAGATTAACAGAGAAAGAAGACTTATGGGCAGCAGGAGGTTATGGCTTCCCTGCAAATGTCCAGCAGACTGATTGTTGAAACCTCCACCAGGGAGGTTTTCCAAAGCTGGGTAACTTTCTTCATCACAGCTTTTGTGGAAAGGAGACAGGGAGAGCTCACTGCTCTGTACATGTCACCTCTCTAGCCCTGGTCTTACAAAGAGACTGTTTCTATTTCTTTACTGCCTTCAGTGGCTGCCAAGTCATTGCAGACCTCCTTGTAGGACTGGGGTTTTCATTGATCCTGATGGGCAGCTACCCAAAATAGCTGCTGTTACTGCCTGTGGGGTTTTAGCAAGATGGTGCTCTAGCACAGCATCACCAGGGATCACACTCTGAGTCACTGCCAGTTTTGCTGCTGATTTTAACTGAAATATCTCTCACCTCAGTTTTCTACATGGACTATCTGTTACTGACTAATTCCTAATCCAGAGCAGAGTCTCTCCTGTGGTGCACAAGGTGCTGTGAGTGTCCATCCTGCAGCAGACCTGTCTCACTCACTGCAGTGACCCAGCAGCCCCAGTGCAGGACACAGCATGTCCTGCAAATCAGGGACAGGCTGCACCTGACCCCCAGGCTGACAGCAGTAAGTGTGGCCATGGCATTGTTGGGAGGCATGTGAGGGTGGCACTTGTGAGATTCTGCCCTGTCCTACTTCACTTTGCACATCACATTTCACCCAAGTCCTTCTGCTGTGGGCCAAAAGGGCTTTAGGTGCTTAAGGTTTGTTTGCCTTGTGTGTTCCAGTTGTCTTTCCCAGAGATTTCCTCTGGCTGTAGCTACATTGATGCATTCATATCCACAAAATCCTTCTCTTTCACAAAAGCTTTTTCTTTTTTCACAGCTATCTTCTATACCTACCTGAAAAGCAAGTGGTTTTTGTGTCTCCTAAACCCAAAAGACTTCTAAAATGCCAGATCAAGACTGGGTGTTCCAGCAGCAGGAATTGAGGTTCTTGTGAGCACATCTGTGGCAAGAGGACACTGTCCTCAGCTGGGCTACTTCACACCTGGTACCTTGCAGTGGGGATTTTATTGCACACCTGATGCCCTGCAGTGAGGGTTTCCTGTGACCAAATCTTCATCCATGCACAGAGGAGAGACACAGGTACTTGATGGGAAATGCAGCCTAAAATCTCCCTTGATGGGTCATCTGCCTACATTTGAGACATCTTTCAGCCGTTTCCACATTTCCAGAATAACTTTCTTATTTTCAGGTGAACATACCTTGCTTTTCAACCTTTTTGGTTTTGTCCCAGTTACTGTAATTTTCTGTGGAAAGACCAAATATTTGTTCTTAATGTACCTTTTTCAGGACAAAACCTCCAGCCATTTTAGGAGGATTGCTTCTTATTTCTTCCATTAGAGGCATCTCTGAAAACATCTGCATTTTTCCATTTAGTAAGAACAGCTCATCTGATAATCACTCCAAAATATTGCCTCTGACAGTGAGAGGTAAAGGATTGCTGTATTCTTGCTTTTCTTTTTTTTTTTTTTTTTCCTCTCTTTTAAAATCTCTATTTAGGACAGCTAATAATTTTTGCAGAGCAATGTGTGAAGAAAACACATTTGTTAGTGTGTGGCTTTAGAGGGAAGAATTTCTTTTGTGTATCCTGCTTTCACAAGCCAGAGCAGTAGAAAGCTTTTCTACTCAAGAGCCTCTGTAAGTACATTGAATTTAAGGTGTTGGTTTTGAAAGATGGTTAATTATTTTTATTTAAAAATACATAAACAGTTTAGCTGAGTTATTTAAAATCCATTTGGTCTCATTATAATAGATGTTTAGTTGCTTGCCATTTAGAGTGTATTTCTCAAAATGTTTTTCTCCTTTTTGTCATTGCTAGCTGCCTTTGTTTCTGTCCGAATATGAAACATTTTAAAATTACATTAAAATGCTTTAAAATTAGACTATATCAGTATAATTTGGAAAATATGTTAGATTTACTCAGTCAAATGAGTCAGGCCTACTTTCTAGATGCGTTTGATATATTTTAATATTTTATCTGTGTGTTAATGAGGTAAATAAAAGGAGAATAAAAAAAATGCTCTGGTGAAGTAGGAAAAAATAAGAACAGTGTAATTATAGGAACAATTAGGAGCTGATTCTGCATTATTTTTTCCCCTAAATTCCCTTTTATTTTGCAAAGATTTTTCTGGACAAAGCTTTACTTAGATAACATTCCCCATTCAATTTAAAGCAACATAAATTTATTCAAGAAGCCTTCAACTCAGAGTGGAGATTTCCAAGGAGCTGTGCTCATGCATTCAGTACTGTTTACAAAAATGGACTAATAAGAGAAAATAGCTTTATCATTGTGGTTTTCCTTGTGGTCAGCATCAGCACAGGAGAAGGAAGGCCATGGAGGAAGGGCAGTCACATTTCAACAAAGACTGCAGAGCAAATCTTGCTGTTAGGTGGTGTCAGGCCAGAGCCAACTGCCAGCTTTAAATGAGAGCATGCAGAATCACTCTGCTGCATCCAGAGAGAGGATCTGGTGCTGTATCAATAGAATTATTCCAGGGAAGTAGGAAAAAACTTAATGTACTGTTTCTGCTTGCATGTTTAATTTGCTCTTGCAAGAGACAATCTGGGGGTAAATTTTCCCAAGCGAGTCTCTTTAAGCCCACTGCAGTAAGATTTACACCTCTGGAGGTGAGCCAAGGTTTGTCTTCCAACTGCCAGGCCCTGAGCAACCTCCTCATTATTTTCCACCATGGATTTATGCACCAGTTTTGAGCTAAGTACCCAATGCATATTCCTCTGGTAGCCTAAATCACAATAAATGTATGGATAGCAATGATCTAGAGTCACACAACTGTTTTTCTGGTCCCTCCTCACAGAATCCATGGGTTACAAAATGAGGAACTAAATATAAGAGCTGGGAATGAGACAATTCTGCGGCCCTTGACACATGAACTGTACAGGGTCCCATGTATTTCTAGCAAAGAAACTGTCTGAAACACAGTCCTGCACAGAGCTGGGCTCACCCCTGCCAGTCAGAAAATCAGAAAATCTGGTGGCTCCAGTGATGTTTGCATGGCAGGATCTGGGGCCAACTGAGGTCCTTTGCAGGCTCCTGTTTGGATGGGTTTGTGCATGAGCGACGGGCTTGTACCGTCAGTACAGGAGAATTGATACATGTGAAATGCCTCCTGTTGCAAAACATTTAATTGCATTATGCTAGATCTTTTGGATGAATAATTTGCAATATTCTTTTGCCCAAAGGGCCCTGTCTTGAGGTCTTTTACCTAGCTTAGGTTCCCAGTGACACTGAAATGAGAGTTGAGACTACTGTGTTTGGAAACTGTACAAAGAAAACATATGTATCCACTTTGCTCAACATGGGTGTCTGAAGAAATGTTAAAAGGTGTCCAAGATGCAAATGTTTGTTTATGAAACATTGGAGGGAATTTCACAATGGCATATAAGAGCAACCTAATTTTCCATTTGAACCCTTGATATCCATGGATATCAGCTCAGCACCTGTCGCTGCCTGGGGTTCCCTGAGGTGACAGCAGAGTTTCTCAGCCTGCAGCACCATCCTGCCTTGAGCTCACCCAGGTGTGCTCCTCCTGACAAAGGTGTGTCCAATTGGCTCTGCTGCCCCAGCTGTGCTCAGCACCTGTGCTGGTGGGGTGTGTGGAGAGCACAGGACAGCTGACACCTTGGGCTGGTTCTATGGGAGTGGGTTCCCAGATCAGTCCGTGCAGTCCCACAGGGATTAGGGCTTGCACAAGGTAAGAGGTGACATGATCAGACCCACCCCTTGCAGCAGCAACCCTCACTTAGTGCACCTTGAAGCTCCATGATGTTGTTTTGGGTTTTTTTCACTGATCACAGAACTTTCTGATCCCACAAGGATCATTGAGTCCAGCTCTTGAGCGAATGAGCCATAGCGGGATGGAACCCACAAACCCTGGCATTATTAACACCATGCTCCAACCAACAGAACTAATCTCAGGGTCAGTGTTGGCTCAGGTTAGTGCAGGTAACCCTTCAGCACAAAGTGTGAAACTGGTTCCTGGCACTGTGCATGTGTGCAGGCTTCCCAGGGCACCACGAGGTGGATTTCACACTCAGGGTAAGATCCTCACCAGCGTCACTTACTGCAAAGTGTCCGAGGATGGCTTTCTCACTCCACGCCTTTCCCCTGCTGCTACAGCCCAGGATAATAACCAAAGGCTGGGAAGCAGCTGTCTGCAAACTTCATAGAAATTCTCCTAATTCTTTGGCATATTGTAGGAGAACTTCTTCTCAGTTTCTGTCAGTTCTTTTTTAGAATGTGAATCACATTGCCAAACTATGATCCAGCACTTGAGCCTGCGTTGCAGCGTTTCCGGGGTCACGTGGAGCTGCAAACTTTCACTTCATGCCAATGTTCTGCAAGCTGATGGGGGAGCTTTCTAAACTCAGGGTTCTTCTGGAAGCATGGAGGTATTTTGAAATAAACCCTAAGTGGATAAAAATAATCCTCTAGTATTTTACTCCCAGTTAACCTTTTGATGAGAAAAAGTAATAGAATCTGGCAGCGTAACTGAAAGTCCAGTTGGTCTCAGTGGTGCTATTCATGGAATAGCCCCTCTTCTGTCAGTGAACCAGAATCTGCAGCTGATTAAATAATCTCTAAATTCAACATCAATGAACAGGGAATATGCACAGAGGAGCCATAATTACCACACAGTCATAGACCAGGGTAAGTGGACATTTTTTGGTAGTGCACTTCATAATTATTGAACCTTAGCTAAAATCCTAAAGTTGTGGATGCACCTGAGAGAGGAGTTGATATATTCTGTAGGTCACTTCACCTTTTTAGCATTTTTAGCTTTAGTCTGAGAAATACTCTCTTTCCCTGTACCTTCCCTTCTTTCTGGCTCAGTCACTCTGTAATGATTCAGTGCAAATTTGAACAGTGGCTCCCAAAAAAGCTGAGAAAGCCCTTCCTCCAGCATCAGTGGGGTAGTAGCCATGTCCCTCAATCACAGAAGGGGATTCAACTTGTTTCCCTTCCACCCTGTCCTTCTGGGTGAGTTTTTGCCTCTGAGCTGTTATTGAAGGGGGCTGGAGGCAGTAAGATGACCTTGTTCTGTAGGAGACCCCTCTGCAGGGAGCACTGAGGTTCCTGGTTTGCTTGCACAGTGCAAGGGAGATGGAGGCAGCTCCTTGAGTCTGCTGCACAGATCTAGGGCTTACCTGTGCCCAGCACAGGCACACCAGCAGGGAAATTCAAACCAAAAGCAGCTGGCACTTTGACAATTAGTGTCTTTTTTGTCCCCAGGCACTGAGTTCTGTCAAACATATTGTTAGAGTAAGTTTTGTTGAATCAGAGAATTTCCTGATTATATTAAAATTAACACAATAAAAACATTCAATTCAGTCCTGATAATTGAATAGATTCACCAGGAACTCACTGTGCTATTATATATCTCAACTAGTGGCAAAAACTGTGTAGACATCTGAGAAATTGGAACAAATGGTGAAATTTGGGTTCTAGATCTCATGGTAGGCAGAAGGCTGAGCTCTCTTCTTTTTAACCCGATTGATATTTCCTAATGACAGTTCAGACACTTGGTGGTGTTTCAGTATCATTTGAAAATTCATTTGTATTTTTAAAGCTCTTACATGAGATGTCCAAGATTCTCTTCTCAGGACATTGTGCTGCGCTGTCGACTTGAGCAGGAGCAGATTGGACAGATTTGAAGGAGCAGCTCCTGAACTGTTGAGTGCAGGTGGATGTTGGATCCTGGTGCTCATTTACATTACCAAAATTACCTTTGGTGACATCCCAGTAAACTGGGAGCTGGGGTGGGAACCCCTGAGAATGGGTTTTCTTGGGAGCAGTTTGGTTCTTTTGGATTCCAGGCTGGTCTGAAAATGTTAGAAGCTGAGCTGATCCTCTTGTTCTGGAACAGCTTTGGGGGTTTTTGATAAACTGGTAGTAGGAGGTAAAGGATGAAAAAATAATTACAAGGAACATGGTGAGAAATCAGTTCTGTAAAGGTGGCTGAGTTCTATTTTTCTCCATCGGTTTGCTGCCCTTGCTATTTGTGTAATTCATTGCAAAATCTTTCTGACAAGTCTTTTGTTTGGTGGGCAGGACAGAATTATGAAAGGGCTTTGTTGAGCTCCTAATTCCCCTGGCTGTCCTGGTGTTGACACCTAATGTGCCAGAGCAGCATGACAGTTAAGATCAGCATTCACCAGCAGATAGTATCAGTAAAGATTTTATTTCCTATGCTAATCAAATGTGGTATCACTGATATCTGATGACAATTTCTGTCTTTTTAACAATTTTCCCTCTGTGGAAAACCTTGAATACTCAGCTATAGTTGCATTCCTGGAATCATTTATTCACTGCACAGAGATGCAATAGGATGTTGGCTCCAGTTAAGCCAAGACTGAATTGTGCCTCAAGGACTCAGCCAGCTGCTGAATCTTTATCAAACTGACACAGACAGCCCCAACCCTGATAGGGAGAGTGAATACCCCTCTCAGGAACATGATCTTCATCCAGCCTTTTAAGCATCACTGTGCAAACTGGAGCACACAGAGGGAGAGATGCCTGCAGCCCATCACCTCTGCCCCCACCAGCTGGGCAGGGACACTGAGCTGCAGGTTCCAGGGAGCAGGGGCATCTATTTGGACAGCTGCAGAACATGAACAAGGGGAAGAAAAAGGGCTGTCTCTGGGCAAGCATGTCCTGATTTATAATAGAACTATATTTATGTTAGTCGTAACCACATTATTCAATATAATTGGGGTCAAGAATTGAATGAGTCTAAAAGAATGCAAAAAATAGTTTCAAAATTCCTATTATAAATAAAGACCTGGTTTAGAGGTTTTGTGAGAACTCCAGAAGCTGAAAGGGTAGTAAACCCCCAGTGTTTTCCAAAAGACAATGCCAGAAAAACCACATGAAAATTCCTCTTAGTGGAGACTGACTGCTTTAATTTTTTTTTTCTTTTTTTGGTGCTTGTTGGTCTCTCATGCTGCCCTCACTGCCAATTTATTTTCACACTATTTCTGTGCAGGCTGACTGGTTCATCACTGGTAATTCTAATAGCAGTCAAGAGCAGGGAGTTGCAGAGTGTGGCTGCCAGGAGGGGCAGTTTCCATCCCCTCAGCACCAAGGTATCAGCAGCTGGCAGGCAAACACAGCCATGGCAGCTCTCTCCACACTTATGCTGGGTTAGATTTCCAGCTGGGAAATGTAGGTATTTAATGTATGTACTTTCCCCTGGCTGCATTTTGGATGGCTGGCACTGGGCTGAGGCCAGTTTACATTTTTGTGCTACCCTAGAGCAACATTTGTTTGAAGAGTCCCCAGTATTTGCCTAATGTTTTTGCATCTTGCTTCTTTGCTTATTCTCTGCCTGGTAGGATGAGACCAAGCCCATAGTGGAAGCTGTGCCTTGGCACACCTTTCAAAACATGAATTTTACCATGGTCTGTCAACTTCCATCAGTGAGAACTCTTTTAAAACATGAATTTTACTAGGCTTAGCTCTCTCTGAAGAGATGCTACTTCCATCAATGAGAGCTCTTTTAAAACATGAATTTTACCATGTTTAGCTCTGTCTAAAGGGATACTACTTCCATCAATGAGAACTCTCCTGACTATTGCTTCTCTTCATTGTTTTCATGCAAATGTGGTTTTTCTCCTTTCCCAAACCTTTTCTACCTACTCCTGCCTTCTTCTTCCATGATACTCTGGAGAAACACTGACAAATAGTTCTCTGCAATCACCTTTTAAGGCTGTGTTGCCATAACTAAAGAAATTGTCTTCACTTTGACCAAAAACCTCACCAGAATGTGACTTATAAGCTACAGTAATGCAGCTAACATTTTACAGTTAACCTTTGCTCTTCAGTTAAAGCTGTTATCTCAGGCCCAAGCCAAGGGTCATAGATAAAACCTCCCTGGTTTTTTCCACCTCTTGAGCTGAGTTGCATCAGTGAACCATTAACTTAGTAGATTATTTACTGTTACCTTTATGGAAGAAATGCACACTGTACTTTTTCTGCATTGCATGGGTTTGATCTATGTGTGGCCCCAGTTCTATAGGTTCCTCACTGAGGCAGGGCCTTCATACCATAGAAAAGTAAACAGGCAACCAAAATTTGCCTGAACAGTGGTCAGAATAAAGAAATTCTCATACTTTCATCCTCATATCGTTTCCACTTAACATGCACCATTAATGGTCCTGATTTGCACTGGCAAAAAAACCTAATTACAGCAACTTTAGACTGAGATAAGTGTTAGCCTCAAGTCAAACTGCAGAGGATCTGAGCTGTGCCTGGGTCCTACAGGGAGCTGCAGCCAATTAATTGTAGCTCCCTGCTCTGAGGCCAGGTTACAAGCTGGCCCCAGCAGTGATCAGAGCAATATTAGAGCAGAGATTACCCTGCCCTGGGGCTGCTCTCACCATGACCAGTGGCCACTGTGGCTGTCAAACCATGGCCTGTGCTGGGCCACCCCTCTGTGCCCTTGCTGTGGCCTTGCAGGGGCTGCAGGAACCTTCACCAGCTCTGACAGGGTAAAATACCCAGGTAAAATATCCAGGTAAAATGAGTGAGTTCTTCCAAGGGAGCAGTGAAAGTGAAAACAATGAAAGTCTCCAAAAATCTCCATGGAAGTGGAGAGGCCATGGGCTGAATACATCATCCTCCCATTGGGCAGCTCAGCAGGAAGAGATAACACAACAGGAGACATCTGCCAGCAGGAACCCCCTTTTCTGCCCCTTCACTCACAAATAGAGCCTTCCTGGCATGAGGATTTTCCACTTCCTCCCAGTTCCACCAGCCTATCTCTGGGTGTCAGATTTTACAGCAATTTTTGGGGGATGGACTTCCCTATTTCTTGTCCTGCACTCTCCTCTCTGCTGTTGCCAAATGTCATCTCCCCTCCCAGCACGTTGGAGCTCCCCAAAGCAAAGGGAGTGGAGTGTGAGGAAACAAAGGGATTTGTCTGATTCAAAGTTTCATTTGGTCTTTCAATCAATTGAGAAATGAATGTGATGTCCCCCTCCACTCCCTATTGACTGGGCCTGTGCATGTAGGTCAGGCATCTGGAACTGGATTTTCCAATGGTTGGGAAAGAGCTTAATCCTTCAGAGGAGATTTGCAAGGAGGTGTGGAATCAAAGGGATAGGGTTCCCAAAGCCCTGACAGTGGGAGCCAGGGAGAGGTGATTCACTCAGCTCTGCCAGCTGCCTTTTACAGGAGGCCAGAGCTCCTAGAGAAGTGTGGTACAAGCCAGCTTTGGCTGCTTTTATGAGTTTACATTGATTTCAGCTCTTTTCTTTACAAAGCAGGGCTCACTGCTGCCTGCTTTCTGTACTGTGGGGAGGGGTAATTTTAATTTCTTTTGCCAAGCAGGTTTAGCTCTGCACAGCATTGCTGCTTTGCTGATGGGGGTAGCTGGGTCTGGCAGGGGTGTGAGAGGAGCAGAGCAGGAGCTTGACCCAGGGGCTCTGCATGCTCTGAGCAACCCCCAAAGGGTTTTGGGCTCCTTTTGGAAGCACATTCCCCTTGGCAGCAGACAAGACTGGGGATAGCACTGCTGGCTGCTATCTTGATAAATCTAATGTGCCCAAAATGGCTCAGTTTCTGGGGGCGAAGGGGAAAAGGAGGACAAACAGAGAAAAAGCTGGGATCTCACTATTTCCTGACACACAGAGCTGCCTTCAGCTCATTGCTGCTGTGCATTGTGCAGCACTGTTCAGCTTGAGCCTTGGCTCTCCAGCTGTGCCAAGGAGAGACACTGATCTGTCCTTAGGCACCAGATTAAACCACAGAGCTGGAGGCTGGTGGCAAACTAAATCTGGTCTGCTTTCCTTCCAAAGCCCAAGAGTACAGCACTGTTCTAATACAGGCCCAAGATTTCACATCTCTCAGTTGAGATCTTGCTTGCCCTCTGGTCTGCTCAGACCTCTCAGCAGCTGAGGAGTTCATGCCCTTATAGGCTCCACTGAGGGCTCAGGGCACACAGCACCCACCATGCAGAGCCCATCTCCCTCATCCTGCACACCCAGGACATAGAAAAGCACAGGTAGGACACCCCTGTCCATGGCCTGCAGCTCCATATGTCAGCATCTCCAGCAGCATAATTATATATAATTATATATTATATAATATATATAATATATTAATATATTAACATATTTTATATATTTATATACAATATATAATATTTTATAGTAATATAATATATATTATATATAATATAATAAATATAATATAATAGAAAATTATATTATATTATATTATATTATATTATATTATATTATATTATATTATATTATATTATATTATATTATATTATATTATATTATATTATATTATATTATATTATATTATATTATATTTATTATATTCTAAAACTATACTAAAGAAAGAAGAAAGATACATCAAAAGGTTAGAAAAAGAATGATAATGAAAGCCCTTGACTGACTCCTCAGAGTCCAACACAGCTGATGGTGATTGGCCATCAATTAAAAACAATTCACATGTTTAGATAAACACTCTCCAGCCTACATTCTAGAGAAACAAAACATGGAGAAGCTGAGGCTTCTCATCTTCCCAGGAGAAGAAATCCTGGTGAAGGGATTTTTCAAAAAACATCATAGTAACACAGCCTAGATACCCTTCACACAAAACAGCCCTAATCAGTGAACCTGTATCTCCTTGGTTGCCACAGTAAATTATGTTGGGTGAATTTTATGTCACTTTAAATGCACGCACGGAATCAGCTTTGAACTCATTTTAATAAGACCAGTGTGTGTCTCTGTGAGTGGTTTTGAGGTTGATGCTTTTTGTTTCCAGCTGTAAGATGGTTCTGTGCTCCAGCCCTTGCTCTGGCCATGCTTGTTTGCCCCTTTTTAAAGGCTCTTTTAGATGTGTAGATGATGACTGTGTGGCTTACAGCAGGGTTGTAGAGGAAACTGTTCAGTCCTGTCCTTGGTGTTCATAGTGCTGCTCATAATCAGTGTCAAGATAACAATCTGCTAGTGTTTTTCCAAAGGAATGAAACTATAATTTTCCTCTGCATGACTTTAGCTCTGAAGAGGAGTTTGTTTTGCCCCTTATTACAATAGATGATTTCAGAGTTGAGCAAGAAAATGAAAAAGTTGAGGTTAAGTAAGGTCAGGAGGAGAAAGCCCCTGTGGCCTTAAGTGTCCTTAACAGGTGGATTTTAAGTACCTTTTTCCTTCTCAGGAAGACACAAATAATTCAATTTGGATTTTCCCATGGCTTGAAACCTTTATTATCACTGTTTTATATTTTCTTCTATTCTGTGCCTCAGTGCATGTGTTATTTTAGCTGCCTGTTGCTCTCTCCTGTAAATGCAAAATGTCATGAAAAAACATTCAGCTGCAGAGCAGGACTGGGAGATGTAGTAAAGTTCCACCTATGCTGCTGGCTCTGTTCATGGTGGTGCTGCTCAGTTTTGTGTATGTGTAAGAAGTCCTACACAGGGGTATGTCTTGGGAAAAAGGCAAACTTATCCTTGGGCCATTCTTCCTCTGCAGGATTTGTGGCATGGACTGGATTTTTTTTCCCCAGGACTTTTCTTCCAGATTTTTATAAAGGGAAAACATTGTTTTTCAGGAAATTAGATATTTCATGTTGACCCTTCCCTCCCACAGAGGCTTTGGCTGGTGATATTAATTGCTCAAATTCTGCAATTTGAGAAGGAAACTTCAGCTATGTGGAAGGAAAAAGCAAACCCATGCTCTTTCAAGCTCCTTCTTATGATGTTCATTGACAATCAAAAGAGTGAGAACATAAATCTGTATTGAAAATGCAGGTACTAAAACTCTGAACACAGTAATTTCTTCTCTGTGTTTAGATCTACCCTCATTCATTGTGCAGCAGTTCCAATGAAGTCAATAGATTTTACCCTACAGGAAAAAAATGCACAAAGATGCAGGGTGTGCACAGAATCCAGTGCTCTGTAGTTTTTGCTTTAGGGACCACAGTGATTTCCTTGTCAAAACTGAGAGCAGTGCACATCATCCCTCTAATTCCCACTCCCCTAAAACAAATGTTGTTCTACCTCTTGAAGGCAGGGGGTACCAGTGCATTCCCCCTCCAGAGCAGTTTCTGTGGGACTTCCTCTGTGGAAACTTCATCATTTCTGAGTTCACTCTTTCTCTCAGTCACTCATCTGTCTTTAAAACCAGTTTCACTTATGTATTGCTTAATCAGCGCTGTTCTTATCTTTTATTTTTGGATTTAGAATTTTAGACCTGTGAGGTGGCTCTGAGTCAGCCATTGCTGAGATCCAGTGAGCTCCTGGGTCCTTGGAAGTGGAGAAAAACTGGGATGACTCCTCTTCTGTTGGCTCTCCTTGAAAAGAGCAAGCTCACCAAAATGCAGGTTTAGGTCAGATGCTCAAGGCTGAGCACCCACACTAGAGCCATGCCAGAAATGTTGACCTGGATTTATCACATGTTTTGCTATTATTTTGCTTTTATTCTACCTAGGCTTGGAAGAGGAGATGTGGCAGAGACAGTAATTAAACAGCAGCAGGAGGATGGGAAGCTCAGAGGGGCTGTGAACAGAGGCCCCCCTGGTCTGTGCCTGCTCAGGGGGGCTGTGCAGGGCTGGGATGGGATGGGATGGGATGGGATGGGATGGGATGGGATGGGATGGGATGGGATGGATGCAGCAGCCCTTTGGCAGGTGTGTGAGGTCTGCCAGGGCACAGGAGGGCATGAATGAAGTGCATGCACTTGTATTCAGGCCTGCTGCTCCTCTCAGTCCCGTTTACATTTTACAATGGCTATTGATGTTTTCTGTTTTATTTTGGCGTGAATAAGGAAGTGCAGAGCACAGCCATCCCTGCAGTCAGCCGTTTTCAGTTCTCCTTTTTTGTCTTGTCCTCTCTTGGACTCGAGAACTCCTGTGAGTGTATCTAGCTCAGAGGCAATCCATGATCACTGCAGAAATAATAGGAGTCCTTTAGTTGACCAGATTCTACTGGAAGACTTTGTTCTGATTTCAGGAACAGAAGTATGCAAATAATGGAAATAATTAAGAGCAGGATTCACTTTTACACATAACACTTTCAAGGAACTCTTTGCAGTTCCTTAATTTTCACATTTTACTGCAAATTTGTTGCTACAGCTCTGACATTACATTTGAAATCAGCATGTTAGACATTGGTAGGAGTACATCAATTATGGAAGGGAAAAATCATGACTCTAGATGCAGTGATGAAGAGTAGGGTAGGAAATAGTGCTGAAAGAAAAGCTGGCACCAGAGCCTGTGCAGCAAGAAAGCTGCTCAATTCCATGGTTGGAAATAATGGCTATGAAGGATGCTTTCAGTGACTGAAGCCTCCTCACTCAGGTGATTTTAGAGCTAAAGTGGCCCCCATACGTGGAATGTTTTCCCCCTGGACAGGCTGGTCCTGTTCTAGTGAGATCCAGGTAGCAGGTGTTTATCCCAGACTTCTGATATTGAACAGCAGCCTGCCTTTGGGACACAGGTCAAAGGCCCAGGAGGGAGAAGAGGATAGGTGGTGATGAAAAATGACTGACGTTTGACTTGAGTTCCAGTGAATTCAGCTGAATTAGCACAATGGTCCTTTGAGGGAAAGTACATAACATCTTTGCAGTGCATTCAATTTCCCAGCATCATTCAGTTGCACAAGATGAGGTTGTTCTCCTGCTTACCTCCTCAGAGCATTACAGTGTTGCTAATAGCATGGATCCTCTGGTTCATTAACTAGAGAACCACGTTTTTGAAGCCAAAAATTTGGGATCAAACCCATGTGAATCAGCCCTTTGCCCCTTCTTTAGGAGACCTCATGAATAATCAATTATTTACATCAGCAGTATAAAGATTCCTTATTATCACTGCAAGGTGGTTTTTAATATCTTGATCAGCTCTCAGAACTATATTAATCATTCTTCCCATGCACAGTGAGGGTACATCCCTATGGAGGCTGTGTCAGTGTTGTGGCTACTGAGCACCCACTGACATTTTCCTGTTAAAGTGTGGGCAGGGTAGTGCTGGGGTGGCTCTGGGCTGACTTCACTGAGCTAAACTGAGTCCTGGCCATTTTCCTCTGTGTATGTGTTGTATAATTTGTTCCTCCCCACCTGTCCTGTCTCCCTGCAGTGTGAGGCTGGTGGCTCAGCTGCTCTGGAGCCTGTTGGTCTCTGTTCTGCAGTTCCCTGAGTGTCTTGGTGCAGACTGAGCAAACACAGCAAAACTGAGAAGACACAAACCAGCTTTGTTTGGTGAGTTTCTAACATTAATGTAATTCAGATCAAATATTGTTAAGAGAACCCAAGATGGTTGGGTTATTTGTCCTATGGGCAGGACAAATCTTGCAGAAGATAGTTTTGTCACCAAAATAATTTGCCAGGTTCTGGTCATTTTTGGTAACAAAACTGGACCTGCCAGCTTCTGACTAAACTGGCAATAATGAACAACTAACCCAAGGCCTGAGGGTGGCTGTAAGTTGTCTTCCCCAAGGATGTAAAGTACAGATTTCTTGAAAGTGTTTTATTTTGTTTTTAACATCTTACATGCATTTTCATCAATCCAGGTTCAGAATTTTCTCTTAAGAGGTCTGAATGAATGCTGCAGCTGAAAAAGGCACTTGTAAACTTTTACAGGCTCTCAATAATATTCTCCAAGGAGTAGCCACTCTAAACAGGACCTGCAGAAGTAAGTTTTGGAGCAGTGTTTAAAGCTACCCTGATGGTTTGCATTGATTATGCAACCCATTCAAATCTACAGTGCTCATTAGCAATTTCTGACTGAAGTCAAACAACCACAGTAGACCAAATTTCAGATGCCAAAAGTCAAACCACAGCCAGACTTGTGAACAGTAAGTACAATACATAGAGAGGGATTTTGAAATGTTGTCTTAGTCAACTTTTCATAGTAGTGGAAATGATGTTACCATTTAAAGAATTCGAGGTACAGAATGTCAGTTGCTGAAATGTTTAAAAATAAACCACAGCACCCTCATTTTCACAGACTGGGAAATCAAAGTGCAGGAAAATGAGGTGACTTGGCTGGGGAGGCACAGTGGCCTCCAGCAGGTCAGGCTGTATCCCAGTTATCCAAGGCCCAGTATTGGTGTTAATCAATAAGGCCTGCTGCTTTCTGTGCAGAATTGTATTTTGTATAATAATTGCAATCTGGAGTAATTTTTCTGTGTTTTCTCAGCTTGGAGGCCTCTAAGAACCAGATCTTTTGCTCACTAGGTGACAGTTTTCCTTAGTTCTCACTAGGAGAGATGATTTACCAGAAGTGCCCTACAGAGAGAACAGTACTTGCTGCTGGGAAGTTTCATGTTCAAGTGTCCAAGCCCAAAACCACAATGTACTATTTGCTTTAGACAGTCATGAGATAACATGTTTTTTCTGTTGTAAGCTGTTAAAAATAAAGCAAGGATGCAGAAAATAATTGTTAAAACAGAAGGAGTGCCCTAACTTTCCACTCAATTAAAACAGCAGAGTGGCAGCCATTGGAGCTGAACAGATGTAAAATTCAGGGATTGATTTATTTGTGCCCAGATTTAAAGAAATCATGGCACAATTTCCCTACATTCCTAAAATTAATTTTAAAATCAGCCCTGTTCTGAGCACCATGCTGGGCACTGACAGTGACTGGGAAGCAGCAGTACAAATGCTAAAATACAAAACTCTGTCTACTTGGTTCATGCCTCCTGTTTACCACCTAACTTTTGGTTGAAAGCTGATCTTACAGCAGGCCTCATATCACAGAGCTTGGTCTGCAAGTTCCTCCAGGCATTGAGTTCACTGCAGTTCAAGTAAAGCAGGGTGGTCAAAGGCAACTGAGTGTGAGCCACATCTTCATCACCATTGTGGCACTTGGTATGTGGCAGCTGCCATCCTGGACAGTGAGATACTGAAAAAAACTGATTTCTTCAGCTAAAATTTGGTGGTGAAGCAGCTGCTGAGACAGACTTATACCATTTGTGTGCTAGAAATAGGGAAGGAGAGAGGAGCATAAAAGACACATTTCTCTCAGGACTAAACCAGCTCCTCTTTGGGTGTTATAAATAAAACATGCCTGGTGCTGGTTCCCAGTAAGAACATAAAACAGTAAAAGGTTGTCTGTAATTTGAATTAGGAGTGATTATCTCTAATTAGCTCCTGGTCCCAACCTAAAACAGTTGTCCTCAGAACAACAGCTACAACCTGTAGGTACTGTTTGTTTTGCATGTTAGAAATTCACTTCCAGAGACAGACAGACCTTCTCCTTGCAGGGTTTATATGATTTGTCTGAAAAGCTCCAAAGCAAGTTCTTGAAGGGTTTCATGCTGTTTGAGCAGATTGAAACCACCACAGCCACCTCTGCTGCTCTGTGAAATGAGTGTTGGTCTGTACAGGACAGAAATGACCATTTCCTATCACCACAACTTACAGTGAGCGAGAGGGCAGAGGGTGCAGCCCAGCAGGTGCAGAAGGTTTCAGGCTGTGTTATCTCTGGCTATGGACTGTCCTGTTTCCAGGAACTCCTCTGATGGAGGTGATAAGGTCCTGTCAGTAACTTCTCTTTATATAAAGGGGTTATCAACAGTGTCTCACCAAACTGCTTTGTAATTGCATTTATTTCTAGGAAGTGCAGGAGGAAATACAGACACAGCTTCGTGTCTGTTACACATTCTTGTTAGGGGACTGCACCAATTGTATCACATTTGCTGCATAGATGATAAATTTATAAATTTAATGTGCTATGAAAGGGTACTCAAATAAATCAGCATTACAAATGCATATGAGCAAATCTGCTGAATCCAGTGACACACTGGCAGGTGTGAAGATGGTTACTTCTTCTCAGGGCTGAAATGATCTTCCAACACTTCAATTTGTGCATCTTTTGAATCTTTTTTAGATGGATGGGTGAAGGTGCCTTATAGAATATAGCATGCATTAGGAGTCCACATAACCCAGTCCAAATCAGCACAAATTTACAGAAATATATCTTTATGCATTATTCTTTAAAATAATTGGAAATAAAGTTTTTCAGAATTTCTGTCCTGAATGTCAAGCCCCTGTTTTGTTATTAACTCTCAATCTCTGACATCTTTCTAGGCTTGAGTTACATGAGCATTGGGGTTTTGCAAGCAATCAGGTGTGGAAACTGAGGGATGAAGGCTTGATCCAAAGGCCATTCTTTCCAGCTGGCCTTGAACATTTCCATCAGGTGAGAATAATCAGGGCCACTGTGCCTCCCTGCAATGTGCAGGCAACACTGAAATCTCACAGCCCATAACTGTGCATTGAGCTTCTCACAACAGCAGCTCCTGTCCCGTGCCAGTCCCCTGGCAAACCCTCACTCCTTTTGGCACTGTCTGTAGACTCCTTCTGGGAACTTTTGGTGCAGGCAGGCATAAAAGGAGAAAAAAAGAAGAAACATGATTTGTGAGTTGACACCCAAAAGTGAAGGGAAGGTCATTGTTTCCAGAGCTCTCTCCTTCTGGCAGACTGTGTTTGGGTGTCTGGGGTTCTGTGGTGGAGAAGGCAGGTAATGTGCTGGTGTGTGAGGGCAGGCAGGCTTTCAGAGAACTTCTACCAGGGGATTAGCATTGTAAATTGGTGGTTAGGCTGCCTCAAGCCTATTCTTCATTCTCACTCGTTATCTCACTCCATTGATGGTATTTCCTCTTCCAGATTTAGCTGCTGGTGTTCCTGCTGGAGCACATCTCCTCGAGTCACTCTGTCCATCACTTTGGCCCCTGGCTGGATTGGGGTTTGTTGTCCCCCTCCAACACCATGAGTTGCGCTGTGTGCTGCCTCTGCTTGAAGTTCATCTTGAGCCTGGAAACATTGCACCTTGGGCCAGCTCCTGCACAGGGTTCCTGCTGTCATGTGGAGCCACAGGAAGGCTTCCAGAAGCAGCCAGGGCCTGAAATCCCCAGCTGTGAGCCTTGCCAAGATGCCTGGCTGCTGGGAGGGGCAGGCTGGCTCAGGCTCCCCATGGCTGAGAGATCCCAGTGTCCAGACACTGACCCCATCCCAGAGCTGCTGGAGGAGACCCCTCAGGAGCTACCACAGCTTCAAAACCAGCTGGGTCTGAGGAGCACAGCCCCCAGATCCTGCTCAGGCCGCATACAAAAGGCCTGTGTGTTGCAAGAGAGCTGCAGACCACCCTTGGGAAGCCTTGATGGACAGCTTCCCTCCTCCTGGCCCCACAGCATCACCCTGAACTCAGCACTGCTGGGCCAGAGGCTTCCATGAATTAGCCTGAAACACAAATGCTTGTTTTCCTCTTGCACTGAATAAAAAACTGACAATATTTAATTGTCAATACCCCTCCCCTGAGAGACATGCAACAGCATTGCTCCTCAGGGCTTATTCCCCACTGCTGTATTTAGAACAGTTTGAAAAGACCAAATTTTTAAAAAATTAATCTTTCCAAAAGCTCCCCACCCCCCAGTACTCCTCTGCCAAAATGCAGTTTGAAAAAAATGACAAAGGACAAATTTATACACTCTGATGAATGGGAGTTCAAGATGGAACCTGGACATCATAATTTTTGCAAATATTCAAGGATAATGGAAAGCCATGGTGATGATGTTGGTCATGCCCATAGAGGTCCTTGGTTGGAGATGCTTGTGGTGTTGCCTCTTTTTGCAGTTTATAGTAAAGGTGAAAATGTCAGTTTTCTTCAGTGTTAGAGAGTATTTTTCTTTCAGCTTCTCAGTGGATATTTTAAATAAAGCAGTAAGTCTGCAATGCCAGCTGCAAATCCCTTGCCCAGAGAGTTTAGCTCTATTTCTGTTCATGGTAATTTCACTTTCTGCAGATGTTATTTCTTAGTTATTGGTGAACATTTACTGCAAAAGATCAAATTGTCACTTCTGCTGCTTCCATTCAGTGTTTTTAAAGGATGGGTCGCTGATATAAATGTCATCAGCTCTGATCCCAGGTATCACAGACAGGGCTTGCCCTGTGTGTGCATGCTTTAACTAAAGCAAATGATAATACCAAGTGATTGTATCAACTTATGATACCATTACTTGGTATTAGATAATCAAAGGAGGCTGAAATTTCATATTGGATGTTTCCTTAAAATTACATTAAGAGAATTTCTTCGTGCAAGTTGTGTCAAATACCCTATAAATGTCTTGAAACTGGGTGGAATAAAAGTGATGTTGAATTTTTAAGTACAGGGGTGGATGCTGGGTTGTCCAGTGCTTGCACTGATCAAATTTAGTGATTTGAATTTTACATCTTGGAAATAGCTATATTTTTGTGACTTATACTGTGCTGCTGTAGCACTTACTCAACTTAGACCCAAGCAGTCATTTCTAAAGTTGTAGAGTCACTATTTAGTCACTATGATTTGACACTCTTTTGCCCAATCTCATGGCTAAACCATAACTGTAATGAATCCTGACATCACTGAATCCTCTGCATCACCAGTGACATCTTTGTAATTAAAGGCAGGATTTAATCTTCAAATTTTATGAAACTGTAACAATTACCTTTTACCCATGCACATGAAATACTGCATCAAGCAAATCTATAATTAGTCAAAACTAAAACAAAGTGCATTTCTATTATTAACAATATTGCATAAAAGTCTCAGTGCCACAGCTAAAAAATCAAAGCCAAGTAATAGTTCAGAGACAGTTGCTGCTATAAAACTTTTGACCTTAGTTACCAAATGTACATGCAAACAAATAAACTAACCAGACAGAGATAGTCCCCTAGGAGCAATAATTATTTGCAAAATTTTGGGGGCTTTAAGCCAATCTGTAAAGTTAATGAAATAAAAAGTTCACTTGTTTATGCCAGCTTATTAATCAGTGCCCTTTTTCCCCTTCTGAAAGGATTAAATTTCTACTCAAGGTATCTGATTTTGCATCCTTTACAATGGATATTGCTGACTTAAAGGCTGCAGGAGTCAGATGTGCTTTGCTGAAGCATCAGGGGCAGCACTGTGTGTTTTGCAGTGAGTCCATAAGGCCCATCCTGCCAGATGTGTTCTTTAGATAGAGCTGTCCTCTTGTAGCTATTGCTTCATGTTGGCTTCAAACAGTGCTCTGCTCTATTGTCTAATCTGGGATCCCTTGGCTAACTGGCTCATGTGAGGGTCCCAGTTGTGGGTTTCTTTGGGTCTGCATTGAAGGCACTTGAGGTAGTTCATCTTCAGACTCAGGTGTTCATTATTTCTCATCAGTAAAACAGTCTCACTGCTGTGAGCTCAGCAGCTTTTCATTAGAAGGCACAAAATGGCAACAATCTCTTGTTCCAAGGTCTTTCAAGACTAAACTGTCCAATGAAGAACTGACACCTGGATTATTTTCCCTTTTAACCCAATAACTGATCCCACAGAGCCCACAATGGGGACTTTTCTGCCCAATTACAAAGAGCCACCCAAACCCATGAAGAAGAAGGAAGAAGAAGCATGAAGAAGAAAGCCAGGATGACACCCTGTGCCCTCCATCTTGCTTCCATCCACAGCACACTAAAAATCCCAAAACCTCAATTTCTCACCAAGTGATACACCTGCACTGCTCTCTATAATCTGTTTCACATTTTTGTGGGTTCCAGTCTATCTTGAAGTCTGGGAAACTTTCTCCATGAGTGAGGGTCAGAGTCAGAGCTGCCCTGGGGGTCAGGGCACCTCAGAGCAGACACAGAAATATTCCGTGTGTGCCCTGGGTTTGCACAGGTTCATAGGAATTTTCTTCAGTAATGTTAGAGGTCTTTGATGGTAAGCACTGCTTCTTTAGGGGTTTCAGGTATGCCAAGTTAGTTCTGATATTCCTGTGTTGATTTTTCTGCTTACTGTTAACCCCTGGCTTTTGCACATCTTTCCCATGTTGGCACACACAGTTTGGGGTCACTGGGATGGGGCTGTACTGTAGGCACACAGTTTGGGATGGGGCTGTGTTGTAGGCACACAGTTTGGGGTCACTGGGATGGGGCTGTGCTGTAGGCACACAGTTTGGGATGGGGCTGTGCTGTAG